>VZRO01007445.1:2646341-2721040 GCA_013397915.1 Daphoenositta chrysoptera | reverse complement strand
AAAAAAAAAAAAAAAGTAACCTGCAAAGACTACAGGACTGCTGGAGTGTCCCTTTTTAATCTGAAACACAGAGCAAGAGAAAAAGCAGAGGAGAGACCAGGGTGAGGGCCAGGCTGGAAAACCCCTACTCTGAAGGAATGAACTTCCTGGTTGCATTTTCCACAAGCATGAAAACTAGAACAACATTATTATTTTGTATATTGCTACTCATTGCAATAGAAACCAAGTGGTTAATGTAAGATGCTAGCTGCTGTGAGATGTGGGTCTGTCCCAGCTCTGCCCTGTGCCAAAGAGCCTGGAGACAGAAGTGATTGTGGCTGTAACTATATTCTCTCCAGAGACTGTACTGAAGGCTTGCTGATGTCATGCACCACAGAAACTTTGAAAAAGCCTTTTGTAAATTTTATACCAGCACTACTGTCTCCTATTCCAACAGAAGGAAAGGCAATCAAACTGCCAAAGGAATTTGTGCCTTTAAAAAAAAAGAAACTGATGGCTTTCTTTGAATTAATTTTTTCTAGCCAAAATAAACAAACATCTAAATCCTACTGGACTCACACAGTGTCACAAGGAGACCCAGCCTTTTAGCCTCATTATTTTGGAAACATCCAAAGGAGGACTCCAGGTATTTAGCTGTCATGTTCTCAACTGCAGTGCTGGTCTTTAGACAGGAACATTTTATCCCCACAGGCATTCTCCCTCTTTGCTTGTTTTTTAATCCTACCTTCACCCACTTAAGGCAGACAAATTATTTTCCGTGGCTTTCACTGTAAATCAAAAGTAAGTCTGTGTTTTGTACAGGCCATTCCTAACCCATTAACTGAATCCAGTAGCAGCATCTGCAGCAACACAGGGTAAAAACAGCATTCAGCTGAACACCTGCATTGTACTGAGCTCCAAGTTACCTGGGATGGGTAAGAAACAATGGCATTTTGAGAGATAGCTCAAAATGCCATTCAGGAGACTAGTAATCTTTCCTCTTCCACTTTTGAAACCAAAATATCAGCCATGGATGACTAGGTGATAAAGCCTTCACCTTATCAGTTTCTCAAAAGTACAGAGAATAAATATCTTCATTGCAGTTGTTGAAACTTATGCTAAGCTATCTGATATAATTTCACCAGCTAGTGCAGGGGTTGCTAACAGCGAGGCCAAACCATCACAAAGTTGCAGAGACTAACTTGGTGATACATTTTCCCAGCTTTCTCAGCGAGGCTGGTAATAGGTTCTAATTTTCTGTAACTATTTGATAATGGTATCAAGTTACCTTGTGATGTAAATCTTTCTCTATTATATCTGCAGAGAATGAAGTTACACCTTTGCCTCCAGCACGGAAATACCGTAGAGAAAACTCTTATTTCTTAATTTCAAAAACCCTCTTTGAAGTGCCAGAAGGTTTCTAAGCTGCTTTCATAGCCACAGAAATGTATTCATGTATAAAGTATGCAACTGTAAATTTTAATTTTAGAAGGACAGAAGTTTAATTTTGCTAATAAAATATAAAAGATAATAAAGTAAGGGGTCAGGTTTTTGTAGCCTTAAGAAACAGCACCATAATGATTTATATATCAGTCATAAGTCAACTCCAAATCAATATTTGACACTTGCACTATATTTAAATTTTATTGCTCTAAAGTACATTAAGAGATCACTCTTGAGAATAAAATTATTCCATAGATCAGGCTAAAGAAGGACCAATATAATAAACAACTTATAATTGTAAGTATGTTTCCCACAATGATGTTCCAAAATCCATCTTAAATAAATCATTTGTAATATCTCATTGTAATTCATAATTTAGTTATATGAAAAATTAAAGAAATAAAATATGGCTTTCTCTAATACTCTGGATGTTTTATCTCTGCCCTTAAGAATCATTCCACATGATAACTGATTGCTGGAGCCACATTTCTAATATCAAGCGTGATTAAGAAAAACATTTTAGAGTTTTGGGACCTATAAGAGGATGTGATATGCACTTATCAGACCTGCAGAAGCCACAAGTATATGAAACCTCTTATCACTGTATGAGGAAGGGATTAGCAAATACCCTTCCTTTATTAACATGACACCTGATTAGAGGAAATCACAGCTACGTTGCACGGTCCTGAAATGGAGAGGGTAAGTGTTTTCAGGAGACAGACACGCAGAGATACAAACGTGTACCACAGCAGTGCCAGGATGGGGAGAGCTGTTGGAACACCCTGAAGCTGTTTCATCTTTTCAGTCACCCTATGATCCAACACAGCAACCTGTGGCATTACTGGGCTATTCAGGGCTAAAGCTACAAGCTGGATGGGAAATGAGCTTGGTGTGGGAGTGCTTCCGACCTTTATCTAATTAGATGGACATTTTATCTAATTCATTGACATTAGAAAGTTTCACTTCCCAAGCTGAATTAAAATAAGCTAGAAATTCTAGACAATAGTAATGGCTTTGGTTAGGACTCGTTTTTCCTGAGAGGGAAAAAACCCCCAAACTTTCGAAACATCCAAGTATAAAGGATAAAATGAAATATCCATACAAATCTGAATGTTTAAATGAATAACTGATTCAAAACCCAAAAACTTCATTTATTGCTCTGAACTTTCTGCTTCCTTGTTCATCCCTTATTTATATTCTCTTCAGAAACTATGCTAACTTACCGAGGTCATTATCTACTTCTGCTGATACAGAAAGTCAGTGGCTGTAGGATTGGGTCTTCTGCTGCAACCTGAGGTCTTGTTAAATCTCTCAAAGATCATGGGAAAGCAGCTGAGCTGGGTATAAGCACTTTCCAAAACAAAGCCTTTCCCCGCAGAATGTTGTCTTGGTTGTGTGGGAGCTCCAAAATGCACCACTGTTATTTCAGAAATCAGATGTCTCATCCACATCAAAAGTCAGAATGATCCCAATCAGGAGCAGCTGTTTTCACATGCCATAGCCAGATGACAGCAGCTACTGAAGGCAGACAGCTGAAGCTAGTTGGGATATTCCTACACACATCCACAATGTGCAAACAAATACTTGAGATTTGTCACCAGTGTTTGCCTTACAGGATTATAAGGCAGAAGTTTTCTTAAAGGTAATTGACAGTGGTGAAATTTCCTCTCAGTGTTGGTCTCCAGTGTGTGTGTTTGCCTTTTGAGGCAAATAGCTTAGGAGCCAGACCCTCCTGTAGTCACAGTACAGATAGAAAAAGAGCTTGCCAGCCTTCTCTGCAACCAGCCATATTTGCAGATTTATTCCTTACTGACACCTTAAATTAGAGTCACCCCTGTGCCACTGATTTTTCCCACACTAGAACTCTAGTCCCTTTTCTATTTCTAGTTGCACAGGAAAGTGCCAGATCAATATTAAGCCCCTGACATCAGGAACTTAGGGAACCCTCACAATCTCTTGTGCCCGACCATCAATGAGTTTCTCTTTCCAGCACCCCTTTCCTAAAGAAACAGGCCTGTGTTTCTCTTTCAGGGAAGGCTGTTGTGAAGTTTGTAAAGCAGCAGCTCTCATACCTCATTTCTTCCAAATTTCAGTATGTTATTAATCTGACTAGTGTAGATTTGTCTTGAGTCATTTCTCATCAGCTGCAAAGGCAGTGTGTCAGCTGCAATAGGAGTCTCTGTTGTTATCATAATCCAATGTACATGTGCATGGCAGAAGGACAGTTAAATAAATCAGGGAAGACTTTTGGGTTTCTAACTTGTTACTGCATGTCTCTCTTTCCATAACTGATCTGGCATCTGGCAGAGATGATAGTATGGATGAGAGCCAGCTTGCTAAGGAGACAGCCAATGCTGATGGTGGAAGAGGAGACATCCTCTTACTATCAAAGTGTTGTGGTAAGAGTGTGGCTACAGGTGACATTGCTGACGTTGGAGGACTGATGCCTATGTTTGGAAGATGAGGTAAAAGGAAGACTGAAATGTACATTTTTCCAACTTTTGATTTTGGTGCAAATTAATCCACAGCTCAGGAATTCCAGAAGAACATGGAAGTCCAGTTTTCATTCTTCTGGCTTCTGAGAGAGCTGTGGAACTAAGATGATGGTGATGACATCGGGAAGACAGGTATTTCTTATAAGAAGCTGCCTCAGAGAAAAAACAGCCCACAAAATGCTTTGTGTTCTATTTTTGGTCATTTAAAATATTTGGCAAAGTAATAGAGCACTTTGGAACATAAGCAGGTTTTGCTCTTTGCAAATGTAAACAAATAGATCTTAGCATAAAAACATCAAAGTAAATGTTTTTTAAATATCAAGAACAGAAGAAAATAGTGTGAGGGAAAAAAAAAAAAAAAGTTGAAAACCATGAAAATCATCATGACCAACAACAGAAACTTTTGAATGTTTAGATATTCTTTTAAGCAGAGAGGTATAACTGTCCAGCTAGAGAGAGAAACAGGAAAGAGTTTGATGCTCCTGCATATATGTATTTGAATTCTCTAGCATATTAAAACACAAGTCCAATCAGTATGCTCAAATAGTTATATCACAGTAATTAAAGAACAAGAATGCAATGCAATGTTTTCCTTTAATAGTGTAAATAGCATAATCAGCTTATTCTGAGCATTTTTTACAAATTCAGTAGCAGCTTTCTGAAAGTATCAATTTCTTTGCTCTGAAATGTTCACTATTTTTTTCTAAAGATATGAACAATTGTTAAAGTATGAAAAACTGTTTCCATCTTTCTTTCTTTTTTTTTTTTTTGGTTTAACGTAGTTTTAGGAATAATCTTTAAGGCTCAACTTTTTTTTTTTTCCTTTACTTTAGAAAAAGAACAGAGAAAACCTCTTTATCTCTCAGCGTAACTAAAGAGTCTTTTCACTCAGTGGCAATTCTAATCTTCCTGTAATGATATTGGCAAAGAAACGGCGGAAGGGGAAAGAAATCAAGATGGTGTATATCTGTCTTCTCCATATCCGTTTAATTTTGGAAAATTTATTTTGTTGAAAATAGTGGCGGGAACCAAGGTACAATTTCTATTACAGTTTTCAATTCTAGTGATATTGAGATCCAGAATTGGCTAAAATTAATTTCTAGGCTGCTGAATGTTTCAAAGTACATTTTCATTTTCTCTATACCAAACTAAGGCCAGACTGAATTCTTCAGCCCAATATAGCTGCAAAGATTAAAATGCCAGAGTACTTTTCAGTGATTTCCCCAGCTTGCTCATACATGCCATTGATTTTTTTTTTTTTTCTTTTACATTAGTCTTTCCTGAGAAGCCTGAGACTGAAAAAATAAATTACATGGGCCTGCTAATAACAAGTGTGGATAGAATTAAGTCTTTTTTCATAGACTGCAGTTCAGTATTTTGTTCAAGCATAGAGAGAGTTCTTCTGGGCAAATTTTTGCAGCAGTGGCTGAGGCATACACTGGCCCTGATGTTGTTGGAACATAATGGAAACCACACAGCTTTCCATAAAAATATGCCACACACTTGTATCTCTTCGAGCACAGTGGCACAGCTCCTACATGCAGCATTTTTATCTGCTCCAAGACCCATACACTACGAGTAGCTGACCAGTCACTATGGCTGGGGGACACTGAGTGGATGTGCTGCTACAGCAGTTTTTAAAGGTGAGAAACAGAAGCATGTGGGAGAGAGAGCATAAGGAGCAATCACTTGAATAAGTCATGTGCTTTCATTTCCATGTGCTGAAAATTTGTTGAGTCTGAACCACCACAAAATAATGCACTCAGTTGGTTCAGTTCCTTGTTTGCTGTAAGATACCAATATACACAAAGAAATTTTCTGCTCATAGCCAAGTGATTCAGAGAGCCAGCATGGGATACAATGGACAGAAAAAGAAAGCAATGCAAGAGGGAGAAGATTCCCTGTTACCCTATCACATTTAATATCCCTGCATATGTTCTTGAATGCAGATTAAGTGAGCAAAGTTCTCCAATACAAGTAAAAAAATAAACACCAGGGACTACCTAATACTTACTGTTCAATTGCACTGTTCCATAACTTTCTGAGGAATGGAGAGTTTAAGAAAAATAGAGGTTCTTTCTTTATGGTTGGACATTTTTAAGCTATCATTTGTAAAGCCACATATAATGATTTAGTTGTCAAAGAATAACTGAATTACATAAATAAAACATTACATAAAAGACATCTCAGCACAATTTATGTGAAGTGAATTTCACAAGAACCAGCCTATTGTAGAAAACTCAACTTATCTCTTCCTGATCCTTTTATTCTATCTAAACACAGAAATTGATGTCAGTTCAAAAAAATCTATTACTCTTTCTCATAACTGAATCCATTATTTTCCCTCCATGATCCATCAGGTAAAAACAAGTGCAATAGACAGTTCTAGCAGAGCCTTGAACATAAAAGGCCTCAAGAATAGAATGAGATCAGTTAAACCTATCTTGCTGTGCACTATAACTGGAAATTATAACCTTGAGGTTTAATTTAAAACAAGTCATAGCAAAGACTTCTGACTGTAATTGTTATCTGTCATATAAATAAAATTATTATAAAATGGAAATGGGCTTGAAAAGGTACAGTTTTTCTTGTTACATTGCCTGTAAGCAAATTGAACTCTGAAGGTTTATCACTCTTTGCTGCCTTCTTCCTCCAGTCTTTCTTAATAATAGATGCATTTGACTGCAAAAATATGGAAAGAAAGAGCTGAAAACAATGATTAATTTTCCATATTACTTTTTATTTCCAGAGCTTTACTGATTCTGTTGCATTTAGTGATTTTTGTCTCTTTTGTTCCTAAGGAAAAACAAAAATCCAAAATTAGACCTCTTATTAGAGTGGCAGCATTTCCCTTTTATAGCAGCAGTTTCCAGTCAGGCAAAATGAGAGCGTGAGTGCAAGTGCATGGATTCAAGCCAGAAAGAGGAACCAATGTGTAGGAGCCCTGAATGCAGAAAATATTTCCCTGCCTGTTTTGAAGGATTCTACCCCCCTGGACAACACTGTATTTGACCTTTATCCATGGAGAAAATTGCCAACTCTTTGGGAAGAGCTAGAATCTACTTCAGTGAGAACTAAATAATAGAGTATTATGTAAGGTTATCACAGGGTGAAAAATCTAAAGGTTTTGGGTTTATTAATGTAGTAAATAGATAAAAAGCAAAAACTCCAAAATGGAGGCTTGTTATTGTTTCTAGGCTTTCTTCTTCTTCTTCTAGTATGCCATATTTTGCAGTAATAGGCTCCTAAAAATTATTGGATGAAAAATTCCGCAGTTCCTGTGTACGTGACTAAAGCATTTGTCTAACATTGGTAGAAAAGTGAAAATATCTTTCGTTTTAAGCCTTAATTGGATGACTGACCTTCAAGAAGACCGTGTTATCTTGATAAGCGGACATTCTGCAGACATTCTCGGACACTCTCAGACACTCTCGGACATTCTGCGGATATTTTTTCTTCTTCTGCACTTCTCTGGTGTATGCTACATGACCTTGTTTCTCTGATAAGACGTAATAAACTATCTTGAAGCTGAGAGTGCTGAAAGTTTCTTTAAAATCGGTCCCCCGTTTGGGGAAAAAACCTAGCTAAGAAGCACAGCTACACCAAGGAGGCAGGAATCCAACACAATGGATCTCAGATCAGCATCTGTGGTTTCCAAGCTTGGATTGTTCCACTGGATTGCTCATAGTGGCAAAGGGACTCTACCAGGCACCAGACTTAGTGCAACCTGCTTTCCCTTGCTTTTAAATTTGCTGTGAAAAGAAAGTGCACTGGTCTCAGGACACACATCAGTGAGGTGGAAACGGAGCTCACGCTTGGAAGACAGAGATTGACTTCACCTACAGTACGTTTTGGAGAGGCCAGACTTGCACAGGCTGCCTCAAAGATGAACACAAAATTAATTTACTTGATGTGGTGCCTGTAATAAGACACACCAAAGTGAACCTCCCTGCTGCTTTCACACAGCATTGCAGGTCTCCCACCCTGGGCCAGCACTTAGGAGAGGCAGCTGGCAGACCCAAACTCCATTAACCAGCTGTGGCTGTGCAAGCACGCAAAGAGAAAGCAGAGATGGAGTGGCAGGATGCAACCGCAGGAAAAGGTGCCTGCAGCAGCAGCCCCGAGTGCCAGGCTGCTCACCTGGAGCCCATCACATGCAGGTGCCTGCTCCTCACACAGCTCAGGAGGGTGCAGCTCGCCTGCAGCTTCTGCTCCTTCCAGCCTAAGGCGGCTCCCGGGGCCGCCCTTGGTAGAGGGAGCTTGAAAGAGCTGATTGCAGTTTGCAGCATGTGGGTTATTGCACACACTCACTCCTCAGCAAAGGGTCTCCTCTCTGCCAGATTCCTTCACAGCAGCAAACACAGAGAGCCCTGCCAAGGGGGCTTCAGAGGAGAAATGCAGTTTTGGGGCACTGATTCATCATCTCAAGGAACCTCTCTCTGTCCTTTGACTATAGAAGAAATTAAGGAGACAAAGAAGCCCGTTTAGCTGAACAAATAGACTTATTACTCCATAAATGTTGGTTTAGGAATATATTCATTGTACAGGTGGGATTTCTTCAGAATTACTGTTGTCACTCCAGTGGGGTTCTGCAATATCCTGTCGACTTCCACCCAAGGGCAGAGGCCAGCAGAGAGCAGCTTGGACAAGTTGGTGTAATTTGAAATTCTGAAAACTTTCCTATTTCCCTGCTGGCAATTCTTTTTTTTTGTTTTGTTTTTTTTGGGTTTTTTTGGGTTTTTTTTTTTTGTTTCTGTTTTTGTTTTTTTCCTGGCAGCTTGTCTCCTGTGAAATGCACACACGTCTGTGCTTTTTAAGATTATTTCTTTTATCAGCAATTTTGGGGGTGTTTTTTGATTGGGCAAACTCAACTTTTATTTGCAACATTGTTAATATTATAAGTCTGAAAACTCACGTTAGAAATACTACTTGAACATGACGATTACATGTTTGACTCTGAGATATTTCCAAATGACAGCATTCCTGTTCTTATTACATAAAACCCACTCTGTGGGATTTGTTAACCTCATACTGTAACAGTGTTAAACACAGCTCCTAGCTAGATGAGAGATGCATGGATTGATGGAGGTTTGATAATCATAAATAGCATCTTGTTGAGGCCATGAGCCAGTAGCTAGCACGAGTCTCAAAACAAGCATGGACGGAGGACAGCAGGAGACTTTGCCTGGGAATCTCCCAGATTCTTCCATGCCAATTCTTATCAGATGGGTTTGGCAAAGTCGTTTAACCTCTTCTTTCAGAGTGGATGATTACTTTCCAAAATCACATGGATGCTATGACAGCTAATTAATTATAGCTGTATTATGCTTTACAAATTTAATTAGTTTAAAGAGGGATAGTAGAGAGAAACACTGCACAGAAAATTAAGTTGAACATGGACACAGTGCTGGAAAGATGCTGTAGTGAGATAAAAAGAGGAGAAAAACAATAAATAAGAAAAGGGCTTTTGAATAATGAGTAAATAAGAGGTGTGTATGAAAGAAACGAGTGGTGTTCTGCCTTCCAAAGGTAGAGGGGGAAAGGAAATTAAAAATTAGAAGCAAGGCAAGGAAACGAGTTTAATAGATTTGAAATATAAAGTAAAGAAAATAATATGAAAAAGATGTAATAAAAGCCACCCAGACCTTAAAGTCATGAATCCTTCTGATATTACAGGAAAATGGCAGCACACTTATACTGACCTCACACTATGTTGACCCAATACAGCTCTTAATTCCTGAATTATGCTATTAAAAAATTAACTGATTAATCATAAGTAAATAATTAAAACTGAGTTCTGTAAGCCTCACAAATAAGAATACAAAACTGTCACAATGATACCGGATTTTACCAGAACTGATACTGTAGTTAGGGAAAGGACAAAAAAAAATCTAACATCTCTAGATATAAAAACTGCTATGCTCCATTTCTCCATGGAACAAAATAAAATGGATTATCTATTACTTAAATCTCCTGTATTAAAGTTGAATCTGGAGAAGGTAGAAGAAGGGATTGCTAGATACTCTCCCAAATACATAGACCTACCCTGTTGGAGAGGGTTTGTGGTTTGGGAGAGCAGGATTGAAAAGGCTGTCACTCTAAAACATTGAGACAGTCTTGAGTTCATGTTAAAATATCTTTTTCTCCAATATCTCTACAATTAAGAACCATAAAATAAATCCTTACAGTTCAATGGACAATAACTTATAGGTTCTGTGGCACTATTTGACGATCTTAAGAAAAAACAGCTTCAGAAATCTAATAATAATTTTGTTTATTCTTGTAAAAGAATTACAATAGACAAAATATAAAAAGATCAGCCTGTGCATCCCCAAAACAAAATAATTCCTTTTCTCCCATGAGTATCTGTTTATTTTCAGATACAGCAAAAGTACATATACTTCAAGTCTAAGCAAGGCAAATAATTTGTACTCTGCCAAATCAGAGTCATCACAGTCATGGGATTACTTTTATTATTTTTTACAATGAGAGGACTCAGGGAGCACAGATCCTGCTGTGTAGAGCAATCACATTCCTTCATGAGAACAAACTGATAGGAATGAAAAATCTAAGTAACAGCAATAATTATTCCAATAAAGAAATTACAAAAAGCTACAATAGTTACTTAGCTAGACTCATTCCTTATGAGAACAAACTGATAGGAATGAAAAATCTAAGTAACAGCAATAATTATTCCAATAAAGAAATTACAAAAAGCTACAATAGTTACTTAGCTAGACTCATTCCTTATGAGAACAAACTGATAGGAATGAAAAATCTAAGTAACAGCAATAATTATTCCAATAAAGAAATTACAAAAAGCTACAATAGTTACTTAGCTAGACTCGTTTAATTTGTTTATTCTTGCAATCTGTCATTTTAAAATAAATAGAAGACACTTTATTTTTAGAAACACCCACTCCTCCAGCTTCCTGATGCTTCGTCTTGCAAAACATTTGCCAGCAGCAAAAATTTTAAGAGTCTTTGAAGATCAGAGAAGGGATGAAATGTACCAGGATCCCCAAATAACCCACTCATCTGCGGTTAGGCTGATTCCACAGCCCCGTTAGCCACGTTGGCTAGACATGTCCTTCAGGATCTTCCTGAGGGCTCACTTCCCATGGCCTGGGCCTAGGCATAGGAGTAGGACTTGGTGTCAAAGTAGCTCTCCAGCTGCTTGCTGAGGGCGTCGAAGGTGGGCCGCTCCCCGGCCTCCGCGCTCCAGCACCGCAGCATCATCTCGTAGAGCGGCGCTGGGCACGTCTCCGGCTGAGGAAGTCTGTACCCGTCGTCCAGCAGCTGGATCACCTGGTGTCCTGGCATACCTGCAACCCAAAATTAGTTCATCAGGCTACTCAGGGTCTACGTAAGGGTGCCATGAGTTCCTCTCTCTCTCTCTCTTCATCGCAGAATCACTGTAGAATGGTGTGGGTTGGAAAGGACCTTAAAGATCACCGAGTTCCAAAAGCCCTGCCACGGGCAGGAACACCTTCCACTACACCAGGTTGCTCAAAGGCCCTTCCAGCCTGACCTTGAAAAATTCCAGGGACAGGGCCTCATCTCTTACTGTTTATCAGCAATCAAAAACCACCTCCAACATTTCCCAACCACCTCATCCTGACTGTGCCACCTGCAAAGCGTCACAAATAGGTTTGTCTGGATGTGAGGCTTTTCCTCCACCATTTGGGTTTGTCAAAAATCTTCTGTCATCTATTTAGCTAAAATAGTTCCCAAATCCCTCTAGTCTCAGTGACTACAAAATCTCCCAAGGAAACCTGTCCTGCTGCTGAATTTTCCTCACGTTCAGGAGTTTTTCCCTAAAGTCAGCCCTAAGTTTCCTGGAGGATAGCTTGGCAATGGCATCCTGCCTGCTCCATCGCCACAAGTCATGGAGAAGAAACCATTCCCCTATCTTTGCTATACCTTTACGTACTAAGACTATTGTCCTGTTGCTTTTCAATTTTTTGCTGTTTAAATTAAATCTTGAATTGTGTTAACTTTTTCCCCCTAGATCTCTGAATGTTTTTTCCTCTGCGTATTACCCACTGCCACCACAAATCAACATAACCTGTTCTCCGAGCTGATCACTGAGAACAAACTCCTGGAAGTAATACCAAGTAAGCAAATAGCCATGGCAAAAGGACATTTTCTGCTTTCAAGATACAGATAAACTATGCCTTGTCAAAGGGATAATACTGAATGGATTTTCAGACAATATCCAGAGCCATGGTGCTACATATTTTTTATACTAAAATGATTTATTTATGTGTGTGTGTGTCCATTTGCACATACTTACAGTTTATATAAGACTTCAGGATATTTTGCTTTGCTTTTTTTTCTTCAGTACAATTTTGCAGGGGGTGAGAGTGGGAATCAAAAAGCAAAATCAATTTTTCCTTTTACAGAAAATATCAGTTTGGGACTGTGTGAAATGTAGTTTATGGCAAACACACCTCCCCTCAGGCCTGTATAGACGCAACATAACTTTTTTTTTGCTTTAGTCCTTCCCTTGAGTTCTACTCACCAGCACAAAATGAGCCACAGTCAATCATCTCACTGATATCTTGTGTTATTGGAGCCACAGTTCCTTGAGCATTTCTCACAATACTAGAAATAGTAACTGCTCTCAGACTACTATATCTACTTTGAGGTTGGTGACATTTAGTATTTTAATTATTTAATTCTTGTGATCCTTTCCTTTATGAAGACTTTTCACTGCAGTAGTCAAATATGAGGGAAGGGGGTAAAAACACCCTGATTTAATTTTCAGATACCTTCTTCCTGAAGTGCTTGTGCAGCGCTTCATGTATAATCTATTCTTTCATGAGATATACTAAATAAAAAAAATTTTAAATGGACAGGTTTGGGAATAAAAACCCCTTCCTTTCTTTCTTCCCTTTTTTCATATTCCAAGAATTGGCATCTTTGGTCTGATGCTGGAGGGAAATAGCCAGCTGGCTTAGGTGCCTCTGCAGTGCAGGCTGACTCCAGCAAGAGGAAGCTTGAATGTGTGCTAGTCACAGCCATTGCAAAGCTTCCAGGGAGCCTGGGGAAGCCAGAAGATCTGACCCACTAAATGGACCTCATCTGAACAGCCCTCTTTCTCTCTTTAAACTTTTAACCCTTTAAAATGACTGTAGTACAGGCATTCAACCTTCTTTTTTTTCTGTCATTCTGAAAGGAAGAAAAATTTAGACATCATTCTCTAGGTAAAAGTACTTACCAGCATAAGGCATCTTCCCGTAGGTGATTATTTCAAACAGAAGTATCCCAAATGACCAGACATCTGATTTAATGCTGAATCTGTTGTAGCGGATTGCCTCCGGGGCTGTCCATTTCACTGGGAGTTTTGTTTCAGTCCTAGCTTCATACACGTTTTCATTTTCCACCTGTCATGGGTAAAACGAAGCAAGGTTGATTTCAGATCTGCTTCAGCAAAGCACTTAAGCATCTGACTAAGCTCAGCATGTGCTTTATCTCATCATCTTTTATCCAAACTCGTGTCTTCCATGGCATTAAAGTACCCTTTTTCTGAAGTCTGGATTCAGCTTTGCAGTTGTAAAATGCAGAGGCTTCATCAGGGGCTTTTCTAAAGCATTTATCATTTCAAGCAAGTACACAGCATTGGAGTGTCTCCTGATTAATTATGACTTGCTGCTGTGAATTCTGGACCAGGCATGCAAGATTTCAGAAGTCTGTCAGGAGTGGCCCTGTAAGCATCCTGCTGACACTAGCGACCAAATGTCTCCACGTCCAGTCTTCAGTAAACAGAGGAATGCAAGAGCAAGAGCTAATGAATTTCAGAACCTTTCTTCTGTGATTTATTGTGCTGCTGAAGGGCCATTGACTTTGATAACAGTCAAAGCAGGTTTTGATAACTTAAGCAGGTTTTTGGGGATGAAAGAATAAACTCTGGGTGATTCAAATTAACATATTAGCTTCCAGTGAGTCAAATTAATTAATGTAAAGTGTAGGTGAATGACACATAGAAAAACTGTTGACTTGCAAATTTGTAGAATCATGTCCTTAAATATGTATTGCACAGACATCTAAATTTTGTGAACATTTATTCTCTCTTTAATTCCTACATGTAATTTAATGTACACAAGTCACACCCAAGCCTTAGTCAAGTTTTTCACATACAAATCCAGGCATACATGTACCAGATTTTACTTTTTTGATTGTTTAAATACAAAATGTATGTTTCCTAGCTGCAATGCTCTATAGTTTTGAAAATACTGGTTGTTACTGATTTGTATCTCTATACTGATACAGTTGGCATCTTGACCATAACACTCATCTATAGAAACAAGAAATTATTTCATTACATAAATAACACATGTGAAAAAACAGATTTCATTTCTCACACTTAATCCTTTGTATGTGACCATGTTAGTGTTTTGGCTTAGGAAACAAAATATGCCTAAGAAAGTCTGCCCAAATGACTCTATGACTGAGTATTTTAGTAAAGTTCGGTTTTAACAAGAAATGTCAACTGCTGTAACTTATTACTCTTTCTAGTGAGGACAGAAGAGAAATATCCGTTATGAGCATTTTTCATTTAAAAATATATTTTTCTTACGTTAAAAAACTTGTAATATGAACTTATGCATATTTAGAAGAATCAAAATTAAATAAAAAGAAATTTCAGAGTTCCTTGATGCTTTTTTTAAAGCCATTATTCTGTACTTCAGTATGTAATAAATCCAATTCTGTTATGAACTTCAATTTCTGCTGCTTGAATGAAAAAACCAAATGAGAAACAGAGGAGTTTTTTCTCTGAATTTCCTTCTCAGTGCAAGAACATAAATAAATAATAAAACCCAAACAAACAGACTCAGAAATTATGTATTTCACATTGAAAAACATAAAATATGGCACATTAAATCTTTTCAACACTGATTAAATAATTTTCAGAGGTAGGAAATCTTGTTTCTAAACCACGACTCTTTCATAGGGAGATCTTGGTCAGTGATACTTAGCATTTTCTGCCTTCAAGGGCTAAAAAAAAAAACAAAACAGTGCAGTGGTGAAGAATTTGTGACTGCATCAGATTTAAAGCTCTGAGAGCTCACTTTATGAACTTTGCTGTTAGCTATGGAGGGGAATAAGGTGATTTTATGATTACTACCTGAGCTCGCAAGCATCATGGAGGCAGTGGGGAAGTGAACAAGGAGAGAATAGCAGTCAATACATTTTTATATGCCTTCCCTTACAGGCCTAGGTGTATAATCTTTCCATCATTCCTCTCCATGTTGCAGACACTGTGGATAAAGCTTATCCAGCAAAGGGTATTGCTTGCCAGGCTTCTTCCTGGGTGGCTGGGTGGGAAGCAGACACCAGGATTCTTCAGACTGACACAAAGTCACAGGACAGCTTCCAACCTCGTATGGGATAACAGAGGTAGAAGATACAAATGAGCACCTTATAGGTCCTTTTCTCCCTGGGCATGCCTTTGTCTGAATCCAGTAATTCAGGGCTACAATTCATTGTTTAGTTGGCCTATAGGTCCTTTTCTCCCTGGGCATGCCTTTTTCTGAATCCAGTAATTCAGGGCTACAATTCATTGTTTAGTTGGCCTCTTCCACCTTGTTCTCCAGAGTTAAAAGCAGAGAAAATTAACCTTCTCACAACCTACCTTAAAAACTCTTGCAAGTCCAAAGTCTGCCACTTTGTAAATGTTGTGTTCACCAACAAGAACATTCCTGGCTGCCAGATCCCGATGGATATAGTTCTGCGATTCAAGGTATGCCATCCCAGAAGCCACCTGAGCAGCCATGTCTACTTGATGTGGCAGGGAGATTTGAGAGCCTCCATCTTCTGTTTAAAAAGGACATGACAAGAACAACATAAGAACAAGAACAATGTGCAGATTTCAGACATAAATAACTGAAAACCTGACTGGTTCAAGCAGCCAACACAAACAAACCAAACCATGCAATACAAAAATGTAACAGCCCAGCCAAATGACAGGGATTAGTGAATGACATCATTTATTTCACAATAACTGGTAACAATGCTTGTCCCCTCTTCTCTAAAAGATTAGATACGAAATGCAGAAGTTGATTTAGGCTAGGAAGGAGCTGCTGACACAGTCCAAAGAGAAAATTTTTTATCAACTTTTTATGCACCTTTCTGACAGGTTTATAAAACTGTTCCAAACTGCGAGCAAGAGCTAATGTGAGTACCCAGTGGCTGTAGCCAGAGCTGACTAAAGATGGAAAAGCACAGAATTATCCTTGTTCCCTGTTCTCTGATGATTCTTACTAGGAAAAACTACCATCTGCTGCCAAGTGTAACTCTCATTTTCACTTTCCAGTCCACTTGACTGCTTCATGCTGTTATCTCTGTGGTTGCTGCTCAACAGTAGGACTCCTAGAGATGCTTTCAAGCTGCCTGATTCTCCAGTAGAACTTTTTAAAGCAATGTGCATGTCATTCCCACCACACTAAGATAAGCAAATCCCAGAAATTGAGATTTGACAGTCAAAGATAATTGTTCAAACAATGCAGTAGAACTTTGAGCTGAGCAACTTGCTTTCACAAGTGAAGGAAAGAGTCTTAGGCCATTAAAAACTGCAGCCAAAATTTGTAAGACAGGCAACCAAAAAAAATTCAGTATAACACATTAAAGTAAAAATTCAGGGCCTTTGTGGCATTTTGGGGACAGCTAACCAACCTTCTCAATGCAAATAATTTAAACCATGAGGTAATCGATGGTACACAAAATCAGTGTTACATTCAAGGACCACTCTGACCCAATCCCAAATGCTGCAGTGCTGAATGAAGCATGAGTTCCTGCCTCTGTGGCCTCCAATACTCAAAACAGTTCCAACTTTCTGTTTCAGAACCTTAATATCAAAAAGCTGAATGTTTGCTGCTAGGCTTATTGTCAGTTCTTCTTTCTCATCAGGTTGGTGACTTTTACTTACTGCCTCTGTGTTAGAGAAATAAAACTTTTGTAGCTGGCAGTTTTCTGTTGTTTATTTCTAATTGATTTGCAGTGATAGTGTGTCTTAGCATTGTTTTGCATAGCCTCCTCCAGTTCTGGCACTTTGTCTGATGTAACCTTGCCATCCCACCTTAGGAAGGGTATGAAATGTCATTGTTTATTAATCAATTCTGCAATCTCCTGACCTTGAATTTCCTGCTCATCTGGATGTTCTGACATAATTAGGCAAAAAAACCCCACAACTTTAAATTATTAAATTTGTCCTGTATGTGTCTTACCCTACTTCCTTTTTGAGGCTAATCTCGTTGTCATGATAATCCAGCACTAAGACTATTTACTTGTTGTTGACTCAGAATGTCTTTTTGTCTCCTACACTTATGTTTCACAGGTGCCAGGGCTTTTAAAAGAGAGAGGGACAAAAACTGGGCTGTGTGAAAATCCACTCAGTCCACAGAACAATACAACACTCTGAAGATTTTCAGTTCTGATAACTGGCAGGCACCAACATTTATCTACTGATAGTAACATCTTGCCAGACAAAGACATAAATCCACAAATGATGCTCATGTTGTATTTAATGGGAAAATAACTAAATGTGTACAAGCACCTGGAATTTAGCCTGTGTGAGTCAGCTTTAAATATTCCCTTTCACTTGGCTTCATCTGTGTGTGTTGCGAGCTGCCTGCTGGTGAGAGCAGACAAGGATACTGACAAACTTAAGCACAAGTTTGTCACTGGTCTGACGGTGCTCCAGGATAGCCTGACATAAGCTTGCTCCAAGAGACAAAATAAGGCAATGCCACGGGAAAAAGGGGTGACTCATCAGCCTCGTGTTTAATGAGGTCCTTCAGCACAGCAGAGGAGTTAGAGCTGCTAAACCCTCCCTGTCTCATTCCCTGCAGGACTCTCAGGTGCACCGTGCTAAAGGACAAGGATGAGATCCACCTCTCACAGTGGAGTGGCAGCTGAAAAACCATTTCTTTCACTGGGGCCTGTTTGGAATACCAGCCTGGGCTGACCTACTGCCTTCAGCCTGTGGGCTGAGGGAGGGGAAGAGACCAGCGTTGCCCTGGCTGCTGCAGCATATCTTGGATGATCTCTGTAAGCTGGTTCTGCACTGCAGCTGTTCTGGAGCTAAAGAAGGGAAAGCTTTAAGGAGGAATCTCAGTTGACCAGGAGTCACAACCTGTAACAAAGACAGACGATGAAATGACGTGTCTCTTTGGGATCTGAAGTGTAAATCATGTATGTCTGTCTCATAAATATTTCTGACTATACCTCCAAAACTCCAGGCTGGGCCAGACAAAGCACATAAGTTCAAGCACAACTTCTCTGGACAAGCGACCCCAGTGCTTTACCACCCTCACTGTGAAGAATTTCTGAGAATTACCTAATGTAAACCTACCATCTTTCAGTTTAAAGTCATTCCCCCTTGTCCTATCACTACCTGGCCTTGTAAAAAGTCCCTATCTAGCTCTCTTGTATGCGCCATTTAGGTACTGGAAGGCTGTTATAAGTTTATATATATATATATATATATGTATATGTATATGTATATGTTTATATAACTATAACTTCCACTCAAATTCAGGCACTATGCTGAATTTATAAAATCTTCCCATGGATTATTCTTTAACTGATAAAGAAAATGTAGCACCTCCATGTCCTTTTTTACTAATATTTTTTGACAAAACCCTCAACCTCATATGAAAAATTTATTAGAGAAAATATTAAAGAAGTCTTGGGGTCTGCACTCTGTTCTATGCAATCAATCACAATATCTCATACAGAAAAGACAGGAAAATATTCTCATTGACAGATATCTGACAATAAAAAAAGGGAAAAATAAATAAGTGGCACTTTCTTCAGTGAGGGCATTGCCTCCATAATAATTCACTGAACGTCAAGACTTCATACCTGCCAGAACAAGCCCCAGGTCTATCAGAATTGATAAAAGCACTCATACATTTATGACAATTTCATTCACTTCCAATAACAAAGAAAAGTTTTCAGATGCATTTTTCTCATACTGGTGGCAGCTCAATAACTCTGCATAACAGTGTTCATCAGGAACTCTCCCAAAGTACATTTACAGAGTGCACAGGGAATTCACATGTCCATCATTATTAAGCAGCTGTCATTATGGGGAAATGTGATAGTAACTGTGAATAAAATGTTAGGGACTTTTAGAGCTGGAAAAGCATACCGTGCAGTTCTAGGAGGGGAATAGGAACAAAGAATATCTCTGGACTTTCCTCTGCTCTAGTTTGCCATATTTACCCATAGTGCACACAGGGACAGAAGCCTTCTGGAAATATTTTCCTGTTCCCTGCAGAGGCTGAGTCTCAAGAAAACTTATCAGTAGCTGTGCACTCCAGCTGATACAGATCACTTCCAGTCACAGAGCTCTGTACAAGCTTCAAATCTCTTTCCTTATTACTGTCACTGACAGCAAAGACTTTCTCTGACCACAATACCTATAAAAACCCTTGGATCTCTGCCGCCACCTCTCAGTTCTGTGCACCTCCCTGTGCATCAGCCATCAGACAAGGAGGGATACCTCTAGGCTGGGTTTCAACTGGACACTATTATGGATATCTTGATGGCTGCTTGGAAACCAACTGACTTTCCACAGTCTCTGATGAAGAGCTACAGGAGCAAGCACTTAGGCAAGGAGCAGGGTGCTGTGCATATGCTGGCAACTGATCCACACACAGGCTGCAGCACTGATGTGCCCTGGACAAGTTTACTCTGTGCGCACTAACAGGCCAATTTTCACCTCTGCAATAGCTGTGACTCATCCTGGCTTTCTCAAAGATATTTCTCCAGTGCAATAAATGCTTCCATGCACAGCAATCATTTCCTGATGTGCCAGGCTCTTTCAATCAGATAAGCGGCAATCTGCACACAGAGGCACCAAAGATGAGAATTTAAAGAAAATTTGTGCTTTGATAACTCTGGCCAGTAAATGCCACAAAACTGTAGATGGTCTGGCCCAAGGTCATGGCAAACCCACTCTAGGCAGTTTCTGGTACCGCTGTGCCTGTGTAATATATTTCTTTAGCTGTAATTGTGCATGGACAGACCCCCATTTAACAATGGTTCTGCAGAGAAGATGGGGGAAGGGGTGTGTCATGGTAAATGCTGTCTGTGGTATTACACAGGGCTTTGCTTTATGGGCTGGAAAGAGAGAAGAAATTCAGCATGACAATTGCGGCAAACATTTTGTCTTCAAGAGATCATTACAGCTTTAAAGATATTTAGCATCTCACAGACATCTGCTAAACTGAAAATAGATAACAACACTAGGATCAAGCATTTCCCAATAATGGGAGTGAACATAAAAGTGCAATCATTATGCTAGTCTATTCCAGGCTGTACAATTTTATTTTTAATTATTATTTGCCTTCAAAAGAGCACTTTGAAGTGCTGCTGAGATAAAAGCCCCGATGAGATAGGCAAGGGACAAATTTGTAGTGAAAGCTATCCCTGACTAGTAATAGTTTTCAAAGCTGTTAAGTACATTTTGTGGAAATGCCTCTATTTCATGTCAAATATGATGACCTATCCTTCTGGATACTTATATTTTTATTCCTTTGTGTATGTTCCCATCTACTCACAGAACTGTGTGAAAAAATATGGGCCATTATAAGGCAAGAATCAGACTGTAAATGTGATTCTTCCCTACTTCTCAAATAGTTTGGCACGTCAAAAATTTATAAACCTTTCTTTCTGCTTTTCTCACCCTCACACATGACAAATAATGCAGCTTTTATATTAAACCAGGGTGTTGTAATTCTATCTTTTATGTCAGTGTCTTTACTAAACTGCAGCACTCTTAAAATGAGTTTAGAGTAATTTGCTTACTTTGAAGGTATTCTAGAAGACTTCCATATCTCATCAGCTCGGTAATAATATAAATTGGGTCCTCCAAAGTGCAGACAGCATAAAGCTGTATAAGATTTGGATGTCTCAAGTTCTTCATTATTTGTGCTTCCCTCAGAAAGTCTTTTGGATCCATTGAACCTGAAATAACAGCATATAACAAAACATAAGCTGAGGTTATTAAAGGCCTTCCTACCCGCCTAGCTGTCTTAAGGCAGTAACTGAGATTGTTTTCTGCCTCCGAAAGTACATTAGCATCTCAAATCTTCACAGTTCCCACGGAAAACAGACAGTGTGGCTGAAACAAACAGTTAATGAGTGAAACATGCCAGTTGCGTAGGGACAGAGAACATATGTGTCCCAGCCACCAGAAATATAAAGGCTAAAATCAACTGTCCCCAGGCCTCCCCCCAAACAGGAAAAAAAAGTGAGGCTAGAATGTTGAGGGATATATTTTAAACAAACAACTGGTTAACAAAAGGACCTGAAACTGAGGCGAGAGAGTCTAGGTAATGAAAATAAAATTTCTGAGAGAAAACTAGTGCTGCAATAAAAATATGTTGCATTATATTTTCAGCTTCACCAATCAAAGCCTGAAAGCACTGAAATCAGTTTAGCATATGCAGAGAAGACGTGTGCATTTTATATATACAATAACAAATAGCTATTTATAATGATCATGTAACAGCAACCTTACTAGAAATACCAATGTATGCACAGATGTAACATTAATTTTACAATCCCTTAAATACCAAAGTGTCTTGACAGCAAACGATGCCAACTTTTTAAGCGTTACATAAAATCATAGCATCTCTAGTTCTATTCATGTACACAGTGAACCAATGCAGAAACTATGTCAAAGAAGCAATCAGAAACGGCACAGGAAGCTAAAATCATGGCAAATTTAGGATTAAAGCTCATATGACCTGAATAGGGGATTGATTAGGAAAACATGCACAAATAAATAAGCAAAGCTTTCTATATGAATGATCCAGCAGTGATCAGATATTGTCAGATGTTTGAGGAAGTTGGTAAATATTATCTGCTTCAAAATGCTTGTACAAACAAATGTGAAATTATTCAACTACTCAAATGTCTCCTTCCTCCCAAATCAAAACACTTTCATTAAGAAAATATTACAGTGAAGACTGGGGAGGAAACAAATCTAGTTATCAAAGTTATTTTGCTCTATGTCACGTTTAAAAAAAGTCATCTTAGTAAGAGGACTGAGAAATTTGAGAAGCTAAGGCTGCAAGGATAAGAGTCTTTGTGAGTGTTTCTAATATTAGGTAACCTAAAAGGTTCATTTGGGAGTTTGACTGTTGCAAACACAGATGTTTAAACTAAGTGAAATTCTTGAAGGATGTTAAATAGCTCAGCAATAAAATTCCAACACAGAATCTGTTCCACAAAATGAACTAGAAAATCAGCCTGTTCACCCATCACCTACCTTGAATGCCACCTCCTCAAAAATGTTCCAACCATTTTCCCAAAACATAGTAATGATGTGTGATTTCATATCCTTGCATCAATACAAGAGGAACGACTCAGAAATGCTCCTGACATAGATTTTATGAAAAAACAGCCACTTTACATTGCTACTTGGGAAACCAAAGATTATACTGCAAGGAACAGGTACTCCTCTCTTCCGTGTCCTCATACTTCCCTTGGCAATCCCATATTGCGCAATTTGGCAACACTTTATAGGATGTCATTAGAAGAAATGGTCAAAGTTAATGGATTTCCATGCCATCAATAAATGGCAAGAAGCCAATAATACATCTCCTCAACAGGTACAAGCTACACTCATTTTCTTTAGTCACTGTCAGAGGGAAGTGGGGGCCTGCACAAAAGAGTAAATGATCATACTTGGTCTGGATAAAGCAGAGATTATGACAGAGAGAAAACTCCAAATATCTGTAATGCTTACTATGTCCTTTTCCTGTTTAGAATAGCACAATACTTACAGATTTACTTGAACTGTCTATCAAATCTAGATTAAAAAAAAAAAAAAAAATTAAAAAGTCTAGGGTTGTCTTTATAGGGTTAGGACTCACTTTAATATTGTGAGTATATTAATAAAATTGTGCCCCATTTGCTTACTTGTTTCAACATATATGCATTGTCGTAAAAATCAACCTAAAATCTACAGAGAAGCTGCATGGTGTGAAGCATTCTGCCTCTAAAAGCAAATGAATGAGCGTGACTAATGATTTAGCATCAGTGCCAAAATTTGACAAATTGATCCTAAAAAGTATAAAGTCTTGCTCACTTAGGGTCTACCAAATCATGGACCCTCTATGGATCATTATACAGGGTTTCTTCACACCATAGAATATGACAGTCTGATTTGTGCCCACCATCAAAGTTTGCCTACAAGGAATTTCTCAGTTTAATCATGCTATAAACTTCTTCCAGAAAACTGAAACCAAGCAACATGTTTTTCACATATGACAACTTTCAATAAATTGATCAGGAGGGAAGTATTCCATTAGCTGAATAGCTGCAAATCCTTTTCTACACTGTAAAAGCAAACAACAGTGACAATGATGACAACAAACCAGAAAAAGATCAATAAGAATTTCCTACATATTTTAAAGAGCATATGTAACCTTCAGTTTTACTTAGTTTATATCTTTAAATAGTACAAGTAGCAGACAGTGCCCCAACCCCCCAGAGCCCTACAGATCTTATATTGGACTTAATAAGAAGATTGATGCCAACTGAAAAAAATTTAAGTGTTTTTATGAGTGTTCTGCCTATTAGGTTTTAGCAACTGAATAAGCAAATTAAAAACTGCCTCAAAAAGCAACCAAACGTGTTTGTTACAAATTAGTTGGACAAAGCCTGTCACAATAGTGGCAAAGAATTTACAGTGCATCCCTTTGAAGAAGGAAACACACACCACATGGAGTTTCAAACAGCTGAGGGGGTTTTAGCTTGTATTTGAATATGGGTGTTTTTAATGAAATACACATTTTCAGCTGTAAGTGGTAAACACAGGATAAAGAGCAGGTTACTGTAAGTAGAAACCACTTGGTCATAAAACAATTAGTTAACATAAACCTTTATTGAAACAAGTGGAGGCTTCTTTTGTGTAAGGTACCAGCATGGGAGTAGATTTATTAGGACCTAAAGAAAATACAGTCTTGATAATCTGTTTTTTGAATGAAAAATGTTTTTCTAAATGTCAAAGTCATTCTTAAGAACAAAATGTTGGAATCTGTTTCTTTGAGATGTTCTATGTTGTACTGCTTTGCCAGGAATCACCTCTAACTTAAGCCTATTTAAAACAGGTATATCAGTTCTGGTTAACTTCTCTTTGAAAATATTTTGTTCTAGATCTGAAGAAGTTTCACATTCTAAGGTAAACACTGATAATCTAGAAATGAGTTAGAGCGGAAAGTCACCTTCCAGATTCCACTGGCCTAAATGTAAATGGCCCTTAAATACTTGATAAACTCGCCACAAGACCCTTTGTTTGCAACTTTCAATAAACCTTCTGAAATTGCTTCAAAGTAACCTCGTACTTCAGAGGAACCTAGTCCTCTAAAGAAGTTTGTACAAAATTAATTTACATGGAGACTACATTAAGCATATAACTATGATCTTCTGAAGAAGTTTATGAGTAATAAAGAAATAACATTAAAAATCCGGCAACACAGGAGACTACAAAAACCTATTCAGATTAACAGCTGAATAATATATGTATCTGGATGTTCTCAAGCAGCTTTGTCACCATACAGAAGTAAACTCACAAGTTAGTGTAAGGCCACATACTGAATTAAATGGAAAAAAAGATTCTCTTTTTTTCAGGGAAATTGGGGGACTTCCCTAAGTTCAAATGTTTTTACACTGCATTTGTATTAAAGAGATGGCATATTGAAGAACTGAAAATATTATTAAAAACTCCACTGAGAGTACCAACCCAGATATTATTTTGGGAAAACCTCCTGTAAAAAAAACAAAAAAAAAATCATACTTGGGCAGCTTCCATGCAGAGAGAAGCTTGGGAGATGCTTTTCAACGTGATAATGACAAATGTATCCGTCAACTTCAACAAGCATAAGGAACTTTATAAGATACAATTAATTGGTGATGATAGATGTCTGCTTCACATGCTGACAGCTGGAGAAGCAAGCCAGCCCAGACAATAGGTTCTAGAAAATCCATCACACTCAACATAGGACGAAGTGTAAATCCCTGCTGCAATAATTTCCACTTAAATAGAAAAAACAATGTCTCAGTGAGGAAATAAAAACAGAAAGGTGAAATAACATTTTCAGGGACCTGTATCAAGACAGTGCTAGGCAGAGACAAAACCAGAAATAGCAACTGCTGGTTTCTAGACTATTTTTTTATCTACTGATCCCTACACCTCTTTGAAAACTGTGGGTCAACAGCTCAAAAGTCAGAGATGTTCCTTAAGTCAAAGATACTCTTATGTTTTATTTTATCATTCACAGATTCATGGCTATGGTTTTGGCTGGTAAAATGTCACAGATGTTTCCAAAGCAGAGACAAGTGAACCAGTGAACACAAGAGAATTATCTGAATGAAGGTATCACATTATTACTGCTTTTTGTTTATAGTCACACTGATCAACAGATTGTAAAGGGAATAAGGAGAGGTAATGGGCAAGACATTGACTGAATGATATTTGAGAGCAAAGAGTGGAATGACTGCAGGGAATTTCAGTTGTTGTAATTGTGCTGAAGAGACAAGGGGTGGGTTGTGTACAAATTGTTGGCTTTGGTATAGTGATTACGGTATTTTGCTTTTGGTGTCGAGAATTCTTTTTATTGATGCTAGTGAAGTTTATGAAGTTTGTGTGATGAATGTGGACTTTAATGATAGCTCTTACATATGTCTTACCGAGAGCTGGGGTGCAGAATGTATTGGGTTTCAGTGGAAAGCTTTTGGTAGGGCATGGCTGCAGGGTAGTTTCTGTGAGAAGCTGCTGGAAACTTGCCCCATGTCTGACAGAGCCAATGCCAGTCAGCTTCTGGATGGACCCGCTGCTGGCCAAGGCCAAAATCATCAACCGTGGTGGCAGTGCCTCTGGGATAACAGATTTTAAAAGGGGCAAAAGAAAACCTGTGCAAAACCAGCAACAGCCAGAGAAGAGAGGAGTGCAAATATGTGACCTACACTGGGGCAGTCTGCTCCTGGAAGACTGCATCCCATGGAAGAGACCCACACTGGAGCAGTTTGTGAAGAACTGCAGCCCAGAGGTAGGACTCAAGTTGGGGAAGGTTGTGGAGGACTCTCCTGTGGGAGGGTCTCTGTGCTGGAGCAGGGGAAGAATGGGAGGAGCCCTTCTTCTGAGGATGAAGGAGCATCAGAGACAACATATGATGCATTGACCACAACCTTCATTCCCTGTCACCCTACACCACAGTGGAGGAGGAGGTAGAAAGTATGGGAGTGAAGTTAAAACCAAGAAGAACATGGCAGGCAGGAAGGTGTTTTAAGATTTTTGGATGCAATCTTTACAATCAATGTAAAGGAATGTGCTTTAATAGCATGTTATTTTCTCATTGTAATGTGTCTTTTTAATATGTTTTATCTGTTATGTGAGTGCTTATTTTTTCCCACTAATTATTAAAAAATCCTGATATATCTGAGATGCTAGATACCTAAAAAGAGGGAAAATGTAGCTAGTATGCTGCATATCAATGTTTCTGAAAGAAGCAGTTGTGAAATTTCCAGTTTGTATAACATATTTGAAAAATTGGCTCTTGCTCCAAATTGGAATGGAAACAGACTTCTGAATACCCTAAATACTCACAAGCCAGGAATCACACATTTGCATCAAGTGAGAACCAGCTTTGGGGAAAACCCATTACTGCCATCTCACCAGAATTCTGGGAGATTAACTTTTTCCTATATATTGGAAGGTCATAGAGTCATAGAATCATAGAATTGTTAAGGTTGGAAAAGATCTATAAGGTCACTGAGCCCAACCATTCACCCAGCACTGTCATGTTCAACACTAAACCTCGACCCCAAGCACCACATCCACGTGTCTTCTGAGCCCTTCCAGGCATGGTCATTCCATCAGTTCCCCAGGCAGCCTGCTCCAGTGCTTGACAACCTTTCCAGGAAAAAAATTTTCACCCTATCCAATGTAAACCTCCCCTGGCCCGATCTGAGGCTGTTTCCTCTTCTCCTATTGCTTGTTACCTGGGAGAAGACACCAATCCTCACCTCACTACAAACTCCTTTCTGGCAGTTGTAGAAAGTGATAAGATCCTCCCTGAGCCCTCCTTCTTCCGGACTAAACAACCCCAATTCCCTCAGGCACTTCTCACAGGACTTACCCTCCAGACACTTCACCAGCTCTGTTGCCCTTCTCTGGATACGCTCCAGCACCTCAATGTCCTTCCTGTACTGAGGGGTGCAGAACTGGACACAGGATTTGAGGTGTGGCCTCCCCAGTGCCAAGTACAGAGAAACAATCACTGCCCTGGTCCCCCTGGCCACACTATTGCTGATACAGGCCAGGATGCCATTGGCATAATTGGTTTTAAGCCTTTTAGCAGCAATAGCTAGAGACTAGTTTAAGTCCAGAAAAAACTGTTTGAGAAAGGAGAAGGATACTATATAACAAGAAACTGCATTTAGCCTTCCTGAAGACAATTGAAAATTGGTTTAACTCACTCTTTGTGTACCTCCAGAAAGGAAAGAGACACTAGTACATACAAATAGGCTTTAATTTTATTACAAGAAGGCATAGCAAGGGTTAAAGAGAAGACATCAGGCAAATTCAAATGTGAAATTAGGTCCACGTTCAGTGGACACATACAGTGCTTTCATCTTAAGACTAGAAGAATTCACATTATTGTCTAGTCAAGAACAAGCTGTGTTTTGATTAAATATAAATACAAATCTCAGCAGAGAGATGATGTATAATGGCATATAACAGCAAAGTATTCTGACTATATATGGTCTAGAACAGATGTACACTGCAAAGTAAGGCTCAACAGAAAAACTCAAAGTAGCAGAAATCCTTTCTGGCCTTCAGGGCTATTAATCTATGACATGCTGATTGCATTATGCTCTTCTATATTGTTCACCATGTGATTACCCTACTTGATCAACCTGCTCCTGCTTGGTAATAAGATCATTGTTCCATTTCACGATTTCTCCGGTGGTAAAGCCTTTTTAACAGAACCCTTTCCATCTCAGCCCCCTATATTTTTCAGATCACTTCAATTTTAACACACTTCTCCATTGGTTCTGATTACTTTCTTGTCCAGAGAGTCTGCATTGTAAAACAGCTTGGTGAAAAGCCTGTAGCTTAAAATGCTCCCTCTCCTGCCACAGTGTAAGACAAGTAATTTAGATCTTTGAGCCAAGCCACAGGAGAGGATCGTTTTACAGTGTGTTACACGTGAAGCCTGAAACACTGCTTAAGTGAATATCAGAAGTTTCAGTCACCAACACGATGTATTTCTTGATTACTCATTAACTATTATGTTTTCTATTCATTTATCAACTTTATGTTATGGTGAATGAAATTACTAGCCTTACCCTTTGCTGAAATTTTATTAGTACCAAGGTGAACATTTATTACTCAGATTAGGGTGAGGGTATTGTGGTTTGTCTTTAATAAGTGAAATGTTATTCCTCATGAGTAACAATGAGAACAAGCTATGGAAAACCAATGTGCTTATTACTTTAAGGCCCTCCAAATGGTGAAAAAACCTGTATAGAAGAGGAAAATTCCCTGGAGTAGTAATACTACAAGGTTAAATGCTTGCATTTCTGACTGTTTGAACTGGTTTTGTAGAATGAGATAGCTCACAAAGTACAGGGATAAGAGATTCAGCATTAACTACATAATTTATCAAGACGGCTTTGGGAATCAAAGTCTTCATTCTGAGCAACACTACATGCCATACATGGCCTCCTTATCACCGTATTACATCACAAACTCTCTGCATCCAGGCGGGGCTTCTGTCTGCCCTAACTCTAGACAACCCACCATGCAATCAGTGAGACTACTGCTGCTGACCTTAGCATGAATTAGGCTAGAGTGGAAAAAACTGAGATAGAAAAAGTATTGATTAATCAAGCCCTTTGTCCCAGGTGAACTATGATACTACAAAAAAAATCACAGTTGAAGGAGTTTCTTCCATTATGCTCTGATAATCTCTATGTGATAACAAGTTTGCAGTGAGTCTTGTGTTTATTCCAGTGAGAAAGAGATTTCAAGATGGTTTCTGTTTACTGAGTCACTAGGGAGATGCACCTGTTCACTGAAAAAAGTACTCTCTTTCATATGAATTAGAGAAGGTCTTTAGTCTGAGCAGGTTTTATATTTTTAGTTAACCAGAGAAAAAAAAAATAAAAGGTGCTTATTTTCTTTCAATATGCATGTCTCAAAACACAAACAATATCCTGATACAAGAGAACCTTAAAACACATGCTTAAATTCCTCCCTGTTCAGGAGACCATTCAAGCAGGGCTCAAGCATATTGATGTTATTCTGAATCAAAGGTCTGAATCTGTTCTGCTTCCTGAATCATGTTCATTAGGGCCCAGCACAAGCTTTTTCAATTAACCACAGCTCATGTTGTTACCTCTCTTTTAAAAAACATGTATATCATCCAGGCTGCCTCCCTTATCTATGTAGTTCTTGCCATCTGCTGGCAGATGTTTTATGTTGTCAATTTAAAATGCACAAATTACTTGAAGTTAATGAACCATAATTAAGAAAAATGCTAAAAGCTGTATTAGTCACAATCTTACATTACATGCAAATAGTGGGTATAAATGTTGTGTATCAAAAACTTTGAGAAATTTTATTCAAGCAATACTAGGATTAAAGCACTTCTCCAAGACAAATTTAGCATAGTAAATATTATATATTACTAAAGAAATCACTATAATATAGCACCTAATCACTAGAAAAAATCTACAGATGGCAAACCAGTAGTAAATCAATTACTTCACCTACGGATTATTCAATCTAAAGCTACTCAGTTCCATACAAACAAAACTGTACAAAATAGGTAAAACCCTTGTTGTGGTTGCCTTTTATGTAAGACAGATCTTGAATTAATTCAGCTCATCTAGAAACAGAAAACTGTAAAAAACTGTAATTCAAATTAGCAAAGAATATCTGGACCCAGAGCTTTACTAATCTTCATGTTTAGGTATGTGGATTTTAAGAATGAGTGCATATATGGATAGGCTCTCTTTGCTGTGATATTAAAAACTAAAGGAGCACTCTTGCTAATATTTAATATTATTAACATTTAAGAAGAATTCACATACCTGGTTTTAATGTTTTGATTGCCACGGGGGTGGTATTATTCCACAGTCCTTCCCATACTTCACCAAACTGACCAGATCCTAATTTTTTCACCAATTTCAGAGATAGTCGGTCTATCTCCCACTGATCAACAGTTTTATAAGACAAATCAAAAGTAGCTGGAATTTGTATCTGGTAAAAGAAAATAAATAATACAATAATTGAGACTTGTAACATTTTTTCAACAACTTATACAAATCATTGTTAACTATGTCATGTAAAGCCGGAACAGGTATAAATACACACATGCGATAAAGTGAGCGAAGAACATAAAATACAACCCACATACTGGGTGCTTTTCGTTAGAAATAAGAAATATGCTAAAGAAAATACCCTGCCATTAAGAGCAAAAATTAGAAATCATCCCTCTAGCAAGCTATTTGAACAGTGATGTATTGTTGGCCAGAATTTTGTGGTTTGTCTCAGTAATTACTTATGGACAGTTAGAGTTATGAAGCTGGAGATTTCATCTCCATATATATTTATAAAAAGGTATTCATAAATCATTATTTGGCATATTTCCCCCCCAGAAACTTGATGATTTTTTCAAAAAGGCGTGGTATTTTATTATTAATTTGTCAACCTCAAGAATGAAACCATAACACTACCCAGAACTTCCTGAAAACAAGCAGATTATCAACATTCTGAAATGGTAGAAGCAGATACGGGGTCAACATTTTCTGACAGATATCTGATGAGTTAGCTCACAAAAAATACTTTGCACAGTGTAGCATCCACTCCTTACCTTTAGGCATGGCTGTCTGAGCAACACACAGAGGCCATCTCTGTTCTTGCTATAATAGTCAACCAACTCATTCAGAGTTTTGAAAGTTTTCTTTTTGCTTAGGAAAAAGCTTCCCTCCAGCTTTTTGATCCTGTAGTGCTTCACAGATGAACCATCAAAAACTAAAAAGATTTAAATATATTAAGTGTCCAGGAATTATTGCAGTGGTACAATATCATTTATGCCCAAACCATCATAAGGTACCTAAATATATTTATGAGGACCTTAAAATAAATAATTTTAGTTTCAAATATGATAACTATAAAAAGCCTTTTTCAAACCAAAGCCCATTGTTCAGATGGCTTAATGTATCTTGTCTATTAGTCTTCAGCTATTGATATTTGGAGATCCTGCACCATAAGAACTGATGTAGAAGTACATAAATACATCTTCTGTGAGGCAGTTCATGTTTCCTATCTTTGAAGACACCAAAACCAGCCAAAAGCATCTAATTGACAGCAATCCGTTTTTAATAATTCCTTTATCCTCCTTTATTTTAGTGTTAAAAGTCCAAACAGCAGCTGCTGGGCTGGCAGGCATTTTAGAGGAAATGGGTATACCCTCCACATGGCTCTGAAAAGCATTCATATCTTACAAGGGGTTTTTTGAATTTTGTGCATGCTTGGAATATGTAAAAATCAGTTGAATAATGCTCAATGTTTCAAGTAGTTGATTAATTAATTTCCATTTAAATGTGTTTTGTTCTATCTGTTGTGTCTTAATCAATAAGACCACTCCTATCTGCATATCATGGCATGCAAAGTGTACCTCCCTGTGACCATTGGAGCACTCTTTAGATATGTCAGAAAAAAGGTTGAGCCACTGAAAAAAAAAAAAAGAAAAATTTGGAGACCACTAGGTGAGTATCAGTAGAAGCAATAGAAGGCTCAGAAACATCAGAGAGGGCAGTTCAGAAGTGCTGAAAAGGTATTTGGTCACTTATGTGGGTGTCATTTACAAGACACTCCATTATTTAGACATCACTCTCCATACTTAGTGGGCAGTGGAGAGTTTATATTACATGCAGAAGGGTAACTGATTTAGCTCCTCAAAAGGCCGCAGCTGTTAGCTCTAACATTAACAGTGTTCTGCAATAAAGCTAGATGATAGAGTCTTTATCCTGTACCACTTTATCCTGTACCATGGATCTTGGCAATAGCTTTGGTTGTAATAACATAAGAATGCATGGTTACATACAGTATGTAGAAAACATATAGAATTTGTTGCATTAAATTAACAAATCTGATATGAAGAATAATTTCTCTCACCATCTAAGTGATGAAATTAAAGAGGAAATTTCTCCTTCCTTAAATACTATCGTGGATGATCAAATATTTTTGCACTGTACTGTGCGATTGTCATCCCAGACCACCAGAGAGCAGACAGGAGCTGTTCAAAATACTCCACCTCAGGTAATATTTTTAGGGACCTGAGAACTTAAAATTCTACATGAGGACAGGAATGAGAATATTTGTAAACAAAATCCATATTATATTGTACTTTTCAAATTATATTTGTTTGAATTAACACCCATAATTAATACTTTTTCATTATAAAATTATGAATGTTTTTGTGATGTATCATTTGGAAATGGAGCTCAAGCAAAATGAAGGGAAGAGTAATTCAGTAACAACGGACTGAAAATGTAATGACTTTTCCAAAGTTCACAGGAAAATTAATCCAGGCAAATTAATTAGTCTTTATGATGCATTGAACAAAAGGCCAACAGGATGACTGTGTTAATCCAGTCTCGGTTGTATATCACAAGCAATAGTAGTTTGACTACCTGATTTATTTATTAGCAGTATTATAACTATTACTTGTGAAGTAGCTAACATTAATAATGCAAGAGCTGGTTTGAAAGATGTGCTCTAATTTCTTAAATGAGCCTTTTACAAAGCCTTATGATTGACAGCATCCAGGTCAGGTGGTGATGTGTGTGGAGAAGCTGGGGAAAATTTCTGCACTGCTACCCTCTCATCTTGTAATAAGTAGCTGAGCTTAGTGCAGTATTTGACAGGGGGTTGTTTACTTGTATCTCAAGGCTGAGTCTGGCTGTACAGATCCTGCAGCACACACTTGCAGTTCTGTGTGCTCCTCTGTCGGTGTGGCTCCTCTGCCTACATTATACAGAGCACATGTCACTCAGGAAAGAACTGTCCATAACCCCTTCCAGTCATCTCTACATCCATGCCAGGCTACTAACCAGGGCAGGATTGTAACTTCAGTTTCACACAGCTCAACAGTAGCTGGGTTTGAAGACTGCAGAGGTTTTCTCTTCAACTTGCCCTTTCCAAAAGAATTACGGCTCCCCATTAGATATCTACAAGGTTTCAGTTTAGCAGAAGGATTATCGTCTCCCAGTTATCCATCTTCACGTGATTGGGTGAAGGAGAAGTAGATTTTGTCACCTGGAGAACCTGAATAAAATAATTTACTAGTCCTCCCCCAGGGCACAAAAATTTATGGTGGCATCAGCAGAGCCAACACCTCCACCAAATGAATCATGGAGACACTAATGTGCCATTACTGCCAAAAATGATGTGTCCCAACACGGCTGCTGTGAGCAGTGCTCCCCCAGCACTGACCATGCAGCACTGCAGCACCTCTGCCCTGCCTCCACGCACAGGGTGGATGTGGCAGGAGGGTGACTCATGAGATCACTCTCACCAGCACAGGATGGGTGCAGAGGCAGTTCCAAAATCATCCTCTTAGTATGGTCATGATTTTGCCAGTTCTATGAGTCTGCTGCCTTAAGCAACCACCTGTTTTTCCTATCCTTCTGAAACCCAGTGTGGCCTAGAGGAAAGCACACAGTATTCTTTTAGGAGCATGGAAAAAATAGCTGAAGAAAACACAAACCATTTACATTGTTATTTAATGCAATAAGTCTTTCAGATACCATTATTCAGCAACGGGCTAAGTACAGAGCCTCCTGCCATCACTGGCAATGACACTCAATTAAGCTGAGCACATCTAAATTATGGCTTTTAATTAAAAAGAGGCAATGTCTAAGATGGCACCAACATGTTTAAAATTTAATGCATTTCACACCAGATGCTGGAGTCATCAACATAAAAATCTGTCGACAACATGTGCATTTTTAAAATGGGAAAACCTATTTTTAAAATGTCAAACACTCTAAATTTATAGTAACACATCTCAGTGGCCTATCTGGCTTGATGAGCTTTCCATTTAACTATTCACTATTCAGATGATAAAAACCTTTCTGAACATGAATTTTTGTTTTTAATTTAAATAAGTATTTATTATCCAAATCTTGCAATTTGAGAGTTTTCCCAACAAGGCAAGTTAGAAGAAAAAGTGTAATTTTCATGAAAGATAAATTTTTTTGCTTTTTTTTTTCTTGTTAAGGAAATCATTTGTCTCCTTAATCAACATTAAATCTCTTATATATCTCATTGTCCATATGAGTATGAAATCAAGCATGAAAGTCATAAAATCAGTTTATGGGTTCTTGGGTAAAAAAATCTCTCTTCCTTTTCAACTTCTTTTTTACCTAAATGGCATGCTGGACAGAGAATTAAAATATTTTCTTAAAGACCTTAATTCTGAAAACCAGGTTGTCATTCTTCTAGCAATTATCATCTACTCTGCAATGAAACCAAAACACCAACAAAAGCTAGAGCAAAACCAATCAGAACTACAGAAAATGGGACTTTCAGGGTCTAATGTTTCTGGACTGAAAAGAACTGGAAATAGAATTTAGGGATTTATTCCAAAATATGGGGTTGTGACTTCTCCCTTGCCAGAGTATCAGCTACCATGGAGATATAAGCCGTCCTTCTTCTGCCTCAGCTTTAGTGACTCATAATTCCTATTGATGGCACAGAGAGGAAAGATGCAGGAAAACTGCCTTCTCCATAGCACCTGATGAACTAAACAACCTTCTTTCCCACTAATACTTCCCATAATACAAAACATTTCATCGTTTGCTTTAGAATGCACTAGCTTTCCAAGAAGCAGACAATAAGTAATGAGATTGTCTAAAAACATCTAGACCATGATATGTACTATTAGGTTGGAAGCAAAAGAGCTTGCAAAATACAAACAGATGCCATTCAGCTAAGACGATCCAGTAAGGAGCAAATAATATTTAGCTCTTTGGAATGAAGTAACATGTTAAGGATAAATTATGTTCAGCTCTGGGAAGCTGCTAAAAGATCTAGCAGCACAGGGAAATTATGCTACTAATAGTGTCTACATACTTTCTGCTTCAGAGTTTATCCTCTTTCTATGCCTAAAAGAGCACAAATGTTTAATAATTCTAAGATGATACATACATTCATGCCTACATGCTCAGGGAACAACCCATGTTTGTGTGTAAAGGAGAGCTGGCTCCTGCAGCTGGAGCCTTGCCTCTGTGTATATTGTTTTCTTCAGCATAGCTCTTACCTTCCTTAATCAAACAAACCAGCACAAAACAAATCCACACTGTTGGTTTCATATCTTGCTGTTATCATCATCAAATCTCCTGTTCCCAAATAGGCTTATACAAAAATGTCTAAAAATATCTACCATAAGCTTTTGTAATTGAATCAAATATACTAAATCAGATAGAATAAATTCCAAAATTTATAAGGAAAAAACCAAACAGCAACATCAAAGGATGATCATATGCTACTACAAATGCTGGCCTAATATTTATTTTCATTCTTTTGGATTTTTCTCTGAGATACTTCTACTTTCCTGTTAAAAAAAGTGGTTAGGATGCAGGATAAAAAATACTTTAAATCTTTCCTAAAAGGCTATAGTTGGTGAACAATAAAAAGAAATTGCATTCCCACCCCTAGGTGTACAAGCAAAAGATCTTTCATTGATTTTTAGTAATGTGCCATGTATTCAAGTGCCATCATTAAGAAGATAACACAGGCCTATCTCTCCTTCCCCACATAACACCACCCTGTTATCAGTCTAGCCCAGTCCTTGGATGAAATCAGTTCATTGATGAAGAACACTTGGGAGGAAGCTGAAACCATGTAACACAGCAATAGCTGGCACATGGAGAGAAAGCATTTTGAAAGGGCTGTGGCTGTAATGCAGTCCTTGGATGAAATGGGGCATACACAGGGGTCAGCTCTGTCACAGCTCAGGAAAAGTCTGATTCCTTGCTGGTGGTAGTTTTCCTTTAAGAGCTTCATGGCAAGGACCAACTTCTTTGAGGGCAAACTGAAAACTGTTGAGTAAACTCTCCCAGAACTTTAAATACCACATTTATTTCAATAAACTTCCCTCTATTTCACTCCACATTTCTTTGTCTTGGCAATAGAAAGCATTCCTCCCATTACCACAAGACATTGCAGGTATATATACTTTACTTACAATTGGAAAAGTGAAACCAAGAATGTGTCAAAATTTCATTAAGCTGTGTTTCTATGTAATGTTCAGAAGGTGAATGACACATAATCATCCAGGCAAAAGAGGAGTCAATATGAAAGAATCTGGTTATGGACAAGGTGCCTCTTATTCTACTGTCATAATTCTGCACATGACTATTCATGGTTTATTCACAAACATCAAAAGCCTTTCCTGGTCTCTGGAATTAATATAGGTAGAGCACATTAGTATAGCTCAGTTGTCTCAAGGACAACACTATACTCCTAACTTGCAATTGTATGACAAGTTTGATGGGAACTGTTCACAGAAAACAACTAATGAACAATCACATTTATTATCTAAAATGACAAATATCTACATGAAAAAATATGATGCACTTATATGCAAGCGAGTAAAATTATTAACAAATGAGTGTCCTAATTTGATAATCTTTCAGATTCAAATAAAGGATTTAAATAAATTTCAAGATGCATCATCATCATCATCATCAGTCTAATTTCTTACTGGTGTCTACAGTGAAATTTTCAGTGAAACGTCACTGGTTCTAAAGTACAGCATTGAAGGTCTTCCTACCATATTATCCCTGAAAACAAATAAATAAAAACCTAAGTGTGAGCTCCAGCAGAAATCTCCTTTTCTTAAATTGCAGATCTGTTAACATGCTTTTATTTTTATTTTTATTTTTATTTTGTGTACTAATCAGAACAGCAGTGTACAACTCTAAAATACTTTTTTATGCTTTGATCATGAAAATACTATCTCTTTTAAGGCAGCTAGAACACTGGAAGTACTGAGCATAAAAAAGTTAATTTCTGTTCTGAGCATATTGATAAACTCTATAAAATATAAACTCAAATTACTTTTTGCCATGTTTTCTTTACATATCTACTGGGAAAAAATATTATTATGAACCTAATTTCATTTTCATGCCCACAGTTTATTGTTCTCAAAGATGAAAAAGCCCAGATCACCTGAGAAATTTTTAAAACATTGCTTCAGATGAAAAACTAGAATATACCTGAGAGTGAGTATTCGCCTTTTAGACTTTCACTTTCTCGGATTAGGAAGGCTCCTTCCTGGTTTCCAGGGTGTAACAGTTGTCTCTCGGCATCTGCTCGTTTGATTGGGCCAAAAAACCATCTGAACAAATAAAAACCATTAATTTCACCATTCAGTGAAACATACCAATAAGACATTTAGCTTTTATAAACATGCTGCATATTTACTAAGAGATAATCTGTGCTATGTTAATTAAATGTCAATAGTATGGGGGAAAAAAAGCCAGCGAGAACTAGAGAACAAATTTATTGCTAGGAAACATCACTTACACATTTGAGTGAAATCTATTTATTGCTGATGAAAAGTCTTACTGCTTTCAAGGCAACAAGCATTCAGAAGTGACAGACTAGTCTTGTCCCAGAAAAAAATCACCAAGAAATTTTGCCAAGGCTACGGGGGCAGAAATCGGTGCCAAGCCCATTGATGCCCCTCGAACTATGTAGAGGTGCAGGTGTGTGCTTATATCCCGACATCTTACAAACCAAGAGATCTCTCAAACTGCAGACGGGCTGTCAGGTTCCAGGGTGTAAATCACCCTGCTTCCCCATTCCACTGCCACGTCAATACCTCAGATGAGTTGCTGGCAATTTTTCAGCTTTGCTGCTTTTTGACAAACAAAACCAGTGTATCCCCCAAGTCACTATAACCATCTCAACACCTGTGGTCTGTGAAAATCTACTCCTATCTACGCCTTTTAAAACATTTTTCCTCTCTCACTAAAGCCTGTAGTTCACAAAGGCTTGTTCAAGCAATAATTTTAATTTGCTCCTCTGAAGATAAGATTTAGCTCTCTTGCTGCTTTGTGCTGAGTTTAAATTAAACAGAAATAAGACAGAGATGAGCCAGCATTTTCAACTGGGGTGGCATTCAGCTTCCTTCCAACAAACAGGCAAAGCTCTTTCCAAGATTAACTCCACCTCTTACTTGAAGCAAATGATGATAAATAGGTATCAGAAATCTGCTATATACTCATAGGAGAACTCCTTTTAAATTAATCATAGCTAAAACTATTATACAAACTTCAAATACAAATCAATGCACCACAAGTAATTTGCCTACTTGATTTGTCAATTACTAGTGAAAAGTACCGACAGAGTCATCAACAATTTTAGTATTGTAGTCATCAAGAGGAATGGAGGAAATAAACAAGAATAGTGGGTGATACCTTAGCTGATCAAGCATGAGGACTGATAAATGGTTTTGTATTAAGAAAGAGGAAATAAAAAGAGGCAAATACAGACAGCAGTAACCTACACTGAATATGTTTTGTTAACAAAAGAAAATTAAAGACAGATTTTTCTGGACCATATTCCTGTCCTCTGAATTGAAGATTATTTGGATAGAATAGATCTTGATACATATTTGGCAAGCAAAGTAATCTCACTAGAAAGCTGGAATGTGTTAGTAGTAATTTTAATTAGTTCAATGTGTTCATTAATTCAACTAATTAATTTAATTCATTCATTAATTAGACTGTAGAAAACTGAGTAATCAATAAATGTTCAAATCCTTGACTAAGGTTCTTGTCAAAGGAATGAAAGTACAAGTTCAACTGTATTCAAGTCCCAAAGAAAATCAGTCTGACCTGAAATCTGAATTAGAACCTTTCTGAAATTTGTAAATATGCCTGCTCTGAGAACAATATCTGAAATCTAACAAACTATATGAGCCAAAATAAAATTGAATATTTTTCCCCTTGAAGTATTAGATATCATTCAGTAGTGCTCAAAGTGACTGATCCTCCTAAGAGTGTGTAAGAAGAGGTGTTTGATTTTTTGCCTCCCTTCTTCTTGGGTTACAAGGGTAACATCTTTTCAAAAGAATTTAATTTTGTACCAAACCCAAAAGAGTTTCCACTGCAATGTTAGCAAGACTGGATTTCATAGTCAGGCTAGTCAAAATATAGTCTTTATGTGACTCAGCATTTGAACATAGACTGTTAGTAACTCAAATTTCTAAAGCTGAATACTTTACTGGTAATACGATCTATGCAACTAGAGGAAACTGTTAGTTTACTTTGGAAATATAAATTAATATACTATTACTCTGTGTACGTAAAACCATGTCTACAATATAAACCATGATTTGGGAAACTAATATGTACATAAATGCCCTCAAGCATAAGTATCTGCTTTTTTGATTTCAAAACCTTTAAAGTGATATGCTTATTTTTATTAGGCTGAAAAAGCTTCACTTAAATCGATATGAAATTACCATTAAAGGTTATATGAAGGATATATAATATGTAGGTTCTGACTCCAGATAAGCTTAGCAGTTAAAAAGATCCTAACTTGCCAAATAACATAATTAGAACAACAGTATTAGACAAGGTAAGTGTAACTGAAGCAATTATTATGGAGGGTGAAAAGTGGACACATATTGTGTATTACCTCATTTGCCTGACTTTATATGATCTGATTAAAATGTTTCAGAAAAATACAGGTGAAATTACTTTTAATAGCACTTGAATATTTGATTCTTAGTTCAAAGCCATTTGCTTTGCAATAATAATTATAGAGTACCAAAAGTAATTATGAATGTGAAAAAACAATCTCCTAACTTCAAAGCAAATAATTTAATTTGTTATTCACTTTCTTTTTTTTAACAAAAGCACATCTGAATTTAAAGTACTATTTCCAGTGTAATGGAAGTTTAAATTCCTTTTATAAAGCATGAAGAGCTTATTTCGATTTCTAGCAATTGAACTTGTGCTTCAAAAGGCTTAATATTTTACTTCATCCAAAAGTGTGTATCTTAGAGGGAAAAGTGCTCTAAAAAGTAATAATGAATCAAAGAAATTGCTCACCATGAGGTATTGCTCTGCAGGATAGGAAGGTCAGACCAAAACAACACCCAATCCTTAGTAAATCTATTCATGTTTTATAGCTCAAAGACAGATGAAGGTTTTAAAACAGAACACTTGGAAAATGGGAACTAAACATGAAGCACTCTCCATTGCACAAGGCAGTGCAGTGCAGTGCATTGGCACCAGAGAGTCCAGGAGAATTTTGAACTAGCAATTCTTACACAGTATCAATCTGAACTTCAGCTCACAGCCAGGTCACTTTGGTTCATGGTTGTCAGTGCTGGGTCAGTATATTGCCAGGTATGGCACAAATGAGTGCATTCAGAATTAGGCACAATTTCCCATTTCTAGCAGGAGCTGTCTGGCTAGCACAGCAATAGTGCTCTTCTGTCAGCGAGACCCAGGAACAGGCTTTCTTGGCCAACACTGCATCCAACACCCCAACTCCCTTTAAGTGTAGGATGCCAGATCTGTTTATTGGGGATTGTTTCTACCAGCTTCTTCAGAATACCTTGCTTACACCATCATTCATAGCTATCAGGAATATGTTCATTAAAAATTCCAGCGTACTTCCAGGTCACTTTTGGTCACCACATATAGGAGGACTTTGGATCCAGAAAATATGACCTTCATGTAGGTCCATAACAAACACAGTCCTCACTTGTTGCAGATGATGCTCAATTCTGGAATACCAGTGAGATTTATTGTGGTTACTGAAAGCATAGTAATCGCATCTCTACTGGCCATCAGCTCCACTAGCACATTTATGATCACCGTATCACGTCGTGGATCATAGCAGGCTTTGTCATGGCATGTCCCCTGGCTGGGACAGTATCACTGCTGAGACCTCTGAAGACCTTCTTCCAGCAAAGGAAATCTTCATCTAGCTGAATGCTGGTGGTTATACTTGAAGGGCAATTTTTTTAAGAAACAGAGATCACGTCACCTTACGCCCACTCCTACCTACCTATTCAGCCAGTTTGAGTTGCAATGGAGTCATGAGTTCAAAGGAAGTTGGTAGTTCCACCTGGCTGTATCACTGCCTTTCCTGAGAAGCCTTCTGTCCTTCAGGGTGCAATGCACTGCTGATCTCCATCTAAATGTCAAAGCCCCATTTACCTGGGTCTGCTTTCTGTCCCCCTGTGCTTTGCTACATAAAAATCTGCTAAAATAAAAACAGTCACTCCTACTTCTGCACTTTGTATGGCAGGAAGATAAGGCAGGAACTTTTAAGCTGGACAGTAGAAGAGTAACATGGGCCAAGAGTTATGCAAAGCAAAATGTGGAGACAAAGTTCTCCAGTGTTAGATCACTGGCAACACTTCCAGTGCCTTGTAACATGCCTAGAAGAGAACAAAAGCCCCAGTGGAAAAAACAAAACCCATAAATATCCCCATAACAAAAAAAAAAAAAAAATAGTATGCAAAATGAGTTTTCTTCTCTCTCATTAATGCAAAATCCCCTTCTGATCAAATCAGTGCAATGCACTTATGTGAGATAGAAACTGAAGATTTTACAGAAGATCTCAACTAATCTGGGAACTATGGGCTTTTCTGTCCTGAAATTAACACTATCCAACACTCAGAGCAAACCACCCCCCTACCCCCAAAAAAAAGGGATTCCCAGCCATACTCCAGATGAAAACGCTCTCAGGGGAATTATTTTTTTGGCAGCCTGCCATTCCTTGGATACCCATTTTACAGACCCCATACCCCCCTACATTTGACTTCTCTTCTTGGTCTCTCCTAAATCCCTAACACGCTAAATCTTGACTCTAACACAAGGTGTGTGCTGAGCCTTAGCCAAAGCACCCCAGTCATGGGCCAGACAAAATACTACTTTGGGCATGTCAGTCCTTGGGCAGATCCTTGGCAGTTGTATTCCAACAGAATCTCTAAATTTATGATTAAGGACTCTGTGAGAACCCCTCTTTGGGATGTGGGTAAGATGCTCATGACCAAGCTAAATACCAACTCTGAAATAACAGCTGCAACCTTTAACTTTCTTGGAAATCTCAGCAAATCCCTCATGCTCTTTTGTTATCCCCACTGAAAACCAGCAGAAAAAAATGATGTGGAAGTTTGCCACCCATTTCCTTTAAGGCTCACCAGAGAACAGTTTCCTACTTTTATCCTCTACTATTACTTAGATTTAATACGTACAGGAGCAAAGTCAGAATTAACTCCACAATGTCATACCTGAAGTCACTGAATTTGCTTTAATAACTAGCTGTAGCTAGGATATGTAGGGATTATTTCAGTTTCTCATTTCAAATTTCTCATTTAAGCAGGACACTGGAGGTAAGATAAGGCTAAAAGCAGAGGTCTGTGACATACTCTTAATTTTGTTAATGTTCAATTAAAATCGAAAATCCTGGGGGCTGAGTCAGCAGTAAGGTACAACCACATATAGAAGCTGTCATTACAATAGGAATGAAGAGGGAGGAAAGGGGACAAAAAATGCTGAGAAACAGCATGGAGAAATAACAATGAATAACCGCAAATCAGTCACATAACATTTATTTTCAAAAATTACTGAGGATGTTAAAATGGACAGTGTAATCCTACCCTGGATCATCACTTTGTGGCATAAGAAGCATTTGCTTCTCACTTTTCATAAGTGCTTATCACTGGGATTTACTTTCTCATGTTAGGGTAAATCTCATGAGCCTGCTAAATGTCAACAGCTGAGAGGGTTTGTTGAGACTCCTGTGGTTCTCAACCAGAAGTCTCCATGAGGGAGCAAATGGTGATGACAAAAATGTTAGCTGGCCCTCCAGAAGATTAACTCAAATGTGTTAGCTGTGTCTGTAGTATTAGGCTGAGGAGAACCGTTTTCTTCAACTGAGAAGAGCAAAGAATTATTGCAATTAGAGCAAAATTCTTGGCTGAGGACAAAATAACCCCAGATAATATCTATACCAAAACCACATACCTCCCAGTTTCTTCTGGAATGCAGAAAGCTTATGTAAAAGTTAAAACAAATAAAGAAAAGCTCCTACAGCATGTGAAGTTTACATTTTAAATGCCTCAAAATCGACTGTCATAGAAAGCTGTAACTGCACACTCAAGTACTTTGAATTTAGAAGTTGACATTATTAATATTGCTTTCATGGCATCCACTCAGCCATTTTCAGAAGATCCAGTGTGATACCATCTTTAATTACATGGTCATATCCAGTGCTCCCTACAGCGTTAATATCAATGCTGCTCACTGAACAGTTACCCTCTATTTTGTTTTGTCATTGCATAGATAGAATTCATTTACTGTTTTAAACAATTTACATTGCTTAGCCTCTGCTCTCCATGCCAGTTACAAAATTACATGAATGGATTCTTTCCTAGCAGCCTCTTTTACAGTGTTCATGACTGTAATATCCAAATGCTTTACAAACATTCATTAAATTCTTTTTGTAGCACTTTTCCTTGTAATATACTTTATGTTGTGGAGAAACAGCCCAGAAAGGGACTAAGGCAATAAGAAAATATTATAAGTATTTTCTACTAAATTTGGATGTCCAACTTGAAAATCCAGGGCCTGCCTTTCAGGGTATTTAGTGTTCTGCAGTATGTAGTAGTTTATTTGGACAGCAATAGGTGCTAACTTCTGTGCCACAGAAGACAAGGAGAGATGCATGGAAAGCTAAAGAGACAGAGAGATCCTCTAGGGTCTTACTCAATTACTTTCATCATATGACCATCCTGTGACCACTGCCCTTACTCAGCACATGGAAACCTGAACAGGCGTGTGTGCAAGCCCCACTCTTCACTGCTGTCATCCATGCAGGACAAAGAGGGCTGCGGAACCAGCTTTAAACCGTGCCAGGCTTGCAGTCTGCTGTGGGTAAAGAATAGTGCAAAAGCAGGGGCAGAAGTTTACCAAGGAAACCACCAGCAAGTCCTCTCTATGCTAACAGGAAGGCCCCAAGCACTCTTTGGGTTTTCCCAAAATATCAAAACTAGAGAATGCAACGGTCAAATTTTAATGATTATATTCAGTTATTACATACATATAAAGTCTAATTGTATTTTTAAAGCCTTGGTTATTTTGACGCAAAGTTTTCTTAGATAACAAAAAAGCACACGCTTTTACTGCAGCAATCTTCCCTGCTAAACATCAATACCTTTTTCCAATGAACAAAAGATTTCTTGTATTGTTCTGAGCCATATTTTTGCTTTCAGGCAGAGAAAGAAGCAGCCTATGTCTCACCTGTGCCTGGTATCAATCCTGGAAAATTCACACCAAATCAGGTAAAGCCTGGAAAAATTAAAACCAACTAAACAAGCTCTACTGATAGAAAATATTAGGTTGTTTTAATTATAAGACTAATGAAGTAGTAGCATTTCTTCAAGAGCTGATTTTTCAAAAAAATTAGGAAATATCACTGCGGAGATGAGAGCCTTCTAGACATAACGTAGTTAAGAAAAAGATGTGCCTTACAAATGATGAGCTGTGTGCATGAAGAAAAGAGTGGGAGATGAGCACTGGCTGCTTCAGTTTTCCCCTGTACAGTCTACAGTGATGTAGACAGTGATGACTACTGATGACAGTTTTCAGGGAAAAAACCAAAACAAAACAAAGCAAACAAACAAAACAAACAAAAAACCAAGGAAAAAAAACCAAAATGAAACAACAACAAAACAACCACACCACAAAACAAACAAAACAAAACAAAAAAAAACAAAAAAACAAAAAAACAAAACCCCACCACCAACAGCAAAAAAAAAACCAAAAAACAAAACAAACCTCAAAAAACAAACAAAACAAACAAACAAACAAAACAAAACCAAAAACCCAACCAAAAACACATGAGCTAAAACCAACCAAAACCAGAAAAATCTTTAGTCTGGCTAAACCATGGTGATAAACACTTGCAAGCAAGATTCTTTTCGAGAGCATTTTCAAAAACACAAACCTTCCCAGATGTGGCACAATAATCTACACAGGGAAAAGCCAGGGGTTTCTCTAGGGCTTGCAGACTTTAATTGGGAAAAATCTAGAAAAACTTAGAGCAGAGCCCTTCCTCCTTACTTCTTTCTACAGGCATGCCTGGGATAATTTTTAATTCTGTCTGTCTCTCACTGTCATTTATTATCAGATACTGAAGGATACATAGAAGGACAAAATTTAAGAGGAAGGAATTTAAAGCTAATGATAAAGGAAGGACATTGCAGGAGGAAGGGAGAAAACAGGACAGTAAAAATTCAAAACTGAGAGGACCATAGAATATTAGCAAGTGGATGGATTGAGAGAAGAAAGTCAGAGTTAGTAGGCAATGATGAGAAAAGAAAGACAAAGCTGAGGACTGCCTTCAATGCCCAGGGGCTATAGCCTGCTGCCAAGCTGCTGCACTGCTCAGCAAACGCTGGTTTTCATCTTACCCTGCTCCCACAGGGAGCCTGGCCTTTGGCAGCCATTTCAGTCCTACTCAGGAAAACAATTTTACAGAACATCTCTTGAAACAATTTCACAGACTAACTCTCACGGTGAGGATTGCTCTATACAGATCTTTTCTCATTCACTTTCTTAGTTCATCACACCACTCATTTTTTTACTTTCCAAAAGAATACTTTAGCATTAGTTTTCGTCACATATATTTATTGTCTAGAGGTCATTGCTTTAAGCCTCATTCACCAAAGTACCATCAGCAAAAAGTCAGTCAGATTTATGTAACTACACCATTCTCTATCTACAGAAGTAAACTATCTGAAATCTTAACACACTGCAGAGAGTACCTGACTTGGACTTGAAATAAAAAAAACATTTAAATTGCTTATGTATAGTGACTCAGCACAGTTCTGATTACTTATTTACCACATTTAGAATCTAGTTCCGTCCAAGTGAAACCAGAAATTCAGGTTTTCAGGAACGTTTATGTTAGGCATCACCCTTAACCTTTGAAAACTACAATGAATTTGCTTCATACTGAGAGAACTGAGTCATGCATATTGCTCAGAACCCTGTTGAATAACTTATCACAAACTAAAAGAAAGACTATCCTGTGTGCATTGAGAGTGGGACTTGAAGATTCTGAGTCTTTTCACAGTGACAGTGGATAGAATAAGTTTGTTTTTCGTTTCACAGAGAAAAACATAGAACATGTGAATAGTTGTGTATAAAATAGTTGTGTAAAAAATAGGCTCATTTCTACACTATGTAAGCAGCAGAGATCTAGCAAAGCAACAGAGAAGCACCAGTTTATATTTTTAAAAGTCTGTCTGTATGTTTGAAACTGAGTGTCTGTAGCAACACGCTCTAAGTTTCACTGTATTTTTCATACTTTGAGATCAACACTGTGATTTTTCTTTGAATAACCAATTACAGTGTGAAATACAGTTTTGGAAAATAACAGATCCCATTTTGCTCTTGGCTTTTGGATAATGTTTTCCTAGCGTTCTTGTCAGGAGATATAGCTGACTGGTTGGTGTTTTTCCAGAAACACTAAATTTAACTTGAGAGAATTTTGTTGGTGAGATGGCAGAATATAAGAGGAGATATGAGAAGAGGCATAGAAGCAAAAAGAGAAAGAGAATTAAATTATACTTCTCCATCTATTTTCTAAACAAAATATCATAGTTTAATTTGGGAAAGTACTCAATTTGAATAATTTTAAAATTTAAAGGATTTTTTTTTATTATTTTCAAATGGAGGTTCTAACAAAATATAACCCTATCTTTTCTTTTAATTTTGTTCAGGAGTGATTACGTTATCTGAACACAAGATCAAACCAAGCAATACTCTTCACTTTATTTCAGGGCATATTTTGATTTCATACAAAACTAAAATGAAGGCTCTTGAGAAACCTCTCCACTTCTTTCTTCCAGGAGAAAGGAGACATTTTTATCAAATAAGTCCCATATTATTTGATAATGAATGTGCACACTAGAACACAAGTGATATGTTTGTCAACATAAAAGGGGACCTTTAGATAAAATGAGACAATTTAAACCTATGTTTCTATTATAGTTACTATCTCACTGGAATTTACAATGTGCTTAGATGCTAAAATACAGTCATATCGAAAACATAGCTCTTTAATAAACAGAGGTAATATTTTGGGGGCTGAATGTCTATGAGCCCACCACCAAAATTGGGCAGATCTTTTGCTACCATTTCTTTGTAGCAAGATGGGAAATTGCAGGTTATTGCCAGAAAAAGTTTTTATACTTCTAGACGGAAGGAGCGGATTCACCACACTTGCATTGGGTAGTGCCTTTAAAAACAGATGGTTTCAATTTTACTAACCAGTGACAACTCGACTGTAACACTGAACAGTAGCTTACTCCACGCAATCCCAATAGCTTCAAGGTAACCGTAGCAAATGTAAAACTCCCACCTGCCCTGGCAGACTGACCTTATGTGTGTGTGAGACCCAAAGGGAGCCCCAGGTTCCACTAAAAAATCACTGGGGCGGAGATGAAGAGACTGCAGGAGATACTTTCTCATGTAAAGAGAGCAACCGATGTGTCTAAACAGACTCTGGGCCCTAAAGTCTGGTTTGGGCCAAGAAATATCTTTGGTTTGTATTTCACTATTGTTTTTGTAAGAAATAATAAGCTGTGCCCTAACTAAAGGGCTTGTCAGGGCTTCACAGGCTTTTACAGTAAAGTAGCGGTGTGGGATTGTTTAGATAAGGGAAAATTCAACAGTGAGTAAATTGGTTTAAACACACCACAATGGCAGGCATTTCCTCTTCCAGTCTAAAATAAATTTACTGTCTTGCAAACGTAAACACTAAGATTACTTGTGCATTAGTCTAAAAATCTGTGACACATTGTGTGTAAACCTTTCCTGCAAGGACTTTGGTGGGCCATGGCCGTACTGTCACCAGATTGTGTTGTAAGGGATTACACATAATACTACATTCATTTTTCAGTAGTTGATAATGGCAACTGACCGTGCTGCAAACACGGAAATTGATTTGCTCTGAGTCTGCTGCAGGATGACAAACCATTGCACCTTTGGCTACTCTTGCACTCAGTAATGACTGGAAGTGACTGTTTCTCCTGCAGGAATAGTATTACAAGGCCAAGTGCATGAGCTGTGTAATTTAGCATAGCTCACCCAGTACTGGGTTCACTGCACAATAGGAACAAAAGATAATAAACCAGTAACCAAACCGCAGCCTGATAGGTTAATTTGTGGAAATAGCCATAAATTAATCTCATTTTGTGAGTCCTTGCTTTGCTATTGTGTAATTAATTTTAACATTTATATTCATTCTCCACAATATTAGTCATCTACATACTGTATTATTTAATATGTTCTGAAGTTCTTTTATGTAAGAAAATGAACAGTAGGTGAAAGTGATATCATATTACTTTTTGTGATGTTTTAGTTACACATATAAGTCCCATTTAAGAGACTAAAGTCCATCATCAACATTTGTTCCCTGTTGTAGTTTTGCACCCTGGATAAGTGTTCCATTGCATTTAAACCTTGTTCTCAATCAACTTGCATTTGGAGTCAGTGGAAGGCTACCACTGTCTTTAACACCCATTGCTCAGGCATTTGGGGTGTGAAATACAGCCCTATAATCACCTCTTTTAAAAAACCCCAAACTTAAAATGCGTTCTTGAGACCCTATTTCTGCTGCATAGAGTCTTTCAAATAGCATTGTAAAATCTTGCATCAATGTTAGTAGTACCTGTATACATTTGTACTTCTATACTGACATAATATTCTGTAAAAGTAGCAATAACTCTGCTGTTCATAACCAAGGAACAAAGTGGAAATCTTGAGGTAGCCTTAATGTTAACACGGTACAGAGAACACAAATAACATGAGTTGATTTAACGCTATGGGAAACTCAAATAGACAAAAAAATTTTCAATCATACATTCACTTAAACCATTACAGCTTCCAAAAGCACTCATTGATTTTCTTGAGAAAATCATTCCAGAGAAATTATTTTGTTTTCTCGCAGAGAAACTCACCTCAGTACAGAAATAATACAGAATCCCTGAGAAGCAAAAAGCCCCCCATGCCTGCCCAGGACACTGATGGCAGAGCAGATATCTTCATTCATTTGTGCAGAGCTCTCTCTTGGACATTCACTTGGGTTTACACTTGCTCAGACTATTGCCAGCAGCGTGCTGGACTTGTGTCCTCTGTCAGGTCAACTTTCAGTGGAGGATAACCAGGACAATCTGTCCCCAGAGGGACTCAGAAAGGATGCAGTCTGGCATCCTCAGGTGACTCCAAGCCAAAGGACAGAGTGATTTTTCATGTGGGGACAAATTTCTTAAATTAAAGGTCTCCCAGCTTTCTGACTAAATTTTACAGGGTGCCAGATGGGAAGGGTGACATACCAAAGACACCTTTGACTTCCAGAAGTTAAGCTGGAGCACATCAAACTCCGTACCTGTGTGTGTATTATCAGACCAAGACCCTCACACATGATTTCTTTTGCAAGAGATCACAACATCACGTCAGAAAGGTATGTCAGCATCACAGGAAGTTTCTGGATGACTTTTCAAGCATTTTAGCTCTGTAATAAGGACAAGCTCTCACTTTCTCTTTTCTTTCCTTGCATGTATTCAGAAAACTAATAATTATCTTTTTATTTTAATCAAGTTGTTATTCTGGGATTACACCCTGAACCCCCAGGTTTACATCCTTATCAGTTTTATAGTCTGAGTTTGCCTGTCATTTCCTGACAGCCCATCAGCTAGTGTGACTGAGTTGATTTCTGGTTATTGTCTTTGTTAAGATTAACTTGTCAGGTTTGGTGTCTGTGTGTTTGCCTCCCTCCCTTTCCTTGTTGGCAAGGTCTTCAGATAATCCTGAAAAGAAATGTTCCCGCACTCCACGTACCCTTCTATGTCAGTGCAACTGAGCAGCTCGTCCTCGTCACCACCGCCCTCCTCGTGTGTCCCTCGTGTTTGTCTGCATGTCCTTGTGCGTGGCTCCCTTCACTACACACCCTTAGAGGAGCAAAGACTCGGTCCATATTCCCTTACTGAGACTTTCACTAACTGAAAAGATCAGTCTTTTCAAAAGGAAAATTGAGGTTGGTGAGTTCTCAACATTTCTGAAATTCATGGTACGTATTCATTCCAACATGTGAGTCTTACATTTCTTTTTTTTTTTATTTTCTTTTGCAGTGAGGTTTGAAAAGCTGTGCTGTAAAATTGTTTGTGCTATAAATACAGAAAAAAAATATTGTTAATTAAACTAGAAATATATCTGATTTATGAGAGAAAGCTAAGGAAAAATTCTTACCAATATTACTGCAGATAAATTTATAATGTAAAATATTGAAGAGTACTCTTCATAGAAGCAGTGAAATGTCAGTTAGTGCAATCCTTTTTGGAGACATCACTTATCACTTAAATCACTGCTTTGTTTTTCCAGTTTTTATTGATTAAGAATAGTGTACCAGCATGAAAGAGTATGCATTTATATGTGGTTTAAGTGATGGAGAAAACAAATGCTTTTTCATTATCAGTATTTTGTTTAATCTTCTGAAAAACTGTTTCCAGATGATTTCTTGGCCTGTCTGGAGAACTGAAAATTGCAAAGATGTAAATTTCCATTTAATTTCTTACAATACTCATGTTTTCTTTACACAGATATGAGTTGAAAACCTGAGTGTCAACATTTAAGAAAACTCTGATGAAGGATAAACTTCTTACATAAAGAAGCTAATTTTAAAGATTTAACACAAGAAGGGCCTTCAAATATATCCTGTATAGTACTTGTAAAAAATAACTGAAAATTGACTTTTCCTCTTACCCAGAGTAGTAAATATGCAAAAATAATTTGTCATTTTTTAAAAATATCACCTAATAAATTATATTCTTTCTGTGCTATGCGTACCTTGTTTAGATAGCTTGAAAAAGAACAAATCATCTTGCTACAGAAAAAAAAAGCATCTGACTCTGATGAATCATATTTTCTCTACTAACCTGTTTTAAAAGTAAAGTGCAGGTAAATTTTGTGTCATCTAAACTACACTGCTGGAAGGCTGCTCAGCATCATAATGCTTGCAATGTCTGCCTTATATATATAGTCTCATCTTAGAACATAATCTCTGTAGGATAATAACAGAACATATCCTGGGTTCCGCACTGCATCTTGGTAAGGAGCAAAATTAACTGATGGGTAACTCTGTGAGGGTAAAGTCATTGATGCCTGGAGGCTGGGCTGCCTTAGAGGCATTAGTGAGGGTGGGGTAGATGGGTATGATGTGTAAAGGACCAGTTCTTGAACGGCACAGGGACCTGTGCAGTACTGCCATTTCCTTTTGTGCCTATTTATTTTCAGCATGTCTCTTTTTTTTGTGTCACTCATGACTAAGCAATCAACAGTCTAGGAAAAAAAAGCCAACACTTGTATAGAAATATAAAACTTTCTGCAGAGATGAGAGGGTTTTTTGTGGGGTTGTTTTTTGTCCTAATAGCTTGGTCTTTGCCCACTGACAGAAATAAAGAATTATACAGTGTCAACACCTGTGGTTTTGCTAAACAAACTTGACAATAGGTCTGTAATTACACATGGCAGTGATGTACCCTTGACATTTCTTATACAACGGTTCCAGCCTTTGGTGAAGTACAAAGGTAAGAGACCAAAGAAAGTAGATGGGCTTGTGCACTTTTCACAAAATCCTTTCTGAAATAATGGGGGTAGAGGGAGCCATTGGTTTGACCTTGTAGGGTATCTCTTATGTTTTAATGTCTTAATCTCTTCAGTACAGATGGAATCTTACACAAAGAAAGTCTTCTATAACCAACAGTGCTTTTCACATGTGACAAAATAATTCTTCACAGAGATCCCTGACCTAGTTTGTTTAAAATGAGCCCAGCTTTAGGGCTTCTTAGCCTGGCTGAACTGCTGGTTACTATTTCTCTGTTCTCAGCCTGCTCAGAGATCGCTCAGCTCTGCAGGGCTCTGTATTGTCCTGGGTGGAGAGCCATCAAAGACAACTATTGAGGAAACATTGTACAATACCTGCAGAATGTTTTTGCTAACAACATTACTCAAACACAACTAATCTGTGCTAGCATGCAGAGTGCTTATTCCTGCTGAGTCTGAAAAAAACTCACCAAACAGGACTATTGAGTTGTTACGACCAGTACCTGGGGTTTTTTTTGGTTTTTGTTTTTTTTTCCTTTAAAAGGCGCTGTAAAGGCCACCTGGGTTTCACCAAGTCTTAGGGAAAGCTAACCAGCTATGCTTGCAGGATGTGTTTTAAGGATGTTGGTTTTGGTGTTCACAGGATTCATTGCCAGACTTTTCATAATGGGATAATGAAAACTAGTAGACAATGATTAGAATATATAATGTTCACATAGACAAGGTAAGATAAAATTTCCTAATTTCTCAGAATTTGAATAGATAAAGTCATATATATTTAGAAAACCACATTGCCAGAAAATAGGTGACCTTAATTAGACAAGTTTTCATGAACTACTCATCTACAACGCCATAGTTTCTTCCACTCTTCTGAGCAGAGACACATTTTCTGGACATGGATATGCACATGGATGTATAAATAGTACTGGCACTTGAAAAAATTTGACATTTCACAGTTTGGTAAACAATTTCCTTTTGTGTTCGTTATAATCTTTGAATATTTAAGAAACAAGCAGAAATTAAGTCAAAGTTTGATATGTGCTTGAAGACAGCACTAGAATGCTTAACCATAATTAAAGAAGTTAAAAAAATCATAGTCTTTTTTCAGTATTCTACTGTTTAAATCCAAGAAAGGCACTTCCAAGTCAAAAAACATCAAAAGCATGATCTAGGATTGCAATACACATCTCATCTCACAGGGACGATTGCATGTTTTTAAAAATATCAATCTTATAAACTTTATGTTCTGTGTGTACACATGTATGCACACACAGAAAAACCCCATAGATAAAAGTATATTAATTGAAAGAAAAGATGGAATTTCCCATACAGCCTTTTCAATGTCTTACAGTAAATACATATTTTGGTGATAGAGAGCTTTTCTATCAAAAAAAATATATAAGAATGACTTTTGTACTTCACAGGATCCAAGAATATGCAAACAACCTACTAGTACTTTGTGCAGTCATGTTAGCAATGAATAATTTTTACAAGTTCATTTCAGTACAAGGGTTAGTGGTGATTCTGGTTGTGTCCTCAGGAGTTTGTACTGTGACAGGAGTTTCTACTGTGTACTATGAGAGCAAGAGAGAGGGAGCACACAGAAACCACAGTGGATTACATTCAATTTTCTGAGGTATTCAGTAGAATCTAAGCTTTCACTTTTTAAAAAGCCTCTAGACATTTTGACTGTAAATACCACTTTGTAAAATGACCCACGTGAACCAATGAAGCCCCAAAAAGCCTCACTTTGCAGAAGTCTAAAACAAGTCAGCCCAGTGAAAGCTTTATTGTTCACATATAGTAACTGAGATCCAGTCAATATATGAAATAGTTAAAGCTGAGTCAGGTAACAGAAGGTGAAGAAATCATGGAGATTGACAAAAATAACCTACAAGACACTTCTGCATTCAGAAAGTTGTTTAAAAAGTTCACTGTGGAATTGACCGGTGAGGTTTCATTGATTAGGCCTCGGACTCAGTTTCCACCAGCTGGGAAATACCTACATAAGATATAGGAGATAAGAAACGTTTTCAAAACTGACAAAAGTTAAAAGCAATTGCTATGATCTTCTTTGACCTAATCTACTAGGAATTTGTATGGATTTTCTTCCCTCAGCACAGCAGTCTTGTGTCAATAATGAACACGTGGAATGAATGATGGCCAATGGCACCCTGGCCTGCATCAGCAATAGTGTGGCCAGCAGGACCAGGGCAGTGACTGTCCCTCCAAACTCAGCACTGGTGAGCCCTGCGCTCAGTTTTGGGCCCCTCAATTCAGGAATGACATTGAGGTGCTGGAGCATGTCCAGAGAAGGGCAACAGAGCTGGTGAAGGGTCTGGAGCACAAGTCCTGTGAGGAGCAGCTGAGGGAGCTGGGGTTGTTTAGTCTAGAGGAAAAAGTGGTCAAAGGGGATCTCATTGCTCTCTACAACTACTTGGAAGGAGATTGTAGTGAGGTGGGGGTTGGTCTCTTCCAAATAACAAATGACAGGAAGAGAGGAAGAGTTGCGCTAAGGAAGAGGATAGGCTATTAATAAAAATTTCTTCATTAAAAGGGCTGTCAAACATTGGAACAAGCTTCCTGGGGAACTGGTGGAATCACCATGCCTGGAGGTGTTCAAAAGATATGTGGATGTGACACTTGGGCACATGGTTTAATGGCAAACACAGTGGTGCTGGGTTAACAGTTAGACTTGATTATCTTAGAGGTATTTTTCAACCTCAGTGATTCTATGATTTTGTGGTTGTAAGTTGACTTTCCACAAACAGCCAACAGGTCCATCAGGATGGCAGGCAAGAGCCCCCTCTACACTCTATCTTTCCTCTAGCAAAAAAAAGAATTCATGTCACACCAGCAGTGAGGTGTTTTATTTTTGCTTCATTAAAATTAACTGTACAGCTGGGCTATATTTTTCATGGAGAACAATTTGCACTATGTCATTTTCTTGTTTAGTTTAAACAACTGGCAGTAATAAAACAAGAGCAGGTGAATGTGTTACTATGGTTCCTGTTTGTAGTGTAGAATAACAGACACAGAAAAAGAGCACAGAGACAGGAAGGTCACACTCTTTGCCAAGACGATCTATCTTTTAATTCAGATTTTGGTATTTGTCAAGTTCTTCTTTCTGACCATCCTTTGTTGGATGTGAAAATTAAATTATGTGATTTTATTTCCAGTAGTGTTTTTTGTTTTCCTTTTTCTAAGTGTTATGTGTCTAAACACAGAAAGAAGAGCATTCCAAATTCATAGGATAAAGCAGATACCACCTCATTCAAGCTACCTTAGGAATGAAAAATCTGTCTGGCTCATGGTTTTGACTGCTACCTGTGACGCAGAGAGACAAAAACCACCAAGTGCTCTTACAGTTGCTAGTTTATCATTAGCATAGTTTGTGTCTGCTTTTGGTCAGATATTATTTAAAATAATGTTCTCATGGTACCAGATTTATTTCCTTGTGAAAAGAAAGTTCACTATGTGACTGTGGTTCGCCAGATGAACACTTCCACTCCATGACTGCCTTGTCCCACCTACCCCAGGTGGGGCCAGGAGAACACACCTGTCTCCAGAGAAACTACACACAATTCCTTCACGATCTCTCCACCTGACAGGTTGTTTTTGGTATAAGAAGTACTGCAGGTGCCAGAAGAGATCAGCTACAAGAAGATGCTTTACTGGTAAATATAAAAATGAAGGGCCTTGTTTCTTCAGTCTGTCCAAAACAGACTTCATGGTAGCAGGTGTGCACTTCTTGGATGTATTTCATCTTGTGCAGCACATGTTTGGACTGAAATGCTGCAGCAGACAGAACCCAAGCCATGGATCTACCTTTTTTTCCCTCTATTCACAACAGATTGTTGCTAATTTCATCCAAGTATCTACCTAGGAAGGGATTGCTCAAGCCAAAGGAAGGAAGAAAAATGACCTTTTTTTAACAAGAAATCATGCACAAATAAGTAGTGTTTGAATTTTGACATAATTTAGTTCTATTATATAATATAAATATACTAGCAAAATATACTATAAAAATTTCTCCCTTCAATTTTAGCATACAACTTCTACCAATAACCTTTGGTCTGAGGACAGCAACACAGTTAATAAATCTCATTCTTTCTCAGTTTTGACAGCCAAGGATGCATGAAAATTGGCTTTGTTATGAATAGTGTTTATTTTTTGTTTTCCCCAGACAAGACATTGCAAATACTTTCTGCCCTTTCCCCCAGATATTGATCCACCTTATCAGCTCTACCTCAGTCATATCTGACAGTCAGAAACACCCAGGAAAAAAAAAAATATCTAAAGAAGTGTCTCGCTTTCCTTCTTGCTTTACTTCATTCTCTTTTTTACCAAGGAAACGTAAAAAGAAAAAACCTTTCTCCCTGATAAAAATTCAGACACTTCAGCAAGGAGACAAACTGGTCTGCTGCAGCACTTGCTGAGAACAAGCAATGACCCAGCATTATTCTCTGCCAGAACTGACAACACAGATCCAGATGGACTCTCTGATCTCTAATTGTCCCTATAATAAAGACCACGTCAATATGTTGATGAAAGAGGGCCAGATATATTTGCTTGTTAATACTCTTGAAGGTCACAGGCAAAACTGAAATGATAAGCAAAAGAAATTTTACTACCCTGCAAGCAGATTTCAAGCATCTATTGCCTAAACTCACAGAGTGGCCCTGTCATCTCTCACTGTAGAACCTTTCATGCCCATCTATTCCTTTGTTTCAGTGACTTTACGGAGTAGCCATGCATGCATATGAGTGCAATTTTTAAAATAGTTTCTACACAAACATGCTGAAATCAGCTGCTAAAGAACGAGATCAGTTTGGTTTTCTTCCCAAGCTTCCCAAGAGTCACACCATGAATCAAGTCTGTTTCTCAGAACAGAATAGCCAGTGTTTCTTTGTCTAATAAGATGGCGATGCAATCCAGAAATGAAATTCCTGTTGTCTCTGCAGATGTACAGAAGCTGGCTGGTGCTACAAAATGTGCATTCAATTAAGTCAAAGACTGTTGATCAGCTGTGCCTGGTAAATATTTCAAGCATAAAAAACACACTGCAAATATATGGTAAATGTGCATTTTGCAGGTGAACACGAGATTGTAAGTCTTCCATTCTTTCTTGGTTCTGGGACCATAAAGGACTGCCATACAGGATGCAAGGATGCATTAGAAACTTTGCCTATTTCCACAAATGTCTGTATCATGGCCATGAAAAATTGGCCAACACCAAAAGGAATTAAAATCAACATAGATGAGAGAAGATAAACTTAGGTTGGGGCAGAGAGATGATTTAAGCTTTGAATTTTCATTAAAGAGACACTAGAACAACCTTTTTTTCTAATTGCAATCTTTAGGGAAAACAAAGGGTAGTTCTTTAAACCATCATTACTCTTGTTCTTACTGTTTCACTCAGATAACAGAGGTGTGACCTACATAGGGTGGGTGAAAGGGAATTCTTGGAGGAAATTGTAGCAAGGGATCTCCCAATTTGATATAAGGCATAAAAATCCTAACTGTGAGGATGAACAGCTCAGCTGGAAATGCTCAACAAAGCAAAGAGGTCTATATTTTGGCCATGTTTGAGTTGGGATAACTCTTCAAATGTCCTGTAGAGGTCCTTTCTAATCTCAGTCAGTCTATTGTTCTATGTGTGTCTCCTGACAGCAGACAGTCATATATATATATGTAGATCACTAAAGCCAAGTGACTTAGAGAGAAATCTGAGAAAAGACAACATGTTTAGCCTGATTAGGCTTGCTGTGAAGTTAAAAGCTCCTTTTGGAGTAATTACTTCATCTGAGAGCTGGAAAAACTCTCCATTTTTTCCTCTCCAGTGTTCTAACAACCTACAGAGAAAAATGTTTTCTTGTAACTTAGTCTTTACTATAAAGGGAGAAAGATATATTAAAAAAGTAAAAAACAATAAAATTGATTCAGTAACAAGTAAAAAACCTGAGGTTACACAACAATGCATTTTGGCAAACTTAACTTTGTATTCGAAACTCTAGATATAGAAAGCTAAGGACCTTAGGAGCTGAGACATTCTGTAACTGGGAAAAATTACTTTCTATGTATCAACAGCATGAAGAAATCTGATGACTTCTAATAAAACTAGCTCTTGAAAAAGAGCAAAGGCCAAGCTGAGCTGAATTAGAGCCAACCACCATTTTTCTAGTGATTCAGAAAATGCTTTCTCTGCAGATTAATTTCTCCAGTTGGAAGAATTTTTTTGAACATGACCATTGAAAATGTTGTCTGCCTGAATACAGAAATAGAAACAGCTGGTCAGACTGTGGAAATTAAGGTCTTCAGGTTAGAGATTAATCTTACAGTTGCCCTAAAATGCCTCTAGCACAAATCCTACAGAAGATAAAAGACTGGCATAATCATATCTGAGCCAATTTTCCTAGCCCATGGTAGTACAGTGGGCAGATCAGGTTGGAGATGATATTTCAGGTTCAAATGACATTTAACTGAAAAGCTGCATCATCATCCCTCTAAGGTCAACATTAATTCTGAGACTAATAATGAATGTTGCTTACTCTGTTTCTTTACACAGTGATAATTTTTGCCAAAGCATACCTCTGGAACTGCAGTCAGACCTGTTTCAGCAAACGTTGCCTCTGACTGCAACACACAGAAGTAACTGTGCAGCCCAGGCTGATTCAGACCTTACTCATCATTGCTAGGGAGCCACGTAACTGATTCTGTGTGATTCCTGATCTGTTTCAGAATAGTTAATAAGATCTGGCATGCTTTGAAGGGGAAGAACATGGGATGGATAAATCAACTCTGTGAAAGTTTAACAACTTCATTTGTACTCTGTTGCTACATCCACTTTTGTCCTTTGCAATCCTTGCTCCAGTTAAGTTTGTCCTGAGAGTAGAGATTTGCCTCCAGAGAAGACGCACGTAGTCTAGAAGAAACCATGAGAAACTTATCTCTTAAAGACTCACCCATCACTTGGAAGAAAATGGAAAGGTGTAAAGGTAGCTTGCTTTAACTGATTAACTGATAACTTTGCAGCTGTTTAAGCTGAACACTATTCAGGTCAGGGGTCATATATTTTCACTCTCTGGGTAGTGTCTGATATACACTTACTGTTATACAAACAAAAATAATGAACCATCACAGCAGTAACCAACTTGACCTTCCCGGATATTTTTAAGCAACTGATTAGGGTATATCACAGAGGGAAATTATTTAAAACAAAATAAAACCCCTCCACACTCTGCCTTTGGTAATTTATTTTCCTGTAGCCACAGTGTCTTTTCCTTGCACATGCCAACTAGTGCTACCACCTCTAGGACCACCGGAGGTTGAATGTGGCAAGGTACTACCCAGCAAGAGAAAGGGCCGTGACCTCCTGTCCCAAACCTATTTAACATAACAGAAAAGAGCCTCGTTTCACGTTCCACTTGTTACTCACGGCTCAGCTTCGATGCTCTGGTCAGCAGCTATGTAGTTGGCAGGGATGTAGCCCATGAGCTTGCGGCCAGGACTGACTGACCCCGCCGGCAGGAGGAGCCTGGCGTACCACCATCCCTCATGCGATGCATTCAGCACTTCCAGTTTATCCCCAGCTCGGAAGCTCAAGTCCTCCTCAGTGCGAGCATCGTAGTCGAACAGTGCCACAAAGTTGCAAATGTTTGCTAGATCCTGGCCAGGCAGTGGAGGTAAAGGTTTGTCTTTTATCTTACTCTCTAGGTCCTTCTGTCCTGCCTGGAGGTCAGGTTTTACCACAGCAAGGTTGGCGAAGACTTGGCCTCCTTTGTCTTCCTGCTCACCGCTTCTCCCAAAGAATAAGCAGGGAAGGTAAGGCTCCAAACAGGGACAGTGCTTCTGGCAAAAGTTTCCCATCCTGATTTTTTGTTCCTTCCTCTGCTTCTGCTTTTCTTTTGCTTGTCTGTGTTGCAAGACCCTTAGACCAATTTTTGCACCATCCACATCTTAGCTTTTTGTGGACTTCTTCCCCTTCTCCTTTGACACAAAATGAAACAACTCTTGGCACAGCTGGAAGCTCCTCTCTGGGTCCCACGGAGAGCTCATTACAGACGGCTCCCACTTAGGGAGCGAAACCCGAGCATTCAAGTGCCAGCACACGTGTGGAGGGAATTTCTCACTTCCTCTTCAGAACAGGAAAGCAACACTACAGCTGTGCTGGGCTGAGCTCTGAGAACAACAGGAAAGTGTGGAGCCTCTTCTGTTACAGCAAAACAATGACGTTAGAACATGTAAATAAGGGAGGCTTTTCAATTCCTTCTGCTCGGGATGGGTGTTTTCTTATCTCAGATGTGGTCTGGTCATACGATCAGTGGTGAATGTCTGTCTTGGCAATGATTAACCAAACTGACCCGTCTGCTTCCTCAGGAGTCTGACGTGGACAGCTTGAATGAATTTTTCTTTTTGTTTCCTGGTTTGTACTGGTTTCGGTTTGCAGTGGGAAGCCTTTTCTCGCCTGAGACTGGCAGACGCCCTCACCGGGAGCGCACCTGTGGCTCCCGCCCTCACTCCCACCTGGGTGCATTCCCTGCCAAATACCCGCCCCTCGAACCAACCCTCTGGGGTTTTTTTTATTCAGCTGGGATGGGCACTTTACAAGGAAAATAAAATATATGTGGCTTACAGTAATAAAGCAGTATTTTTTAATGCATTCCTTATTCTGCATTTTAAGGAAACCAAGGCACTAGCAGAAAGCATTTCTCTAGGTGGCTGGCTAATTAGATAACCCTATATAAAAAGAATGGCTGTTTTCCAGTCACCATGTAAACAATGACATTGCAGGGACCAGTATATTCCCATTTCTAAAGCATCTCTAATCCAGCATACAGACCAAGCATGGGTGTCTGGATACTGCCGTGGCAAAGCAGGCTTAAGAATTGGCTGTTGTATCGCAGTAGTGCAACCCAAGCCTTGTAACTCCTGGAAATCACCACAGCCCGGGGGAAACACAACGCTTGGAGCAGGAGCAGGAAGCACAGTAGATACAGAGATAGCCAGTCTGCACGTAGTGGTGGCATTTCAGTAAGAGACAAACTCTTACAGATCAGAGTCTATTTATTGAGATCAATCAAAACACACACATAGACCTGTAACTTCCTGGTGATTAGAAAACCTGATTCCCATTTTTTTTTGTGGTTTTTCTTTTTGTTTTTTTGTTGTTTTTTTTTTTTTTTTTGGTCAGGAATATGGTGCTGTTTTCCAAAACTGGTTATAAACCTCTCAGTTCCATTTAGAGTTACTGACTTCTGTTTTACTTTACTAGATAGAAAATAACTAAATAACAGAAACCAAAGTCACTTGCTTTCATTATGTCTCTCATTCATTTGAACGAGGAGACCAGTGGCTGAGGCAGAGGACTACTGATGAACTAGGGACTGTGGGATGACTAAAACATATCTGAAGTGAAAGTGATAGTATTAATATCAGGTGCATCTCCGCTGAAGAGGAATGGGGAACTGCTTACACACACTTATGCAATGCTGCAAAAGTAATTAAATAAAGGAGGAAGTATCATACCCATTAAGTCATCACTAAACCTCATCACCTTTTGGGTCTGATAAAAAAAAGGTAGGCTGATTTTGCAGGTTATGATAATTGTATTTAGTTTCTGAAGCACCCCTGGAGATGACTTTTTGCCAGCAGTTATTAATCACGTAAGAACACAAATATCCAAGAGATATTTACTTTTCCTAGGTGTGAATAACAATATCCAAAGAAAAGAAAAGCCTATATTGATATAGAAACTATCTTCATTAGTCTTGTTTAAAGAATTGTCTACATTTACTGAAAGCAGAGAATATTAGAAACTACTACAAAGTAATCTGGTAGCTTTCTGTTTGCGTATTTGATTGACTTTTCCTGTAATACTTTGTGGTTCTGGCAACTTGGGCATTGATTTGGCAAAGATTTGCAGACACATTTATTGCCCAGAATAGTTTTATCATGACAGCAAACCCATTTGCATCATACAGAATCAATCTGTACAATGCACAGCTCTTTCCAGTTTCAAGTCCCATCTTCACACTCAGGAACCAATATACAAGCACATTGGAAATCCCACTGCATTCACTGAGACCACTCAGATAAGTATCTATAACTGTAGCTAAAACAGGGCTTAAGCCTACAAATATTTGTGTATATGACTTCCTTATCTCAAAGAGCGACAGGCATTAAATTCATCTTTGCTCTCAATTTGTGCCCCTGCTTGGCTTTACAAGAACATAAAGACTTTTTCTTGAAGAGGTTAATAACTATAAATCAGACTATTTTCATCCTGATCTTCAGGACCAGTTCTATGTATTAAAGAACTAGACTTTAACAAATAGCCATTAAATTAATTAATCAGATTTAAAAATCTTCTCAAAAAGAGAGAAGATTGGACTTGCTGAGAACCAGTAAGCAGATTTCTTATCCCATGTGGGACAGGACAGTAAGTGAACTGTGGTGGCCACACTGCAGCAGCTTCTGCAAGGGTCTTTGTTCCCATCCTGGTGACTTTATTGAGGATTCACTGCATTTCTGAAAATAAAGAAATACTCTTAATGGTTTAGGAACTACACAATTTTATCACAGGCAAGAAAAGAAAATTAGCATGTAATAAAAATGTTCTTGCTGATTTTACTGAAAAAAGTAAAATCTGATAAATCCCATAATCCTGATTTTCATACTCACAGTTTGGAACAAATGAGGATAATCATGTGTATTCAGGGGATTTTCAATATAAACTGCTGTCCAAGTCCTCTGCATTCATATTACATGTAATTTAATAGAATAATCTTTGCATTACCTATTCATTGGCTTAACTTATTTCTTTTGTCTTGCATCCAACTTTTTCTTTTGCAAAAGGAGGCCAAACAATTCTGCGTTGCTTATTGGCCTTCTGTATCTATATATAATTTGTTTTGGGGTCTGAACATCAGAGCAGAAATTGTTAAAAAAAATAAGCTACTGGATGTAAAGTGACTGTAAAAAACTCAATCAGAGATATTGATGAATTTTATTAGCAAAAGTGCTTTAAGAAGGATACAAGGGTCTCATCTCATTCTTACAGCCAGCACTAGCTAGTGAGAAAGATTAATTTATTATAACCAAAATGGCACATTTACAGTATGAATACTGAAATTTAGTATTCTGGTCCGTGTATCACAAAAAACCCACCAAACACTAATATTGCAAGTAATTTCTTAAAATATGCAACACCTTGAAACAAAGATTGATCATTTAAAAGCTGTGTCTGACAGGACTACATAAACTTAGATTTTAGAAAAGAGAGCTAATCTATTCAATCAAGCAGTACTTTCCCCCTTCAAACTAGGTAATTTCCCACTGCTTTTAATGTGTTTCATAAAGAAAAGAGTGCACACTGATGCTGTAGGTTTGAGGATGACAGATATCTGAAGCTACTTTTTGTGTTCTATATGTTGCATGTAAAGTCCAGTATAAGTAAGACTCTTGCAAGGAGCCTTAGACCTGCTTAAAGGATTAATTTGAAGTCCTCTAAATCCATTAAATCAAATTCTAATTAACTTAGAGTCAATATCCCTTAGGCCTTGTTTATTCTACAAAACAGTCATGTTTAAACATGGTGGTTAAACATTTCTCTTAGCTGACTGAATGGACAGAAAAATAATGTGTTAGCATTACATCCTTTAGTAAACTTAGTACAAAACTAACCTGCAACACTGACATTAATTGAAGTGATCTTGGAATCAGGTCCTGCTCTGCATGAATTAAGGTATCAGACTGAGTTGTATTAAATAAGTACAGATAAGATTTGAATCCATAATATTTCAAAAGTCTTGTTTTGATATAAGTTCTATTTGTGTTCCATGCTTTCAAAAATTACTTGTTATGAGTTTGCATTACAGATATTTCCTACGATTATTGGTTTGTACATGCTCTGTACGGAACTGTTGGCATAAATACATAAAAACTTGGAGTTTCAGAAAAAATGAACCCTCCTTCAACGCATAAATATGCTGGTCCATATTTCAGAGACAAGAAGTGAGCATTACTGAAACTCAGTCTTCAGCACTGATGATACATAGTGTTTGAAACTATTCCCCTACATCATGTAGAGAAGAATTGTGGTCTGAACAGTGCCCTGATGGGGAAAAAAGAATATTCCAAGGCAATATCCATCAACAATTTTGTTAAGAAACATGAGTCAATTGAAATTAGAAATTGAAAAAGAGAGTGTTTTTTCTTAACGAGATCACAACAGAAACAAACATTTTCCTTCATAATTGTGCTGAATTCTGTAAAAGGAAAAAACTCCATGTAGGGAAATGAGAAATTAAGGTATAAAATACAAGAATTGTAATTAAATAATCTATGATGCCTGTAGCATTACTTTCTATATTGTATAACCCTTTTCAGGCCAGAGGCTAAACTGCTGCATTTAATGTATGCTAGTTTAAACATCTGACATTATATACTTTGCTTAGAAAACTTCTTAATGCATTATAATTAAGCAAGTCAAATCTTTCAGCAAAGAAAAATGTTCAAATAATGTGATCTTTAAAGAAATTAGCAGAAAACCAAAAGCACATTATTTTGAATCTATGCTTGGGAAATAATTTAAATGACTAACCATTTTAAAGTTGTGTAGTTAAGGTAACAAACTGAAATAAAGCACAATGGGTTTTTTTATTACAGCTCTCTTTTCAGCTATATTTCTTTCCATTTGCACATTAAAATGGAACACATTACTACCACTCTGTAGCTTTTTTATATTCCTTTTAATCAGCACTTCCATTTTGTTTCTCTAATTTGCAAATTGCCATTTCTTTTCAGTGAAAATAAATTATGTGCGCAATTTTACTCTTGACAAAATTGTTTACTCTTATTGATTAATCACTTTCCTGGTTTTGTCTATTATCTTAAACCATAAATCCACAAAGAGGCAGAGTTATATTTGATTCTGCATTTTCCAACTTGAATTTTTTTTGCATTTGTAATGAGAAAACTCTGGCTATTTATTTCCATAAGGCTGATCCAGTAATCCATCTCTACCCTAGAAAACATTAAAAGTATAGTTTCAAGCGCTTTGCTGATGAGGGTTGCTTATTTATTAGCCGAATTTGGGCCTGAAACACGCTACATGTGACAACAAATTAACAAAGAGGAATAAGGTTCTGTCAAGGATTGACAGAATAGAGACTTTCTCTATTTGTTCAAACAAACAGATCCCACTTTCCTCAAATTTAATGTGAGTTTTGCCATTATCTGCAATGGGACCAGACCTCAACCATTATTTTTCATTTCATTGTACATTATTCTAAATGATATACAGCCCACAGTGTTAAAAATTGTAACTTAATTTGCTTTCTATGAAGCAGCCTCTCTGAATAAAACCAGAGAGCTGTAGCTCTCTAAGGCATGAAAAATACTTCTAATCAAATTTATCTCTGTGTGGGAAAAAATATGGCAAGTGGATGACAAAGAATTATCAGCAAACATGACTTTGCCATTTTTTTACGAAAATGTATTCCAAACGTGACCCCGTTATGAATAGTTTTTTTAATTTAGAATGTGTATATATTTATGAAGATTTTATGATGGGTCAAGATCATTTCTCACATAACTCTATCAAAGTCTGCGTGCTATGACATAGATGACTTGTGAACATGATTTACCATTTTTATCTTAAGTTGGAATTGCATCAAAAGAAGCAGAGAAGTCCAAAGAGAGATGGCTACAAAGGAGTTGTGTATCAAAGTACTGTACTCATTGTTTCACCTGTGAGTGAAAGTGCTCAGGGTTTTTTTCCAAAAATAAAACCAGTACTCTCTCCTGACCTTCACTGTACCTCAAAAAGGCAGCATCTCACATGGAGCTGAAATTTACTACTAGAATATATTGATACACCATATAAAGGAACACATCTTATTACTTTAGATTACTGAAATATGACATGCAAAACCAGCAGAAAAACACTAGCTCTTAATTTTAGAATAGAATAGAACAGAACAGAATAGAACAGTTCATCTGGGGGTGACCTGCCATGATCATCTGCCTGACCACATCAGGACTGACCAAAAGTTAAAGCATGTTATAAAGGGCATTGCCCAAACACTTCTTAAACACTGACAGGCTTCGTGTGCCAACAACCTCTCTAGGAAGACCATTCCAGTGTTTGACCTCCCTCTCAGTAAAGAAATGCTTCCTAACATCCAGCTGAAACCTCCCCTGGTACAACTTTGAACCATTTCTACACACCCTGTTATTGGATCTCAGGGACTAGAGATCAGCACCTCCCTCTCTACACCATCTTACTTTTATTCTTCCTGCTAGATAGAGCATATTTAAACAAACCTCATTTCCATGAATTGTGCATACACCAGGATTTTATATATCTAAAATCTCTCTGTAGGAAAAGGACTGGTTCTATAATCAGTTTCTATGACTATATGAACCCTATGCATGATCCACCCACCTTCCTGACTAGGTGTCCATCTCTCTTTGTATATTTTCTAAATAATTTTCTACCTCCTGTTTTCTTTCTGCTGTATCTGCCCTTCACAGTGAGGTGCTATATAAGGAACATTACCCAAAAGGTAAGACACTCCTTACAAGCCAGAGGAAAGGGAATTGAAAGTGCGCCCCAGCAACCTCAGCATGTACACTTATGTATTTTCCCTATGAAAAGGAAAGCATTGGCAGAAAGAAGGCTATAAAGCTGGAGTTTACTTCAAAATTATGTTGGGAAATAGCAGCCAGTGTATGTGTTAAACTCTGGAAACTAAAATCTTAAACACCAAGTGTAGCCATGGCCAAGGGCACAACTGATTTAAAAATCATTATCTTACCTACCCATCTTCAGATATACAGGTATAATCTGAGGGTCAACAAATATCGACGCTTGGATGACTAATTTCTATATTTGATCCAGTGTAAAAGGTCTTAAAATCATGTTTGTCTTACCGTGAAATCAGTGACAAGTTACTAACTGGTTTAACTGAGGTAGGATTACCTTTTTACACTTAGTTCATGTATCATTACTTTTAAATCAGTTTTTGACTTATACTTAGAATACTTTTAATGTAAAAGTAAAGATGCGGTATGTGATGTTATTTCTTTACTGTGTTTCAGCATCAGTCTGACCTGTTTCTGTGTGTTCAAACTCCAAAGCTTCACAAAGGAAACTGATGCAACTTGTCTTGCAAATATGTATCTTCTTACTCTTCTTCCTTTCCTTTGTTTCTGTATTCTTCTCCTCTCTGGAGGTGTAGAAAATTTCTATGCAGTTTCCTACCTCCTCTTTTCTTTCCTGCTGCATGTCTTTCACAGCTATGCAAAGAGATGCTGTACAAAGAACATTGCCCAAGATGAAAGACATGACCTTTATAAACATGGGAAAAGGGGATAGGGAGGCAGCAGCTTTAGAGATACTCACTTTCAGTAAGGACTACTGATACAGAATTCTTTTGTTGCAGACAAAATAACTAACTTTCTTTGAAAAAAATATCCCAAATTCATATTCCCTTGTCTTTGCTTCCACAGCTTTAAACCTTATCAGAATTGCCTCCCTCACTGTCAAGAGCATGAAGGTAGCTAAATGCAGACATACAGTTTTCCTAGAAACAGAAGAGGTTGCTCTGACCTGCTTCACAGACATACATAGAAACAAAGTACAGGTATTTAAACAGTTATATCAGTATGATGGACTCTTCTTTATGCTTAGTATATATTTCTCTACACCACTTCTTTCTTTTCAAAATCCAGCATACTTTTTTATCCTTCCATCAGACCACTACTAGACACCCTCTAGAGGCAGAAGCAGAACAGTAAATATCAAATGCAATTTATATTCAAATATATATTTGAGTATATATTCAAAATAAGCTCTTATAATTTAGATTTATAAGCATTAATATTAGCTTTTTGTTATTGCACCTTCAAGGAATATCACTCTCATTATAATCAGCAATGAACACATACTGAAGAAAATATGTATTGAATAGAAGATGAAACACTCTGTTAGATGGCTTGCAGTTAAAGAAAGAAAAAAACTGATCTCTCTACTCATCATAGCAATAGGATAAATTTTGATTTTGAAAATCCTAACATGGTAAGGATTGTAATTAATTAAATAACTTATATTGCACTTTGAAAGCACAGATTTCTGTGTTACATTACAGGGGGTTAAATATTTCTATACTCAGTTCTTCTAAGACCAAGCCTAGAGCAACATGCCCAGTTTTTGATCCTGTATTCCAGAAAATTTTATAATGACCAATTGAAAATGAAGGAGGGATGAATGAATATCATCCAGATTGAGAATCCAAGATAAGCAGGCTCAACCCCTCAGCCTTTAAGAAAGGACCTTACCTAATTAAACAAAAGGAGTCTGTGGGAAAACATAGCAGCAGCCTTCAAATAAACAGAAGTCTGGTGCATAATGATGTGGTTCTCACATCTTCTAGGAATAGGACACAACACAAGAAAAAAAAGATGCATTAAAGCAACAGAGACTTTGTTTTGAAATGAAGGGAGGAAGAAAACTCTGTGTTCTGCATGGAAGGACTATTAAACACTGGAAGAAATTGCCTCAGTGGCTCTTTTAAAGTGGTACTTTTAAAGAAGTAGACAATTGATTTTTAAGGATGTTTGTAGTTGGATTGATCCTGCCCCAGGGCAGAAGATGGCTGTTGTTAGGCCTTTCCTAGCTCTGTTATCTTCAAGTCTGCAGTGTTATAGCTGTGGCATTTCCCACTGGGTGTTTGATAGCTGTGTTCTTTTGAGCTGACTGTGTATTGAAATACATTAGACTTTTTTTTATGCAATCACCAGCAAGTGTCAGGCTTGAAATGCAAGCCTGCAACCTACTTGGACAACTCAGAAATCTTCAGAATGTCTGAATTAGACGTGTTCCTGTTTTACTCATGAAGAAATTGAAGCCATAAGCAATTTATACTATCTGTCCATGAATAGACCACAAATTAAACAAGGGAAACAAGGACTGAGAACTGAGCAGTCCTCTGGATTTTATGCTTAACATTGTAAGCATAAAACAACAGCAGGTCCAAAAGAACAAGAAAAAAAACCCAAACATAGAAAAAACAAGGCAGTGTCCTACAGATCATAGAAACCACACTGTTCTCTCACTATTAAATACAATAAAGTCTACTTTGGAAGCATGGCTTCCCCAAAAGTCCATATTTCTAGTACAATTTCTTTTGACTAAGTGTAGCATTCATTGAGGTCAAAAAGAAAAATCTTTCAAAGTACCTTTAAACTATTCAGAGTTTTAAAATATATACTCAGTAAGGGTCCAGCAATCAGTCTTGGTTATTAATCATTCTGACAAAAAAAAATTGATTTTCATTTCCTTCTTTCATGTTGCGTGGGAACAGCCTGAGGTAGATTACAAGATCTGAGGGAGGTGATAAGGACAGTAAGAAGGCTTTTGAGAGACTCTGAGCACCTAGTGGATTACTGTCTGTTTAACCTTTTGATGAACTATTGGGTTTAGTTTTGGGAATCTTGTGTCTTTAGCAGCCTGAGTCTTATTTCTATGCTGAGATAGAATCTAAAGAATATAGTACTGAGGTGCCAGATGCAATCAGATGTCCTAATCCCAGCAGGACACTATAAATTTTATGTGTGTAATTCCACTAAAAAGTTGACATGTCCATATTTTGTACCATATAAAAAGGCTCCTAAACAACACAATAAACAGTAAAACTTCTGAAATCACTGGAATTTAATCAAATCTTAAATCCTGATCAATACTTAAGGATATTCTTACAGCTTCCTCTACCTAGTAACAAGGTAGCCCATGTGCCACAGAGATTATTTAGTATTTTGCTCAACTTTTAAAAATCAACGAAAGAAATACTAAGGGCTAGAGACTGTTTCTCAAAGAAAATATATTCTTGACAGATTTCACTGTCTTGCAGAGACAAAGGTTATCCTTAAAATAAATTAGTGTTGATAGATCTATGTCTCCCAAAGTATCACTCTGTAATAAGTCATAGCCCTACTTCTATATCCTGAGCTGATTCCTCTGGTGGTTCCTAAACAAACATGTTTCCTTCTTAGTGTCCTAAACTTAGAATCAAGGAACCAAATCCATCAATCCTGTTTAAATGCATGAAGAATCCCATCGAAGCATCATAGGATACTTCAGGATGGGGATGCTGGGCTCTGAGGCAGTCTTATACCTGTGCACTGAATAACTTCATGGCTTAAAAGCTAAATCAAGTGCGATCCTGAGGCTCATCTCTCAGCAGTGTGCTAAAATAAACTATATTAAAAAACACCCAAAACCCAGCACTTTTTGGTTTGAATAATGTTACTTCACAAGTATTTTCATTTGTTTTTAAAAACAACAGGGAAAAATCGAGAATGTTCTGACCTTAATTCTGCATAAGAAGGTGTTCTTTGTCTAAAATTAAAACAAGCTGTATTTGTTCAAATTCTTATTTTCACATATCACTATCGAATATTCTTCCTTAGCAATTTGAGGGCCCCTCCCTTTTTTTTAACTAAAAAGTCTTTTAACCCTTGCCAAAACAGACAGAAGTCTACAACTGCATAGCTGGGACAAAGTCACCTTACGCAGTCTTAGGACAATACAGACGGAGTTTAAGGAAAGTGAAACAGACTAAGGCGCAGATGATTCCCAGCTAACGCAGAGGGATGCTCCAACGTATTGTACTGCTGCCCCCTTAAGGACAATGACAGCGAGGAGATGCAGTACTTGCCTGGCACAGAGGCCTGCAACTACCGTGTGACAGCCAGGATGTATTTGAGGTATTTCGACGGTTCTCATGTCTTTATGCACGTTACCGCGCTCAGTTATGTTCCTTTTGTTCTCCACGGCATGTCAGAACACTCCTGGGCTGTAAAACTACCCGGTGTTAGGAGCCTGTTCTGCATGGAAAGCAGGCATGATGAGGCACGATGGAAAACAAAATGCTCCTTTCCACACTTCTAAAAGGCTTTGACACGTCAAATCTCCCACTTCACACGTGTTTCCTGCGGGTTGCTAAACACCAGGGTGCTGAGGATGTGTAGAAGCCACTGCCCTCTCCATGGGTGTCTGTGCACCAGGAGTTGAGGGCTGGAGAGGGAATGCCCCTCCAGGCAGCCTTGCAGCCCCAGCTTGAGGGATCCTGGAGCTTCAGGTGTGCCACCTGAAGAAGGAGATAGAATAGCAATTCTATCTCCTACAGCGTGACCAGTTAGAAATTTCCCCTACTAGGACAGGATTTGTGATTTTTCCCAATTTGCCAATTACCATGTGTTTACAACATTAAAGCAATTACAGTGATGCATAAATTAACCATGGGGAAACCTAAAATAAATTCAATTAGGACCTGATAGCCCAACAGTTCAAATTCAGTTATGTGGACATCTCTAAGTGGCTCATGGTGCCATCAAGCCTGAAGGACAGAGCTGAAAGGGTGCTGTTAACACATTAAGGTACTTCAGTTTTTGCAGACGATTTTCACTAAAGGCAGCTCCTTTCTGAGAAAGTCCCTAGAATGGGATGTCAGTATATTTAAAGGATTCATCTGAAAGGAAGAAACTGAGAGATAAAACACTTTTAAAACAAAAGAAAAAGATACAAAATGTGGGGCATATGGGCTGAAAGTACATATACCAAGACTTTCCTGTTACCAGGCTTGTGCTGTGAATACTGAAGATAAAGTGTTATTCTCTCATTTATCTTCTCTTTCCACAGAACTGAAAACCAATTCTCTTCATCAGTATTTTCTCTATTTCTTGTTGCCAAACTTCTGATTTAATCTTCAGCTTCATGTACCTGAAATTTAACTTACTGAATCTCTCCTCAGGTGAAAATTGTTCCCTACACAAAGTGGTTTAAGATAAGTATGATTAGTACTTTTGTATAGTAAATTCTATGATAGCTTGTCATTGCTATCAATATAATTGTGCAGCATTCACAAAATCTGGATGTTCAAGATTACATTCAGTTGACAGTGAATACAGTGACCAGAGGGTTGGACTAGATGATGTTCTAACCCAAACCATCCTATTCATTCTATCAATGAATACATAATTTTCAGTATCTGCTCAGATGTTTCAATACTTCAGTGTGTTGAGTTGCTTTTTTGGTGAGTTTTTCTATAAAATGTTTTACTGGTATAGCAAGAAAAGTTATTTTAAATGCCATAACCTAAACACTGTTTTGGAAGCTACGTGAATCGTTTTCAGGAAAAAAAAAACTGGAATAAGATAGCTGTACTGATATAATCTGCAAGGCAGACAAGCTTTATGTGAGAATAGCATGAAACACTGACTGTGGGTGAACTTTTGGACCTTCTGAAGTCAACCAAAATGTGGCCATCAACTTCAGTGGGACAGGAATTTGCTCTGTATTTTCTGAAGTGAGCAGCTTTAGAAAGGTAAATTATCTTGTGCTCTGAGTTCCCAGGCTGCTGCCTCACAGTTGTAATCCCTGTTGTGTGTGAGGTCCAGGATGTACCTTTTCACATGCTCGGGTTTCAGCCATATTAATTTTTATATATTTAGGCATATATGTATTTCTTTAACATATATTTAAAACACGTGTATGTATCAATATGTATACATAATTTATGGTGTGCATACATATATAATGTATGGCTTGTGTATAATATGCAATGTATATATATGGTACATATATATATATATGGTACATATATACATACAACATTAAAAAGTATATGTCTATGGGAGATACTGAGAACCTTTGAAAGAAGCTGCTGTACAATGGGCTTTGGTAAAATTATGTCATCCATTTCCATCTTGCTCTGAGACCTTAAGTGTTCATCCTGTCCTACTACTAGCATTTTTGAATTTTATTCCTAATTTTATGTATTTTCCTGTCTAGTCCACTTCCTAGTCTGATACCAAACTTCTCTGTAGAATTTTTAAATGCTGACAGGTCATGTGGCAGGTCATGCTATTAAATTTCTCTCATCTGTGTCTACCTGAACATAGCAAACTGAATCTTAATACACACAAGTACATTGTATCTCTTTCAACTACTTGAATGTATTTTCAAAAGCATTTTGCTCTGTAATACCAAATTATCATTGAGTCATCCTGCAAAAATCAAATCATAATTTGATATAATCAAAATTTCTGCTGCACACTGCTGCTATGGTTCTGAACTCCAGCTTATCCACCGACACGGTACAACACACAGCTGTGCACAGGTAGGCAACTCTGGAAAAGAAGACTTGTATTAAATGTTTTTTTACAATTGCTCACAATTCAAATACATTTAATATTATTCCATTTATAGCCCTACAAGAATTTAAAAAGGAAATATATTTATTCACAATATATTGAACTAGAGTTTTTCGTGTTTTGTGAATCAATGGAAAGTTTAGATGGTGTCATTGGTCCACTGAGAGAAAAGAACCGAAGAATAAGGAGGTCCTTCAAACAAGGCTGTCAAGCCCAGTTGTTTTAGCATTCTGAGTCCAGCCTTAGCTGGATACTATATTCAAGTTCAACCACAGAGAGCAAGACTACCTCAATGCAACTCTCATCTATGTGCTTTTCTCCAAATACAGTACTTTCTTTCACACAGCACTTTCTAACTGCACTACGGCATTATTTATTCAGCAGATACCTATCAAAACCACATTTGTTTATGTATTCTGGACACACTGTATTGTTCTTAATATTATTCTTTTTTATGATTATCAAAACTGTAAATAAATTAAAAGGTAGCTAGTTACTTATGGAATTACCTATGGAATTTTGTTTTTTTCCACAGCCAGATGCACAGCATAGTGTGCTTTAATGTACATAGTATACCCTGCAAGGACTTTGGTACATAGAATCATAAAATGGTTTGCCTTGGAAGTGATATTAAAGATCACGCCATTCCAACCCTCTTGCAACAAACAGGGACACCTCCCACGACACCAGGCTGCTTGGGGCCTCCTCCAACCTGACCTTCAACACTTCACGGGGTGGGGCATCCACAACATCTCTGGGCAACCTCTTCCAGTGCCTCACCGCCCTCACAGGAAAGAATCTCTTCCTTACAACTAATTCAAGCCTACCCTCAGTTTAAAGCCACTTCCCCTTGTCCTATCACTACATGCCTTTGCAGAAAATCCCTCTCCAGCTTTCCTGTAAGCCTCTTTAAGTACTGGACATCTGCTGTAAGGACTCTCTGAAGCCTTCTCTTCTCTAGGCTGAACAACCGCAGCTCTCTCAGCCTGTCTCCATAAGAGGGGTGCTCCAGTCCTCTGATTATCTTCATGACCTTCCTCAGGACTCACTCCAGCAGGTGCACATCCTTCTTATGTTGGGGTCCCAGAGCTGGACGCAACAAGAGAGGAGTAGATGGGCAGAATCCCCTCCCTCACCCTGCTGCCCACATTTCCTTTGATGCATCCCAGGACACAGCTGGCCTTCTGGGCTGGAGGTGCACACTGCCGGGTCATGTTGAGCTTCTCCTCCACCAATATCCCCCAGGTCCTTCTGCTCAGGGCTGCTCTCTGTCCATTCTCTGTCCAGCCTGCACGTGTGCTTGGGATTGCCCCGACCCAGGTGCAGGACTTCGCATTTGGCCTTGTCGAACTTCACGAGGTTCGCACAGTCCCACATCTCAAGCTTGTCAAGGTCCCTCTGGATGGATGACATCCCTTCCCTCCAGCCTGTCGACTGCACCACACAGCTTGGTATCATCGCAAACGTGCTGAGGGTGCATAATGAAGTAATAAGTAGTGTTTGCCTACTTACATATGCTAATTGTCCCCTGTAGGGCCCTTGCGGTGTGGCACTGGCTGTCCTGTCACTAGCCAAGGCTGGCTCCTGCTCCCCGCCTGCTCCCTGCTCCCCAGCTCCCAGCGAGCACCCCCCGAGGACTCGCGTTTGCGGTCTGTCAGAGGAGCAGCAGCCCTCCGTTCCCACGCCTGCTCCCAGCCACACACAGCCTCGGCGGGAAGCGTGTTTTTCAAATTCGAGCGCTTGGACACGCCTCCGGCCACCCGCTCTGCGCCCGCCCCTCCCTCCCCGGGCTGCCCGAGGGGCTGTGCCGCAGGTGAGGCG
>VZRO01007445.1:2504309-2641732 GCA_013397915.1 Daphoenositta chrysoptera | reverse complement strand
TTTTTTTTTTTTTTTCTTATAGCCTGTGGGAGAAGGAGCCTGAATATGCTAAGGAAAATCAGATCTCATTAAAGGCAGAAAGAAATACTTTTGAGTCGTTGCTGTGTATCCCAAAATTCATTTAATAGTATGAATTTTGGAGCACTAAATGCAGAATTCAAGATTAGAGGGTATACCTCATTGAAGGGAATAGTGGTACAGGGTTACTTCTTCTGCCGTTGCTTGTGTTTGCTTCAAAATGGGACCCAATTTGATGGTCCAACTGGTTGATTTTTAATGCCTAAAAAGGCCTGTGTGTACTTATGTATTAAAGAGCTGCTTGCAGGCTCAAACTAGCACTTTTCCATCGTTCTGCCCTGCATTCTGTGAATGTTACCAGGCTTCAGAATGGTGTATGGGCTTTCTGCACTGTGCTTTATTGTGCAGTGTATACTGATAGCTCAAGTATAGCGAGTGTCCTCACACAATTGAAAACATTCGAGCAATACAGAGTGATTGTGTTAGCAGGTGAGGCACAGTAGCTGTGCCTCCAGCCAACCAAACCTTTGTGTAGTAAGGCTTTTATCGAGAACTGGAATGTATATGATAAAAGCTTAGTGGGTCCTGGGAAACTTCTAAGCTATAAAGAGAGTCAGTTTTGATCAGCTTGCATGCACTGCAGTATCCAGTTGCAGTGTGTTACTTTGCACAAGTAGTAATTTGGATGTTTTTAAGCCTTTTCTGTTTTGTTTTGTGTTTTTTATAAACAACTTACTGCATCAAATAGGGCAAGCCATGGTACAAAGAGCATGACATTCGAAGAGATCCTGGAGAACTATGGAAGGAGGGAGTGGAAGCATTTTAATACAGTCAGCGGAATGGTTTCACGCACAGGTAGCTATACTTTAGCATGTCCTCTTCTTTGAAATTGCTCTGGTCCCTTCAGTGCCTCATACTGTTAGTTCTTAACACAGATTTGTAAAAATGCTTGAACTGGGAATTACTAGAATAGGTAAATGTCTTGGGGGAGACTTGATTTTTATGTATTTTCAACTTCTAGTACTAGACTTCACCTTAATATATTTCATGGTATTTATTTTATGATAAGACAAGTGAGCTGACATTATAGGCATGTTTGGTTATAGTGGTGGGCACACTGTCCCTTGAGGAAATAGACTGATACTACCAGTATCATAATTTAACCCAAGCCAGCAGCTGAGGATCATACAGCTGCTTATTCATTCCCACCCTGCCCAGGCCCAGCAGGCAGGAGAATCAGAAAGAATGGTAAATCTCACATTGAGAACAATTTATAATTGAAAAAAAATGTTATAACAATAAATATACTACTAATACTGCTAATAATTATTGTAATGATAAGGACACAGAGCCTCAGAACCCAAGAGGAACAAGTGATGCACAATAAATTGCTCAATACCTGCTGACTGATATCCTATCTCATTTAGGACAAATCTTAAATTTTTCTTAATTGTTAACTTAATGCCATCAGTGCTGTTACTGGAGGTCTCGGTGCAGGTGCAAAAAACAATGCAGATCTGGAAACAAAACTTATCCCCTTGCAGTTGAAGTTCCTTGTGTTTAAGAGAGGAGTCACTCTGAAGGAGCTGTGGCTAGCTTTGTGTTCTTGCTCTGTGTTTCCTCTCTGTTTTACTTTGATCTTGGCAGTTGTGAGTAACACACAGGAAGTGCTCACTTAAGGTGCATTTTGTTATGTAATGAAGATACTTTCCTTGAGATTTTTCTGACTGCAAATGTAATGCTTATTCTAAAGTGCAGGTAATCTTTTGCAAAAGGGAGGAAGAGAGAGGTTTCCTTTGGTCATATAGGAAATGTGCTTTTCTTTTTCACTGAAACATGCACTTGGTCTGTGTTGTGAATGTTAATCCCCATTTTGCTGACTTGTTCTTGAATATACCTAAGAGACAGCACACGTAAGATCATGAAAAAAAAAAGTAATCACTGGTTAAGTCATTTCACTCCTTGGAGAGAGTTGTTGAGCATGACCTTAGTCTGGGGGGACATTTGCACCCTCCTGATACAGTTCTGTTTTGGGAACTCATGTAATAATGTGAGCACGCTTCCCCTTGGGCCAAGGCGCTGTCCACAGCATGTGTGTGCAAAGGACATGACTGTGTCAGACCTGTCCAAATGTCTCTGAACTTCTCAAACACTTTTCTTGTGTTTTCACAGCTAGGGAAAAAGATATTTTGGAAGAGTTGAAAGATACCGTCCTGACTTAAAGCTCATGGTTCTCCCGCTTTTCTTTCACCTGGGATCTTAGAATCTTAAAATGTTTTATTAAAATCTCACTGCCTTCATATAGGTAAACAACTTTTAGTTGCCAGTTGTGAGAATCAGAAGTAGGAATAAAGGCTTACAAATGTTGGGAAACAGATAATGCTTATTACCAGTACAATCCAAATAGGAGCTTATCTTACTATTTAAATGTAATTTTTATTTGTGATTAAAGCATAAAATACAGGGGTGTTTAAAGTATATTTTTTAAATTATTTTTTCCAGCTAAATACTATTTGTATGATAATTATTTTGACCTGCCAGGAGCTCTCTTGTGTGCAAGGGTTGTGGACAGCTTAGATCAGGTAAGAACTGGATTGTTTGAAAATTATGTATTGCATTATCTTTTTCTTCCACATCACATCTCTTGCGTGCGTTATTAAATGCATATGATTTGGGTATTGAACAGCATCAAGGTCTTTTTCTCATTTGGACTATTCCATGTTAGACCTACTCTATTAAAGTTGTCTTTGAAGATAATTGTGAGCTACATGGCATGTTCAAAATAAAAGTACTTCCACCAGAGGGCACAAATAACTAGGATACTAATAGAAATATGCTGTTCCTCAAGTTTACACTGTGATATGCAGAATGCTGTTCCTAAAGTCTCCTTCAATTATGCGTGATGGTACTTGAAATAAATATAGTATAAATTTTCTGAATGACATGATTTGCTAATTTGCAAGTTGTTAATGAGTTGAAAGCTTCATTTCATCCTTTTTTAAGCTTGTTTTCGTCTTAAATATATTTATCTGTGTACACAGATATAAACACACCTCTGGCATAGTATCTTTTAAATTTTTTCCTCTGCTGAACAGGAAGTTAAATTCTTAAGGTGGAAAATACAATTGCTTTAATCTTTCTCGGTGCTTTTTAGATAGACGGAATATCCTAAATTCTACCTTTGAAGTTTGATGATAATGGTTTTTTGTGTAAAAGTAGGTTTGAATGTTTAATTTGTGTGCAGCTGAAGGTCGGAGAGGGTACTTGCCACAGAGTAACTATACTGGTGTTAAAAGAGTACTGAGGTAGTCTCCTGGCCAGAGGTTCCAAAGTGCTGCAGGCCTGAAAATTGTCAATACTTAACCTTGTCAGCAGAACGAAAGAGCTGTGAGATGAGTATCTGGGGTCTCTTTGGATATTAGGTGGCCTGCTGCTTTAGCCTTCACTCCAAAATAGCATGCTGAGTAGATTGCTGCCTAAGCCCAAGTGCTGCATGAAGAGTTAGCTAAAACTAGCTTATCAGGGAAGTATGGAGGACAGGTGCTCAGTAAGACTCTTAATTTTCTGCCTGATTAATCTCCTGCCTCTAAGCTGTTCACAGCTTAGAAACCTGTTGCAGTTGTGACACCTGTATTGTATTTACTTTATATTTAATTTAGACTCAGTACAAATCACCTACAAATCTCTCTTATTAAGAGAGAAGGCACATCATAGTATGTGTGTAATAAGCTTTCACATCCAGTTGCTAGTTCTCAGGCTGGAGCACTGACCCTGGATCAGTGCCATCTTCAGCCAGAGGGAATTAAACCTGTGCTGTTTCTCTGGAGAGCTACAAGAAGTGGGTCATGCACCCTCTCTATCTCCTAGCAGTTCTCAAGCATTTTACTGGATGTTGGCCCAGTTTCAACAGGAAGCCTACAGCAATTCCCTGGAAGGTTAGCATCGGCCACTTGAGAAAGCTGCAAGGCAGGAGGTGGTCAGCCTCTCCAGCCCAGAACTCATGCCTGCAAAATGCTGCATCCTAAGGATTAGAAACCATCACATTTTCTTCTTCCACATTTCTAAAAGAAAGTAGAGCCCTCTGTGTCCTGTTCTGTGAGCCTGCTTACTAAGTCCTATTTTCTTACCATTTCCAGACAACATTCTAGGTTCAAGAAAGCTTTTTACTAGAGGCAGATGCAAGAATTTCTAAGTTTGGATTCAAAATGTGTTTACACATGAGCTGGATGCTGGACTACCCTGCACTGTTAAAATTGTACCTATTTTTGCTGTGTCCAAAGCCAGAACTCTTACGTGTTTTCAGACAAAGCATGGGAGTTTCTTAGTGGTTTTGATATTCACACTGAGGAGCTAAACAACACATTGCTTTGTCTTGATGGTTCAGCTAATAAAATCACAATCTGTAATCACACCAAAATCATGGTGGACTGCATGGCCATGCATACAGTTTTCTCTCTGCTTTTTGAGAATCAGTGAGTTTTCCTTTACATCTTATGCAATGGCTGAAGATTTGCAAGAAGTTAGTTCAAGTTATTTTAGTTTCCTCTGAGTTCAAATGCTTTGAAGGAAGTATATCCAGTGTTAAACTAATATCTGTCCTCAAAACAGCACTCCGAGGAACTTTTGGTTCAGTGCACTGATTTTTTTTTTTTTTTCAGAGAAACAAGCAAAAAAACCCAGAAGTCATTTGGGTCTAAGGACTAAGTCAGCCACATGGAGTATGAGGCGAGCAGACAGTTGAGTCTGTCTTTCTTGAGAAGAGTGCTAGCTTAAGCTACTTGCATTGTCACTAGACAGATGGTATCTCCTGTATATGGCTTTGAATAATCACCCTTGGTTAGCATCCTTGGCTAGCTGAAGCTGACACATGAAACATTTTCTCTTTATTAGCTCTTTTGTGTATTTCTGTGGCAGTTTGCTATAGGAATGGATTAAAAAAAAAACTCTGAAAGCCACAGCACTGTATCTTTCCTGCTCTTAACCTGTAGAGCCGATGGATGATAAGCAAACTGCCATAGTGCTTGTCAGTTTTGCACAAAAGACCTTGTTTGTGTCACTTGCTGATTGTGAAAGTAAAGGCAGACTGTTCTCTGGAAGCCTCCGTGGCAAGTTTGGCCTGAAATAGCAGTTTATTTCAGTGTATATAAACTACATGTTTTTGTTTTTTGTTTGGCAGTGATAGGGTTTGGGCTTGGGGTTTTTTTTTCAGTTACTGAATGTTTCCCTCTCTACAAAACGCTTACAAAATGGGTCATTATTCAGGTATCAATGCAGGTATCAACACACAGAGGGCAGCAGTGCCCTGAAACCTGCTAACAGTTGCCTTGAAAATTGAAAATCCTAATGTAGATGTGGAAGTCCTGTAACAGCATTACAGAGATACTTTCCATGACACATAAAGACTATACCACCTGCTTTGCTGCTGCCAGGTTACTGTGTAAATGAGCACCTCTTACAGGCTCTGTACCTAATCCTCTGCTCTGTAATACTGTCTGGCTGTGTAATTGCATCTGTTTCATTCATCACTACTAAAATTTGTGGAGTTTAAAAGTGCCGTGGGGTTCAGCTGGTTGAGAAGGTTTTCGTCTCCCATGTGAGATGCTGAAGGGGCAGCTGGGGTGAACTGGAGCTCTGCTATGCCTGGGGAGCTTTCTAGGAATGGCCAGAGACTGTTCACAGTCATGGATTGCCTTCCCCTGTCCTTATGCCAGAGCTGGGGTTTGGCAGTCTTCAGAGCACAATGCAATGAAGTGCTGCTCAGCCAGGCTTCTGGATGAGTATCTTATACCATGTTTGGGGTAGGGTTCTTGGCAGAAGGCCATTACCTCTAAATTATAGCAAAGGGGTTTGCCAGTTCTTGAGGTGGAAGGTGCTATGAATGCCAGGCTGTGGATAATGTCAGCATGCTAATTAAGTTCAGTATCTGCAGCCCTAGGCACTTCTTTTTCCCAAATGTCAGTGGCTCATTCTGTAAGTTGCTATTCTATCTGATGCCCCTCTTTGCTGTAATGTTTTAGAGTTCCTCACAAATATTAATCATTTCTCCTTTTCCCTTCTTCCTCCCATCATAACCCTCTAAGAGGGATATAACTTGTCTGCAGTTACCCAAAGTTAAACTGGGTACTACTGAGTCCTGATGTCCTGAATCCTGCTGTCTTAAGACTGTTTTACTCCATATAATTTTGTTTATTCATGGCATTTCTGTCTCTGTTTCAATATGAAAGCTTATAATAGCTGATACTTGATAAAATGACTAGGTTCCTTTTGACACTTACAGCATGATGGTCAGAAAAAGTATGACTTCTGGAAGGACATGGTGGCTGCTATCCAACATAATTATAAAATATCAGCTTTTAAAGGTAAGTGGGTTCACTGAAGACTCACTATAACAGCTGAAAATATTACATGTGTTTGCCAGAGCAAATATGTTTGCAAGTATGCTGTAGGCTACTCAACACAGCTTTTAATTTTCATGTTTATAAATAGTTGTATAGTAGACATATGTTTTTCCTGTAATAAAACATCTTTATCATTACTATTTCTGTTTCGTTTCACTGTCTTTAATAACATTTCTGATGTGCTATTTCACTCAATTTAGAAGAAAAATGGTTTCTTACCATGATTGGTACGGTAACATGGACGTCTGTGAACTGTGTTTTGAATCTATTCCTTATGATGTTGTAATGATATATAAAATCAGAAGTGCATTGGGGAAAGAAATTCAAGTATGAGGTAATATTTAATGATTTTCTTTAGTGCTCTAGTTTTGATTAGAATTCCTTATGTAGTGTTGACACTATAGAGAGGAGATTTTGAACTTCCTAACAATTGCAGGGGACCATTTTTTAATGATAGTGTTTCTCCTACCAAAACCAATCTTATAATACTGTAATATAAATCAGAATTGGAAAACATCTTGGATACCTTTCAGCAAGAAATCATTTTCCTTCCTTCACAGACTTAACTTCAGAGTTACTATCAGACATGTAAAATACTAAGTTGATCATAAAGGCTAACCATTGTGTGTGCACACAGTTGAAATTATTTTTAACAATATTTATTTTAAAACATTTATATTCAGCTGAGTTCTGAATTCTGAACTACTATTAGAATTACCTTGGTTGATGCAACATTCACTAGATTCAGGTGTAGTTTGGACCTTCTTAAAACTTACTTTTTGTTCACCTGAGCTGTCCTACTTGCTGTATTCCTTTCAAATGTAATTGACAAAATTATTTCAGAGAGATTCCAAACAAAAATGGAAGTTGATACCAGGATGCAAATGGTAGAAACCAGCAAGATATTCCCGAAGTGCTTTGTTTGTTGTTGTTACTGTGTTTCCATTGGAGGTTACAGTGTGATTGGTAATAATGAATTTCCCCAGGAACTCACTCGTACACAAAATAAACGTATCCTTTCTTTTCTGCTGATAGAAAATGAACCCTAATCAACTTTTTTTCAGAATTTTTGTTAATTCTTTTCTTCAAACCATGATAGCTCTTTTTTTAAAAAAGGTGTGGATCATGCAGCAAAATGATTATTTTTTAAAAGTATTCTTTAGAAATTATTGAGATCCAAAAAAAATTAGTCTAAACTTTGAAGTCATACAAATAACTGCTCAGTTTTATATATACATAAGCTCTATATGTCTGCTTCTGTGTACATGAACATTTATTCTTATACCTATCTATCAGGTGCCTATTTCTATATGTAAATCTGGAATCTCTCAACAAAATTTGTAATATGACTTAATCCTTTCTAGCTTCTGTCAGAGGCACATGCATAAGAGTGTTAAAAATACAGGAAAGTATAGTAACTGATAGGCACAAGTTTTATTGGATAAAGCTTTGTAACATCAGAAGTGAAACAATACAGATTATATGCACTACTTAAATATTGTAATACAAGAAGGTGATACACTCTGTCATGCATCACTTTGAAAGGCTTCATAGTGTTTTTATTTTCCATTTAATAACATGGTCCAGTAGCTAAAGCACTGAACAGGGAGTCGGAAGAACCAGAGATAATTTCTTCCACTATCACTTACCAGTGATATTCTCATGGAGCATCTCCTCTTGCTTCAGGCCTCTCTCTGATATAAGAATAATGGCACTAATCTTCTATCACTGCTGACAAAGAGATATTATTCTTCTCAGTTTCACATCTAACACAACTTCCTGAGGAAACTCCTAAACCTGGCTTCCAACACCTACATACCAGGAAGCCCAAGTGTCTTTCACAGCCCAGAGTCTGGCCTGAAAAGCAGAGGTTTTTGACTTAGTTCCATGTCTTGTAGAGGGTTTAACCCTTCAGAGAAAAGCAGTGCTCATTAACAGTTAGTCAAGGTAAAATTTCAAAAGCAAACTTACTAAGTGGTCAGTTGAGGGGACGCGAAGTTCCCAACTGGAAACGCCGTCTTAGCGGTGCCATTGTCAGTGGCAGAGCAGAACGACTGACCGCTTTATTTTTTGAAATCCACTGAGTGTTTGCAGTTCGCTTTGATTTGTTGTCAGTATGCCCTTGTGTCTCTTTGTCCCTTCTCTTTTTCACATAATTTTTTTGATCATAATCAGGTGTCTGATGGATTTTGCTTTTCATTGTCTTAGCCATGGTAATTGCCTTAGATAATTGCCCGATGAATTTTTTTTGGATGGCTCTTTCAGATAGGCGTCATTGTCCTGACTCAGCTTGATGAAGGGTATTAACCCATTCTTCCACTTGTAAAGAAGTGGAGAACTGAGGCTTGCAAAAGGAAAGTAAGGACATTCCCAAATAGTCCCTTATTAGACATTCCACTGTGAAAAACAGCTCAAAGAAAAGGAAGATCTATGAAACAATACTATCAGAAAAGCATGGTGTCAGATAGCAATGAACAAAGATATTTGCAATGTGGTCATTTCTTACCTAGAAATACCTGCAAGAGAGGTCTCTGCAATTGATATCCAAGCTGAGCATTACATTTTGTGAGAGTCTATTTTATTCTCAATATTTTATTCTTATTACTGGAATATTTTGTAACTGTGAGGTAATTAACATTACCTTGACTGTGTTGCATTTAGTGGATGTTTTATAGATATTACTAAAGAGCAATTTTAAAGAAAACATTATGGGGCAATGCATTTTACACTGTTAAGATATGTGGACATTATGAAAACAAAGTGTGCTCTTCAGAGGACTAATAAGAGCTTGAAGTGCTGTATAATTGTTTCCTTGTGAAAAATTTCAGATTTGATGATTTTTCTTGACAGAAAATTCAATAGCTTTTTTAGGGAAATGTTGTCAAATACAACTTCTTAAAGCAGAATTTGATAAAATTCCTTATCTTAAAGGCTACTTTCTCTCTCCTGAAGACTTGTCTTTCCCTGCAATTTTCCTGACACTTCTGAAAACTCTAGCATCAATGGCTATATACTTAAAGTTAAATATCTGCAGTATTTTCAGTCATATATATAAGATTATATTTCGTTTTGGAAGTAAAAAATTCATGGCTGATATATCAGCAGACTTCATAAATTGCCCATAGCAAGGCTTGATAGGATACACATGTTTTTGATTACAAGTTTATTGTCTTGGCAGAAGATGATGAATTTAGATGTCTGTGATATGTGTGTTTTATCTTTTATATGCAACTTCAAATATAAGAAACAAAAAGCAAAGATGCTTTTCTGGCCAAAAAAGACAATCTTGCAAAAATTGTGCAAAATATTAGTGGTTCCTAATGCTGAGTAGCAGTGATGAGATATCTTTATTTTTGGTAATTGTGAAAACTGCAACAAAATAGCAAGTAAAAAGTAAATTTGTTATATTTCTTTGCTGTGCTTTCCAGCTAAATACAGAAGGGGTTATTTGGGTGCTTCATGTTTTTGATCACTTAAAGCTTCAGAAATTTCAGTACTTCTTTGGAAGTGATTTTGTACTATTACAGGCTCTTAAGTTTTCATTTGAATCTCATGTTGGATTTTCTTTCCTTTAATATCCAAGATCCAGGAGAAATTGGGTTTTTTGGAAGGGCTTTATCTTTAGATAGATTGCTGATCTTTATGTGGAGAAAATATTAAAAAACAAACTTCAAGATCTTACAGACCTTCTCAAGATCCCCTCTAAACTGAAAATCCAAAGCTAAAATCAAAGTATAAGTTGTACTTTTGCCAAAATTTGCTGTATCACCTCTAGCTTTTCAATTTTAAAATTTGCTTTCTTAGTAACTTAATATCTGAGCAATTATGAACAGACTTAAAAAAAAACAGGCATGAGGTACCAAGCTGCAGACTTTTTTGAATTCCCGCATGTTCGAAGAATAAAGACGTAAAGGACAAAACCTGATTTAAAGTGAATGGAAGGATGGATGGATGATAAGGGTTATTGAACTATGGTTTTAACAATGCTGTCTGGGCCCAGTTTCTTCTAAGTTAATTGGAATCACAGGGCAGTAATGAACTGCTGAGCACCAAGCATCTCCAACAATTTCAAGCATGTGCTTTGGCATACATTTCATATATAAAGCAATTAACCAGAAGCCTCACAACCACTAAGTCATATTTTCCAGCTCCCACATCCAGTCCCTCTATTTGTTTCTGGAACAAAAGTTCCAGGTTGGTTGAGTGGATGGGCAGCAGCACATGTTTAAGTACTGGGAAGTGCTGTTGAACTAATGTGAGTGACTGCAGAGGCAAATAATTTTAATGCAAAAAAGGAGATTATTCTTCAAAGATCTGTAGTTAATATTTGTATAATATTTAACATTAAGCTAGAAAAGTGGGAGTAGACAATTCAGACTTAAGTATCATGAGTTTTATTTTAGCTTGAAAGAAAAGTATTGCATGACTGCTATTTATAAGTGGTGGTACTGTTCTTTGTATTATTTCCATATAAACATTTGTGTGTAGTTTTTATAATAGTAGCACCAATTTGCTTGCCTGTATCTACTTCATTGCTAAAATAAATAAATCTCATGTTACACTCTTTATTTAAGCATTTATTATTTCACCGAATTATAGCCTAAACCACAGGCTTCCTTATCCGGCAGCACTTAAAAAGAGGAAGAAAAAAAATTCTTCAAGTTGCTTTCATGGTAGGTCTTTACAGTTTCCAAAACCTTATATAGTTTTGCTAATGATGGATCAACCATCAAGCAAAAGGTATCCTAGCTTTTTTTATTAATACCAGTGTATTATCAAGTATTTAGGACATTGCTGATTTCAAATGTACACAACATAACAAGCCTCAAGTTCTGCTTTCATGAAGAAATGGTAATATCACAAAAATTTTAAAGCATAGGTCTGCACACTTTCATTGCAAGTGATTAAAAGCTTCTGTTTAAAAAAATTAAGTTAACAATAGTAGTTTTAAGGGTTCATAAGGTTTTGATATATATATATGATAATAATATACTATTAGATATTACATATATATATAATAATATATTATTAATTNTATAATATAATAATATCATAATTAATATATATATACTAAAGCACATGAATGGCAACTGTCATTGGAAGAAATATGTGATCAAACTATTGTGGTTTCATAACAATTCATAAGCTAACTTTTAGTTGTAGCATAACAAATTAATGAAATGACTAATTTTTGTGAGACGTGTGTATGCAAATATGGTAAATATGGTTCTGTCTACAGGCTAATTACTGCCGTAATCTGATAAATTTACCAAATAAATTCCTCACACTTTTGTGTTTTAAAGAAATGAACTGTTCAGGAAAAATCCAGGCAAGGATTATCTCCAGTTTAGGGGTGGTAAAGCTGTTCTGTTTTTGTAAGTGTCTGCATGCTTGCGGAGATACTTTTCTAAGTTTTGCATTTGGTCAATGCTGTTTATAGTACTCTGAATATTGTAGTTTTACAGAATATTAGGAAATTTAAAAATATTTAACAAGTTTGTTGCATCAATGTGCATTAAAGAATGCCAAGTGGATTTCAAGGCTTCAAATCAGGTTGCTTTTTCATATTGTGAAACTTTAGATCTTCAGTAACATGTAATAATTTGTAAATCTACCTTTCTCCAAGGTAGTTATTCATTAATAAGGACAGTAGAACTAAATGAAAGCTGTGATGTTGATATGCACTCTGTTAGAGTTGCTTTTCTTGTCTCCTGTTGGATAACTTAAAGATGAAGCTGGATGTAAAATGTTCCTGAAGTGTATTATCCAGCTGTTGAGGTGAGTGTGGTGTATTTGAGACCATTTACTTGGAATAAAATATCTTCAGTTAATTCAAGTATAGTGAAGTATGATCTAGCATCCTTGATTGTGTTATGAGGTGTGATAGTTAGAAATTCTGGTTTTCCTTTTAAAAGAAAAATAAGAAAAAAGGACAGAGACTGGTGCATTATATTAATTCATAAAATTTTAATGTTGCATTCAGTCAGACAATTAATCATCATTCGAAACAAATTTTTTATGACAATTCTCTAAAAACATACAATATCATTCTACTAGGTTTGAACCACTCTCTTTCACCTTCTCACTCCCTTCTCCATTCCTGTTGCAACACTGAAGTTGCATGACCTGCTAATGATAAATCAGATCAGTACCTGGTTGAAATGGTCTGAAGGAGAGTGTGTCAGGACAGGGTAAGTGGGGTATTAGATGTGAGCAAACAGGAAACCTGAGAAAGAAGAGTGAACATAGTCAGAGGAGTAGAGACCATTAGATTCTGAATTGGGCAGTTGGAGCCATACTTGGTCATTCTCCATGAGATCGATGACAGCACTGCCAGAAGCCTGGTCAAGGTATCCCTTCTTATACTCATCATAGGTGTACATGACTGGGGAACCATTTTTGTAGAGTGCAACCCAAACATTTGCTCCTTTGGCATGTACATGGTAAGAGAAATAGTACAGTCCAGGGGTCCTGCAGGTGAAGATTCCTGTTCTGGGGTCATAGTGTTGCTGTCTATTGTACAAGATTTTATCAAATTTGATGGGGACTGTTGCCGCAGGGTAGGCTTTTGAGAGGATGACACTGAAAGCAGACACCGGCATGCCTGTCAGAGCTTGGTTTACTCCTCCTTTAATGAAAGATATCCCTGATAGCTCCCGAGACTCTCCTGTTTTAACATAGCCTTCGGGCATCTGTGGGATTACAGCTTGGCCGGGGGGACCAGGAGGACCTGGGGGACCTGGCAAGCCGGGCTCGCCACTGCTGCCTTTAGGCCCGGGGGGTCCGGGTGGTCCCATGGGTCCACTTAAGCCTTTTGTGGAAATGCCTGCTGGGCCCGGCAGTCCTGGTGCTCCTGGCTCACCCTTCGCACCAGGGGCTCCTGGCAGGCCAGGGGGGCCAATGGGACCTCTGATCCCAGGTATTCCTGAAGGCCCTCTGGGGCCTGGCTCACCATTGGTCCCTGGCACTCCCTTGGCTCCCTGTGGACCCATTGGACCAGGCAGCCCAGGTAGCCCAGCAGGACCTGTGTCACCTTTTGGCCCTGGGAGACCTGGGTGTCCCTTAGGACCAGCAAGACCCTGCTCACCTGGGTATCCCGGTTTTCCCTCTAATCCTGGTTGGCCTCGTTCCCCCTTGACCCCTGGGAATCCTGGGTGGCCTGCAGGGCCCATGTCACCTTTGGGCCCAGGTAGGCCGTTCTCACCAGGCAAACCTTTGAGTCCGTGAGGACCCATGTTCCCTGGTGGCCCGACCGGCCCTGGTTCTCCTGGCACACCAGCTGGACCTTGGTCTCCTTTAGGTCCTGGAAGGCCAGGAGGACCTTCAGGCCCTCTGTGTCCCTTCATCCCCGGCAATCCTGGCTTTCCAAAACCTGGGAGTCCCGGGGATCCAGGCAACCCTGCAGGTCCAGGATGTCCCTTGGCTCCAGGGATGCCTGCTGCTCCTGGTGGTCCCATTGGCCCAGGCTTGCCAATGCCAGCTTCTCCAGGTTCACCTGGGAGGCCCTGGGGACCTGGGAGACCAGCTGCTCCAGGTGCACCTGGAAAACCTCGGTCACCTTTCAGACCTGGCTGACCTGGCAGGCCATTTTCACCAGGCTTCCCTATCCCAGCAGGACCAGGGGGGCCCCGGGGTCCCTGTGGGCCTGGAAGACCCCTGCTACCGGGGCGGCCTGGAATGCCAAATCCATTTTCTCCCTTTTGTCCATTTATACCAGGGATACCTGGCTCTCCTTTCTCACCAGGTGATCCCCTTGGCCCCTGAGCTCCTGGAGGGCCTTGTGGTCCTGGCTTGCCAGGGACAGTCAGTCCTGCGGGGCCGGGAGTGCCGGGGGGCCCCTGTGGCCCTCTTGCTCCTGGGAGTCCAACAGGTCCAGGTTCTCCTTTCTCACCATGTAGTCCTCTTGCTCCTGGCTTTCCTGGTAGACCTGGCACTCCTGGCTTTCCAACCGCAGAGAATCCGGGTGGTCCTGGGGGACCAGGGGGGCCTTGGGGACCTGGACTTCCAAACCCTGGCTTTCCTGCAGGACCTGGTTGTCCTCTTGGTCCAGGGGGGCCTGGGGGACCAGGGGGTCCTTGTTCCCCCCTTACCTGCACACCTGTGAGAGAGAGGAAACCAGATCAACCAGGGCATCAACAACACACTTGCAGGCAACGTAGCATGGTGGTGAAATTCAGGAAGGGTTAATTGAACTTGAAACATGGTGGAAGTCAAATTCCAGCTGCTGTGTTGGTCACTGAGAATCTGACATTCAGAGTAAAAGTGTTTCACAGCCCTTACAAGTAACAAGTACAACTTTGTTGGAAATGTGAGATATAAGGTCTCTAGAATTTTTTTTTTCTTTTTGTTTTTTTGCTTCAATACATTCAGGATCATCACAGAGCTTAAAAAATGCTGTGCAGGCAGATGCAGGCTATTAAGTAAGGAAAAAAACCCCAGCCAGGTAACAGATTCAGCAGGTCACCAGAGCTGATAAATCACAGAAAGCTGTCTGTGCAGGTGTAGGAGCGTTTCTGAATCTACTTGGTGCTACATTTAAGCAGTGAGAATTTTCTTCTTCCCTACCCCCTGCTTTCAAAAGTGGGCCATGGCAATGGTTCTTTTGTAAACATATGAATGTTGTATTTTCAAATATTGTCTGAAAGACTTCTGTCTGTCATAAATATTTCACACAGTGCCAAGGTCACAACTGATAATTCATTTTACTGCTGTCAGAATTCTGGCACTGTTTTGGGTTTTTCTTTAAATACTACTTCATTTTCTTAGTTACCAAAACAGCAGGTGGAGCCACTTAACCAAATGTCACAAATAGAGGACTAAACAAACAAGCTCACTGCTTAGTTTTCTGTGTGCTTTGGAGGAGCCTGCAGCTTCATGTTGGAATTAGAATGCTGATTTGTTGGACATTGCATACAAGATTAACATAGATACCGTGAGACTACTTCAGTAGTTTGCAGCAACTGGCGGCATTATACAACATGGCATATCTGTGATGGATGTTAATTTAAGAAGTAATTTTAAAAATAAAAAGTGAAGGATGCAAAAAAAGCCTGGATTCTGTTTTTTATAGTGCAACATATGCAACATATTCTAGTGAATGCTTACTTGGAAAAGATTAATAATTGATCAGCAAATGTATCAGCTATAATTTTTCCTTCCAATCTCTCACAAAAAGACCAGTGTATGTATTACATATATATACACATGAAGGTTTATGCAATTGCTATTCGGCTGTCTCTTAGATAATCAACTGCATTTTCCAATCTGTGGCTAGTCTTGTTGAACCAAAAATGAGGTGAAGGAGAAAACTATTCCTCTACATATTGTTCTTTTTAAAAAGTAATAGAGGTATGCTTATGAAATACATTTTATTTTGGTTTGTTATTGGATCTGCAAGGTTGCCTTCTTCCTGTATTGGCAGGGAAATTGTTCTTATCTAGAAAGTGCAGAGAGTGCATTTTCTTTTCTGCTGATGCATAAAATCAGCACAAATATATATCAACATATTTTGCCCGTCTTCCTATCCCATCCTTCTTAAGGTCATGAAAAGGAAGATAGCTGTTAAAATCCTACACATAGAAAACAAGTGTGGTCTGTGATTTAATTGCATCAGACTTTAGCTTAGAGTGCATCTCCTTATTACTTTTACCATATTTTAGATGCAAATATATCATTCCTAGGTTCACAGGGTGGTGGATCCTACAAATTTAGATAAGATGTTAAAGGTATTGTCTGCACTCCTGTTGTTATAGAGATTTTTCTGTGAGCTATATTGTTCCAAAGTTGTGCTGCTTTTAGATTAAAATTGTAATTTTAATTATACTGTCTAAAAGCAATGGTTATTCCTCTGAGGAAAGAGCTGAATGAAGTAGAATTTATACCAAGAACATTGAAGTATTCATTGGCTACTGTTTTACATGTCTCAGCACATACCTTGATGCAAAATCGGTCTACATTCTCTAGTGCAGTCAAACCCCATATATGTATTGAATTAAATATGTACACTTTAACATAACCTGCAGTAATGGCTCATTTAAACATTGCTGAATAGTGAGACCTCATTCAATTATTGTTTTCAACTTGGACTTTTCAAATATTTCAAGCCAAAGAGACATTGGTTAAAAAATTATGTTCTGGAGAGCTGTCAAGACCAAGATTTTTTAAACAATTTCACCAAACTTTAATAAGCTTAATTTGCCAACAGAAATTGTGTAATCTGTTTTATGTTGTCCTGAGTCACCAGTTTGTGTTTAGACTGAAATTTCAGTTCTAGGTTACTTTTTGACAAAGCTGTACAAAGCAAAATGATAATTTATTGGTAACTGTATCTGTAGAAGTCAATGTTAGGTGATCAAATAGGAAGAGTAAGCTATGATGAAAAGCTTGCCATTGCTACTTGAGCTACTTGCATATGGAAGAACTCATTAGACAAAAGCTGGATTTATTTGGTTCTGTAGGCTCCTGTTTTATTGTTCCAAGATCATCTCAGATTAGAAGTGATGCTCTCTAATAGTCTTCCCTCTTTACATTCTTCTAAAAACTCTCTATAAGATGCTTGTTTTCCAGACTCAAGAATACCAGTCTCCCATTTCAATGCTTGCTCATCAAATGAAAATTTGTCAGGCATTTTTGAATGACTGGGCTCACATGTCTGTAAAACTGTTCCTGCTTCTGAGGTCTAGTTTACAGTCTTCTGTTACCTTTCCTAAATAGAGAGCATTTTATACTTCTCAGGTTTTGATATAATCAATCTCATTCTAAATATGAATTTTCACTCATATTAGATTCTGTGTTCGTATATAAGGTGTTAACTGCAAACTTAGTTCAGGACAATTCATTTCCCCCTTTCACACCATATTCTGTCTGCTCTGATTCTTGCTTAATTTGTTGCTGGTTTCCCCCTTCCCAAATGTTTTCTATAGAGGGGGAAAGAAGAGCCACTATGAGGAGAAGTAAGTGAAGTATGGCAGAGGATAGCCAAGTAAATATTATACTTCACTCAAAAATAGTATAAATATGTAAATTATTATGAGTAAAGTCATGGAAAAACACTATGAAAAGTTAATGAGGAAGGGGAAGGGAATACAGCATTTAACTCAGTGAGAATTCTAGTTAGTAAGTCCTCAGAGTAGCTGTTTATGTGCATGTACCCAAATTTGATCCAGGAGTGCTCTTAGGATTCCAGGAAATTCTTGTGCTGAAGACAAGGGATGAAACTATGACAGTATTTTGGTACAGCCCAGGAGAATATTTCGGGGATAGGGTTCCCAGCCATGCTGCTTTCAGTTGGTTTTTACTGTGGAGATTCTTGGAGCATGTGGGTGGGAGCTGGTTGGTGTGGGGCCAGTGCTGACACCAGCTGGTGTGAGACCAGAGTCCCTTTGGGCTCCATGTGTGCTGCTCGTGGTCAGACAGTCCAGAGGATCAGTCTGCAGAGCTGATCTGAAACAAAACCCCTTGAATGAAGGTAATGTGGATGCAATGCCCTGAGTAGCAATTCTGCTCTCAAGATTTGCCCCTGTCTTTTTTGGTGAAGAGAAGCTTATTTGCTAATGCTATTTTCTGAGCCCCTCATTCAGTTTCCTCATTTCTGCCCAAGTGTGATTATTACAACTAAAAGTAGATGGGATACAGCAAAAAACAAAGCTATTTTGAATAGCCTGATGATATCTGAAAGAAAATACTGCTATTCTCAGGGGGGAAGGCAGGTTGTTTACAAGAAAGATTCAGTTCTCTTAACTTTAGTGATGACAATTTTGAATAGACATTATGGATCAGAAGCTTTGATTTCAAGTTGTTTTTTTTAAAAAGATGTTGTCCTAAGCATGGAAAAATAAAACAGAACTCAAATAGTTTCAAACATTAGGGACAGCCCCCTGTTTGACTTCAAGAGAGAGAGATGATAACCAGAAATAAGATGCCACAATGTAGCATTGCAGTTATGTATTGCCTATACAAGCTGCCATAAGACTGATCTTTGCAATGAAGAGTTTTTTGGTTTGTTTTTTTTTTTTTTTTTTAATATACTAAAGATAGAATTGCTATATTACTATGTGCTTATTCTGGTAATTAAAGCATAAGCTTAAATCACTCATGAAAAACTATGTAGAAGTTTATGGCACATTTTTACAACTATATACCATTTTATTTTGTCTTTCTAGGCTTTAAGCGGATCTTTATTTGCCCATGTGTATCATATATATATATTTAAATTCACACCTAAGGTCTGTTTTGAGTACAGGTAACATGAAAAAATATGTAAAAGTTCTTCCTTAATGTAGGTAGGTTGTAGGTTCTAGAAACCCCAGTGTTGAATCAAGAAATTTGAAGATAATTAGCATGTTGTACATACGCAATCATGTCGTGTTACTCCTACTCTTGGAGATCCGGAGCTGCTACTTTGTTTCTGCTCTATATGCCTTTGGTGGTTATTGTGTAAAAAATTTGTCTGACAGGTGTGCATCTTTGTCAGTAGGAGGCAACTCCAGGGCCACTGCAAATTCTTTCTGCAGTGATAAAATTGTTTTAGTAAACCTAAAATATTAGTGAAATTTGACTACTGCTAGCATAAGCAAAGAGGTTTTGTTCATGTTTTGACCCTCTAGGAATAATTGTGTTAGTTTATTATGAAAAGCTAGTAAACTTACCTTGACTCTTTACATTGTATGGTAGAAAATGTGGTCCCTTGATGCTGGATTGTTTCTGATATCGCTCAGAAAAATATCCATCACCACCATGGACAATGTTCAGACAAAACAGCAGCAGTAAAGATATTTGTAAATGCATGTTTCCAAGTCTGTTCTGTGTTAGAAAAGGTAGAGAAAGTTTGTTGTAAAGAAAAGCTGTTTAGTTCCATTTCTGGACATGAATAAATGAGTTTTCTTAAATTATTGGTATTAGAAGTAGCATTATTTTGTGCTTACTTCCATCTGCTTTCACTAGTTTTGAAAAATCCTCTAAGAAAAAAGGGAGTCAGCATTGCTATCGCTTTGAATGATGGAGCTGTTATATAGATAGATTAGAGGCAATAGTTTCACTCTTAGGAGAAGAGTAATTTTGATTGGATGGCAGCCTATTCAAGACAACAGTATTCAGAAACAGTGATTAGTTAAACTAGAGCTCCAAAGTAAGTTCAGGAGTTCCATATATCAAAACCCCTGAAATGAAGAAAAGTTTTCAGTGAAAATTCGTAAACACTTCCATGACCTTACTGCCTCTGTCTAATGCTATAGCAAATGAAGGAAGAAGTCCTGGCTGCTTCAGCATCAGTGGCAAAAATCTCACCAAGGTGGAAAACTGGTTTTTACCTGTAGCCTTACAAACAGCCCCAGTGGCAGTGAGGATGCTGTCACTGGCCCTTAAATATTAACCCTCCTCCCTACCTAGACAGAAAACAGGCATCCTGAAGAAGTTACCTTCAAAACCAAAAAGAATAAAAAGGAATCGTGACATACCGAAATGATGTGGAGGTCCAATGCAGAGTGGTAGAGGAGTGAATCCTCCTCTATTGAGGAGTTCTTCTGCCACTGGTGAGTGAGCAGAAGCTGATGGTTTCAAGTGCCACCCTTGAGTATTTATCTGGTTTTCCCCTTAGTTGGGTGACTGCTGAACATAAGCTCCTCCCCCAAAATCAGTAAGCAGTAATTATCTGTGTGTGTATAAGTGTGTTTTTTAGGGGTGGGGGGGAGCTAATTTGGGCAGTCATCCTAGATTCTCTTAAGGGTTTTTGGTTTTTTTTTTTCTTTTTTTTTTTTTTTTTTTTTTTTTTTTGATTTTTTTTTTGGTTAGGTTTTTCTCTTATTATTTTCTTGGATTTTTTATTGTTTATGAGATTATATTGCTCATAGCTTGTATTTTCTAAAATTTTATGGCCTCTCTGTTTTTAGAATTGATACAGGTAACATTGGGAAAAAACCATGAACTAGTGTTCCAAGTGTTCATTTAAATTGCTCTGTAAATGTTTTAAGGAAACACCTATACATTTTGAACTTTGGTGAGCTGTTACTTTCAGGAATAGCCTCACTAAAGTTTATAGGGACCATTTATGTGAGTAACTAGAGACTACTTAAGTGAGTAATTGTTCACTGGGATACAAGTGAAGAACTTCAAATCAATTCAGATGTTAGTATGTTAACAGTAAGATTACTCTTAAGCAGTTATTTAGGAGATTATCTTCATGTTATATCTCTGGACTTCTGTTTTGATGTTGGAAGTACACTACTACACATATAAAGCAAGTAATGTTTCTGTGTTATAAAATCTTGAAATGCAAGTTCACCTTACAAAATGAGAACCTCATTGTGTCCAGTGGTAACAAATGTACTGAAATCCACACTGCTTAATTTTGCAAGTGTTAACACAGGGTGATATTTGGGGGTTTCAGGTTAGTAAATTTAAACTACTGCTGGTTTTATTGTTGGTGGATCAAACTTGGTTATGGTTTTAGCTCTTAAGAGATTTTGTTAAACCAGTCTTGCCTAATGGACTGTATCCACAGATTGCAACTTTTTTTTTTTTTTTTTTAGTAAATCTTACAGTGATTCAGCATCACTATTGAAGTTCAGTACTAAATAGGCAGTAACTCTAGTCCTTGAATTGTTTGTGACTCTGAAAAATTATTTAAAACTGAAGGTCAGAGACAAGAAACAATCTTCTCTGATTTAGGGTGAAACTGTAGAATTAAATATATAGTGCACTTTGCTTTCAGAAAAAATACCTACATATAAATTATCTGTGTATTAAAACTCTTTTGCCAATTGCAAACTTCTTTGATATTCTTATATGGTATTCAATTCTGTAGAAGTTACAGGAATACTAATAAATAATGTGTACTACTGTCAGTTCTCATGCATGGCAGGTCCAGAAGGAACACCCATTACTGTTCCAACCAAAAGACTGACCTGGTGGCCCTGAACCCTGTGGCTATCCTGTGGAATGACAGGTTAACGTGGGCTGAATTTTACCTGCTCTGTGTCTTTGTTTAAGTCCACACTCTTCAGCTTTTTTGGCTTTTATGTATTATGGCACATATCCTAGAACACAAGTTACTGTACTGAAAGGGACCAGTGGACCATCAAGTCTGTTCTGCTTCCAATTGTGCTAATACCTTTGCTTACTAGAGGACTGGATTAATGTTTTAACTTGAACTGGTGCAATAATTTATTCAATGTATTGTTGAACAGTTCTTTTCTTCTATTCTTCTTCCTAGCCATCCTCTAAACAACACTATATTCTATTTTTTCAAATAACCCTTTTTGCTGCAGGCGTCTTCAGACTAAAGCCTGCTTTCTCCATTAAGCTTTCATGCCTGAACTGGTCAGTGATTTTCAGAGAATGTTTGCATGTCTGAGATGGCATTTCTACTCCCCACATATGCATTCAGTTTGTTTTAGTCCTTCAGAGAAGGAAACTCTGTCCTCAGTTTTTTTGTGTAACTTCTCAAGGTGCTTTATTTAAAAAATTAGTCTCTGTAAACTCAAATGAGAATCCAGTCATCCACTTTTGACAGAGGTAGCAAATACATGGGCATAAAGTTTATTTCCTCCTTGAAAAAACACAACACCAGCCCCTTTTTTGGTTCATATAAATCCAAAAATAGCTTTTGATTTTTTAAAGCATTTAAATATACAGCCCTCAGTGGGAAGTGTGGTTGTTGCTAATTTGACAATATTTGGTTTAGAAACAGCAGGCGACAGTTTTATGCACACACAGTTTTGTGCTAATTTCTTACCTAATTCATAAATACCCCCAAAGCAGGCACACTAATGTTACAAAAGCAGCAATAATTTACACTGATATTTGCCCAGCAGCCTTGCTTCCTGCCTTGGCTCCCTCTGGGCAGGAAGGTGAATAATCTCTATGTGTCTCTGCATAAATAGGGATGATTGTGGGGTCAAAAGATATATACAGGCAAACCCGTTGTCCTTGTGATTAACCTGAGCTCCACCTTATTGTGCTATCTTATGCCACTTCTTTGGCTTGAGGTTTTGTTTTTTGTGGGTGTGGGAAATTGAGGTAGAATTGGAGTTCACTGATTTTGTATGTTTTCCCTGTTGCTGTGGCTCTTTCATGTTGGCAGAGCACTAACATGCATTTAGTGCTAAGAGTGCATATGAAAGGTGTGCTGCAGTATTTATGCGCCCTTGCAAAAATACCTGCAACAAACACACTTGGGTATATATATTTACAGTAACAGCACATTGCAAACAAGAAAGGTTATTTGCAAAGCTCTTTTCAAAATACAAACCTTCAGATGCTTTTGTTTTATAGTTATATGTTTAGAAAGTTGTCTTTGCTTACAAATGAAGGTGTCTTCACTCCCTCCTCCCCACAAATGTAATAGTCAGGAAAAAAATTTGATCCATTCTGCTACTCCAGAACTTGTTTTTTAGGAGTGTACTGGCTGCATCTCCCCATTTAAAGGTAGTCATGTTGTGGCAGTGCAATAGCTTAACTCCTAAGCTTAACTGCAAGAAGAAGACTCAAAATAGAGTCTCTATGCACCTCATGAATTAGGTACTGAAGTCAAAGCCTCCGGTGCCATTTGCAGCAGTCTGCAGTGTTTCATCATATTTGCTGACTGGGTGTTCAGATTGTTGTTGAATGTTGTTGGAAAGCAAGCACTTAGGCATGCTTTCCAAAACCCCTTTTTGCTTCAGTCTCTTACTCCTACAGAGGCAGGGAAAACACATGTGACATGGAAGTGACACCATGATTTGGGGAATGGGAACTGACTGTCACCACAATCCTGCAAGTTACTCACAAAGTGACTGGAGTGAGTCCCACAATAAGCAACTATTCTTACAAGGAAGAAGCATGGAACATCTTAATTAAACATAAATTGTGATAAAGAAAGAAACCACTCCCTGTCACGCACTCCTCAAAAAAAAAAGAAAGCTGAGAAACAAAACTCCAGAAAAGGTTGTGCTAGGTCCTTGCAGTAGTTGGGAACTGGCCAGTTATGTTCTTGATGCTGAGGATTTTCCATGTGAATATGCTTCATTTATTGTTTTGACAAGGAGTCTGTGATCCTGATTTTTGCACCATCTAAGCACAAACCATGTGTTTAGTTTCAAACAACAGAGTTCTCTGAAAGTAATAATTCACAGCTTTAACATAAAATTTATCTTATTTTTAATAGTTGGCCTTTAGTCTTAATCCTGACATTTTTCTTAAAATTACTGTTATGGATTATATGGATTATAATAACTGTTTATGGTAAAATATGGTACTCAAGGAACCTGGTATATGGAGAGGTGTTTACTTCCTTTGTTTGTCTAGTTAATCTCAGTTGTGAAGGAAGAGTCAAGAATGTGCTGGTGGGAGACTTTTCCTTTAATTTAAAAAGTAGACTGAAAAACAGGGAGTAATTTGTTATTGATGATATAAAATCAAAACACTGTCAACAACAGGACGCAATGATTTTGCTGCTTCTGGCTCAGGTCCAGTTTTCTTATCTGCTTGAAAACTGCCCTAGTCTGTGACAAGTTTTCTTCTTTTAAAATGCTTATACCCAAAACTCCTGGTAGTTTTGTAAAGGACTCTAACAGGAAAGGACTCTTAACAGCTTCTAGCACCATCTCTGGTGAATGAGTTCTCCAGTCTCCAATTTTAAGTTTTCAAAGAAAAGTGTTAAAGAGTTTCCATGAAAAGTTTGAAAGCCTGCCGTGAAATTAAAGTCATAATTGGGTTTCCTAGTTTGTGGTATGCTTTATGGCACTTTGGAAACTCCTAAATCATGTCAACTCCATGGTTTAAAGCTGTTCTCCATCCCTTTCTGTCAGACAGTGGTGAAGAATGTTCTCATGCTCCCACGATAGCAGCCAGGTAAGCCCTCAATGGGAGTGCCGAGGAACAAAGTGTTCCACTGTACCTGACAGGCCAGGCTAATACAGAGGGGTTTCAGCTTTTTATTACTCACAGTCAAATGGACCCAAAGGAATAGGAAACGGGAAAATTTGTTAACTCGATAGCTGTGGGAAATCTGGGTGGTTGGTTGTTTGTTTTGTTTTGTAATTATTGTAGTGTTCTATTTACATGGGAGGGTATTTTCTATTCCAACACTAGCTGCTTGGACTGCACAGGACTAGAAGACATCTTGGTGAAGGAAATATCTACCTTGCTAATTGAAAAATAAATAAGATTTATTTTGAGTTTCAGAATGCGTGTCGTCTATTTAAATTAAGAGGCTTGTTGAGGTAATGTGCAGGACTGTGCAGCCCTATCTGTATCCATATTTTGAGATATAATAAAGAATTCTCTTTAAGCAAACAAACCAAAACAAACTCTGTTACTCCTACAGTCCTGTACTACTCTTTTTATAGATTTTAAGTCCTTATACTCTTTTAACACTTGTAATTGTGGTTGAGTAAATATCCTCCTTTCAAGTAGTAATGGAAAGATGGTCTGTATTTTTTCTGGCACTGCAAAACTGACTGCTGACCAGTTTGTTCTGTTCAGCTCAAGCAACTGTTGATCACAAGAGCTCTATTTAGTATAGCAGTATATTTAAATAGATGACACCCAGTTAAATATTTATAGTTGTATTCTAGCTGAGTTAACTTGCACGGACACTGAATAACCATGTTGAAACCTCAGGAGAAGATGTGTTCCACATAGCTCATAGAGAAAGCTTTGAGACTGACATGAATTTTTGATGAAACAATCCTCTGAGACAGATAGTATTATAAATTATTGCTTTCTAACAGCACTACAATGTTTATCGCCATGTTCATCATGCTTGTATAAAGATAAGATAATTTTCACCTGTCTTAGAGAATTTCTGGTAATTGAGTAAAAGACACCAAACAGAAGTACTGGTGTTAAAAAAGATGTTTTGCTTGGGTATGCTGCTGGCCTGACTTTATTCCTCCCTCGTTTTTATTTCTCCCTCCCTTGCTCCTGAAAGTAAAAAGAACAAATATTGTTTAAATGAATATATTAATTTGAAACTCCTATCAGATGTGTGGATTTAATTGAAAACTGATCAGTTTCAAGATACTGAAAACACAAAGCTGGGTTTATATATTAAATATTCACCCTTTCTTTCACAAATGCTTTTCTAATTAAGTAGTGTAAATGTTTAATTGAGTTTTAATTAATGTTTTTATTAATTTTTGTATTTTCACTAGTTCTATTTAAAAGTACAAACATTTAGCTGATGGCAGGACTTGCATGGAGAGGAAGAGCAGAAGTATTCAGTTAACTTTATGTGCAGTTCAGGAAAATAAAATTTCCAGGTGCCTGGTCACTGTCCTGAGTAAATGCAAAGATTTTTGTTCTGGATTTTGACAATGCAGTTCCACAAAACTCTTTCTGGAGCTACTTAAACATAATCAGATAAAGAGGTTTCCAGTTCATTCTAGCTGAACATGCTCATTTTCAGCCTTCTGATTGATGTTAATTGCACTCCCAGTTGTGTCAATACAATTGTTCATGAAGCTTTTCTGTAAGAATTTGATTTGGGTTAAAATCAGTCAAACTTTCTGGGAGTGATGGAGGATGGAGACTTGTTTTCTGTACGTCCATGTCATTTCACAATATGTTTAAAATTATTTTTAAATACGTTAAATAGATCATTGGTCTTTAAAAATTACTGCAGGTCTTCTTTCTATTTTAGTAAGTATCTGATGGTCTTGTTTAAAAAGAGCATTCACACAGAAACGTAAAAATGCTGAGTAGTCATATTTTCCCAGTGAGGACTATTTTTATTCATTTTTTAAAAATTCATGCTCTATTTTTTCACTGATTTTTATTAGATTATTTAATATCTTTCTCTACCTCTGTGCCTGCTGGGCTCAACTTTTCTGTCAGACTGCCCTGAACCACAGTGAATAAAGTAGAAACCATGGAAAAAAAAAAAAGAGTGGGAACCACTTCTACTTTCCCAAAGGTGACAAAGTTCATGCAGCTTCCTTTGGTATCCCATAATTAGGGAATTCTTCCAAATAGTTGGTGAAAAATAGGTGTAACTGAGCTGCTTTTTCAAGTGTACCCACTGGAGTATGTAGTCAGCCTGCTGAATAGCCTCATTCATGGGCTGTACTACCTGCTGTGGTTTGGACAATTGGCACAGAGTTGTTTTTAAACTTCCATGTTTAAAAACAGGTGCCAAAGGGGGAAATCCAGACTTTTACAACCAGAACAAATAAAAGTTGTCTGAGCTAATTTTAAAAATAAGGGATTTGTTTGTTTTATTGAATCTGGCATTTTAAATATTGCTGTTTTGTTTTAATTTGTTTAAATTGAAACTTTGGAAAATTCTTTTGGTGGGTTGCACGTGCATATGGTGGGTGCAAGTCCTTTGAGGAGTAGCGGAGAAAGCTGAAGTTGTTTAGCCTGGACAAAAGAGGCTTGGGGGGACCTTATTTCTCTCTACAACTACCTGGAAAGAAGTTAGAGTGGGTTCCAGTGTCTTTTCCTAAGTAAGGTATGATACAACAAGAGGAAATGGCCTCAAGTTGCACCAGGGGAGAGGATTAGATTGGAGTTAGGACAAATTTTGTTACCGAAAGGGTTGTCAAGCTTTGGAACAGGGGATGCCTGCCCAGGGATGGGGTGGAGTTGCCATTCCTGGAGTTATCTAAAAGACCTATAAACATGGTGCTTAGGGACATGGTTGGACTTGGCAGTGCGATGATCTTAAAATGATTTGAAATCTAAATGATTCCACGATTCTGTGTAATTTTTTTATACTTTCTCACTTACAAGAAATAAGCTTGCACCCATGGAGCCTAAGTGTTCCTGATGGTTATTAACAGACTAGTTTTCATTTCAGTTAGCTGAAATGGAATTTTTTCAAGCCTTTTATTGTCACAAAGGGGAATCATAATTACTTGCTTTTAATAAAGTGCTAATGCAGTGGCAACTTTTATTATTGCAGAAAATACTTCAGAGCTACAAAGTTTTATAGGTGATACTTGCCATATTACCTGACTCACAAGTAATCAGTGTCTTCTGTATTTCATACGAGGAAGACCACATGAATGTGAGGGATGATCTTCTTTTATGTACCATAACTAGTAGACTTTGCATTCAAAAGAGGATCAAAAGATAGTTATATAAAAGTGACATATGTGAGGCAGATATATTCTTCCCAAACTACTGATACAAAAACATATGGAGATACCAGGAAAGATAGGGACTCCTAAACTCATGACAGACAACATGACCAAACTTCTTCCTGTTTCCAGTGGTGATACTTGCTGGCCCTGCTGCTACTGTACTAAATGGTGAAAAAATAAAATTGAAGATTGGACTCCTGCTGGAGGTGATGTTAAATGACTTCTGCACCCATTGACAGTGATCTCCACAGATCACAGATTCTCCACCAGTGTAATTCTGCTGCATACAGAAGTGGGATAAGGAGGGAAAGACTCATTTGTCCATATTACATAGTCCAAATTGTGATGTGGACTCTAGATTATATGATTATCTCATGACACCTCTCTTTCAAGGAATTCTTGTAGAACCTTTGGGTTTGTCCTCCAACAAACTGTAGATTACAGTTTGAGAGCTAGTATATCTATTTGTCTGCAGAGGAAAAAGGTTTCATATGATGATTTGGGAAGGGCTTTTTAACATTAGAAAATAAGGGTTGCTCTAAATTAGTTTTCAACCAAAAAAAAAAGTGTGGAGTCTGGGAACCTATGGCTAAAATGAATGCTGTTATTTGATATGGTAGCTATGCTAGTTTCATCACATCATTTAACATTAAATCTGGTAAAGTCAATTCCATGGCTTATCCAATTAGTATCTGGTTATCCATTTTTGCACTAGAAACAAGGCAAGGTTCTGTCTTTATATTTGCAATCTCATTCTGCATACTAGCTTTCTCTTTCTTTTTAAAGGTACTTCACATTTTTCCAGCAATAGACTTCAGTATTAGATTTAGATGTAGTAGATTCAAAAAGAAGCCTTATATATAGAAGATCCATCTGCAAATTCAGTAGAAGCTACAAGAATGAGGTTTAGAATTTGATTTTCTGGTGGAAACCCTTTCATTTACCAGCTTGAAATAGTTTTATGTAAAGCTGAGCATCTTTAAACATTCTTGTTTTTTCAGGACATAAACATAACACTATTTGTCTGTTGAATTATTAGGTCACCAAGAATGCCTGTTAGGTCATTCAGAGAGAGATTATTGTTTCAGAAAATAGACCTCCTCTGTCTATAGACCTGTGGTGAGATGTATTTGCTTACCTACGTATTAGTAAGTAAAATTAAAATTAGTAAATATGTAAAAGTAAAATTAAAATACTAGAATATTTTCCTCCTGTTTCCTTTTTATACCTGTCTAAATCCAGATCTTTTTTGGTATGTTCTGTGTACATAAATTGTATTGGGTTTCAGAGTTGGATTCCACCTTTGGCTGTGCTGATGACCGCAGGATGTTTACGTGAACTATGGCAGACTTTCCCTTCTGAGGCCTTCCGGCAGTGCTGTATCCCTGAGACATTCAAGTAATTTAGAACAGGGGTTTTTGTTTGTTTGTGCACCAATAGCTTGCAGGTACTCTAAGGGAAAGTATATTTAGACTAGTCACATAGGGAGTGCCAACGCTGTTGGAAAACAGAGCTGGCAGGAGCATGAGCAGAATTTATTTGATATGTGAAATAATCTCTGGTCAACCTTACAAAGTTTTTAATACTGTATAAGACAATTTTACTACCTTTACCAGTCTCTTGACATTAAAAATGCCAAATAAAGATAAGACGAACTTTTGCATTGTCAAAGCAAGATCTGTTTTACAAATGTAATTGGGATAGCGGACACAGTTTTTGTCACATTCTTTCTAAAACTGCTTTGGAATATTTAAACTTCTACTGGATCGTCTTTCAGAAGGAGAGAAAGACCTCACTGCAAAAATTTGTATTCTTTAAGAAAACAATCTGAAGTTTCCAGAGAATTTGATTAGAAGCTGTTACAGTGATGCTACCTATGAATCTCACAGTTAGGGCTAAATGGTCTCATGGGAACACAGGATCTAGGTCTTTTGACAAGGGAAGTCAAAAACAGTCATAGAGGTAAAGGACCTGTTTCTGCTGAGACTTGGCAAATCCTAGAATAGAGAGCAAGTTAAAATTCCCGTATTTTTAAACCATTTTTCTATGGAATGATAGTGCAGGATGCACTACCATCCAGCTGTTCTGATGGAAAACTGCCTCATGGTGTTTGTCCAAAGCCCTGGGAGAAGCCTCTCTCCCAAGCTGTTAAAATGCTCCTTGGAATCCTTCATTCCTAATTTACCTGAAGGAAAAGTATGACACCTCAGATGCAGGTGCTTTTTTGTGTCTAGTAGTTGGGAGAAGTTAGTTTGCAGACTTACATGCGTACAGCTGCAAAAAAGTGGTGATTAGCAAGACTACTTTTTGTGTTTCGAGTTATTTTAGGGCCTACATCTAAAATGTCTGCTGGAAGAAAACATGTTTTTTCCAAGTTATACTAATGTTCAGGAAAGGACTTTAAGCTGTCCAAGTCTCAACAAATACCTTATAATCAAGGACTGATGGCATCTAACTACATTTAAGGTGACTGCACAGTGGCCTGTGAAGTAAAATACTCCATTTTTGGCCGTGGGGTCTGCACTGGTTTATGCAAATGTGGATCAGGCCTCTGATACTTTTTCAAGGAGATGAATGCCCTAAGTCTGCATTTATGAAAATGAATTTAAAAACAGAGTCTAACAACCAGGTTCTGAGTTTATGCCATCATCAAGCCATTAAGCCCTATTAAGCTTATGGCCCATCAGAGCTTAATCAGCTCCCTGTACCCCTACAGCACAGCATTTTTCCTTGACTTCTGCATTTAGGCCACATGCTTGGAAGGCACATAGGAAACATCTCAAGCTTCTGTTCTTGTTCGTGGAGGACAAAGCACATGTGGTTATATTCTGCGACTGCCTCCTCCAAAAGAAACAGTCTGTTTCTTTTGGAGAGTGGTCCATTAAGCGACTAAGTAGGTGTGAGATCTTGAGGGTGAAGGTGTAGATAAGCTCTTTAGGGTATTTAGCTGCCAAACTCTAACAAGCCTTTATTGTGCAAATGCAATCAGAAATATGTAATAATTGTATAAAATTTCATGGTAGTGGCAGACTGTATATTTTTCACATTGTAGCACTATGTCTCAAATTCCAAACCTATGGAAAGAATTAATGCCTTGAAGCTGCTTTGCAAGATGTATGTACTGGACTAGGGCAGAGACTTTTTTTCCTGATATTTGCATTAAAGGATGAAAAGACAGTTTTAAACAAATCTTTCTGAAAAAGCAAAAGCATGATGTGTAAGAAATTGCTGTTGGATTGGTGAAAATTTGGCAGTGTTTTATCTGAAAACCTAGTCTTGATGAAACCCCACAGCTCACACTAAAGATGAATTATGTGTATTTCATGGTATAACATTAAGTTATTATTTTAATGTTTAAACTCTTTTATTTTGTATAAATTATTTTAATGTTTAAGCTCTTTTCTCTTACGCTTTTACAATTCAGGGCATCAGTTTTTTGTTTTGAGGAAAACTATTTTCACAGTCTTTGCTTTTTATTTTTAAAGACATAATCTTTCATATTGTCATTACAAGCTGTTTGATCTACAAAAACTGGTGTTGAATGTTGTGTACTAACACTCAGTTGCTGTGAATTAGAATGAAATCTTCCCAAGAAAAAAAAAAGCCAACAATGCAATGTTTCATATGTGTCATTTATAGTACTGTAATTTAAAGCATGTTCACTTGTTATCTCTTTGTTCTCTCTATCCTTACTGGTAACTACATCCTTCTGAGATCCTCTTGCCAAACAGATTCTAGGAGTAAGAAACCAGTGCTTTGTAAAAGTTGAAAATCAAGCATTAGGCTTGCTATCTCTTCCCAAAGGGATTTCTTTCCTTCTTCATTCCAGATATTTTTTAAGTTTTCATTTGGAGAACCTTATAAAGATGAGTATTGCAGTGTTCCTGGCTCTCTTTGAAGAACAGTGGTTTGGGGTTTTTTCTTTTGAAATATAAAAAAAAATGGCAAAGTTCATAAGAACTTTTAATTCTGTTTTCCCAAGGTCTGTCATTTGTTTTTCTTAGTCTAGAACAGAATGTTTTCTCTGAATTTCAGTTATTGTCATTTTAAATGACAAAAAATTTAGAAAAACCTTCTGCATTCTCTGTGGTTTGGAGCTGATTGGACTGTTAATGTTACCCTCCTGTGTATATCAGAATAATCTGTAAAGAATTACATATATATATGTAATATATATAAATATGATGCTTTCTGAAACTGGTTGGTCATTACAACATGGAAGTACAGAGAGAGGATTAGATTTTTAAAATGCTACATATTTATGTGGAGATGATTTTTTTTAGGTCTCTTTTAAGTTTTTTTCCCCCTGCTCTTTGTTTCCTTCTGGATATTGTGGTTAGGCGGGTAGTAAGGATTTACATGATTATACAGACCTCCAACTTTTCTTAGTGTCCTCATGACATCAACCTTGCATGCCAAAGGCATATATATAGTGGAAAAGATAACACTGAAAAGAATTTGAGTAGGTGTGGCTTTTGCAGAGTGCTGTCTCACATCAGTAAAACTGATTCCTTTAAAATGCTGCCTTGCTAGCCACCACACATTTTGGCTTAAGTTTTGAAGGTGCTTGAAGTACCCACAAAATTACCTCTGTTTAGGCAGTGAGACATTGATGCCTATGCCCCAGCCAGCCTCATCCTAGGTGAGACATCCTCTGAATGCCCCTTTTTATAGAGGCAACTAACTGCTGTGCTTAGATGAGGCTGGAGATAAGAATTTGTGATTTTCTCCAGTGACTGACTGATATATTGTGGCACTCAATATACTGTCAGTTAGAAATTCATTCCTAAGTGTCTCATTGTGTCCATTATTTATGTACTTATTATATGTATTATTATTCAGTACTGAATGCTCTGTAATGCCTGCATCTCTCTGTGTCTGGCCCTTACTGTCTGCTGCTGATGAATGGTATCCATTCCCTGTAGGCAGAACCAGCCAAAATGACTAAATTGGGCCAGGTGCTGCCTACATTTTAGTCAAACCTTCCTAAAATGAAGTTGTAAGTACCTTCATTGATGGAGGATGATGAGATTGTACAGCTCACTATGTTTGTATTATAGTTCTTATTTAGAAGTTAGGCAGTGGAAGATAGGCGGGTAAGTTTTATTTCTTTGGACTTCAGCATGATGTCAGGTAGTTTTGTAGTTTTGGGCGGGGGGGTAATAGAATATAATTAATATTAAAATAATACATTTTAAGAATAGCCCCCTTTCCCTATACTGCTATTACTGCTAATTTTTTTCTCAGCCTGTCAGTTCTTGAAAGTTGCTTTCTAAAGTTTGCAAAAGGCAAAATGGCAAACCATAAGGAAACAACAAAGGAAATCTGTTTTGCTTTCAGGCTATCCTCTTCCCTCTTTCCAGTACCACATCAGGATGTGTTTTTTCTCCTTTTAGAACTGCAGGATTTCTTCTTCTGAAAACTCTCTGGGCTGGTGGAAGTGGGTGTAAAGGGAGAAGACAGTTAGCTTGTAACTAGAAATGTGAGCACTGCACATTTCATACATGAAACATGCAAGCAGTAAATATAGAATTGAAGGCTTCTCTCAGTCTTTCAGTGATTTTTTTTTATCCATTTCATTCTAATTTCCATATCTTTAGCTTTGCTCTCTGCTTCTCAGTGTATTTGATGCTTCTTCATACTATTGTGTTCTACCTACACCGTTCATCATGGCATGGGTGGGCGTATTTGTTGCTGCTCCTTATAGCAGCTCTTGGTGCTCATGCATTATCAAGCAGGGGTTCCGTGGAGCCAAGCAGCATAAGTAGGATGAGTCCTTTTTTGGAAAATAAGGCCAAAACAGAAAAGGAAATACATTTTTGAAGCTGGCTAGAACAGAGTCTTTAGGTAGCAAGAAACTGCTGCATTGTACAATATGTTCTTGCTGCAACTTGTCCAACCCTGTTGACATAGAATCACTGCTTTTAAATAGAAAAATTGAGCAAGAACACAATTAAGGTCATATTTTACTTCTCTTTAAAAGCACTGTATGCAAAAATCGATATTTAGAAGTAGACCGCCAAAAATTATAGTCTGTCCATGAACTCACTTTAAAATATATTCCTCTACAAATGCAATCTGAGACAAAAGTCAGCAATCCTGAAACTTCAGACAGAATCACCATCTACTCTTGGTGAAGGCTTTGGATTGTCTAATTTTGTTATTATGATTTCTGTCATGCTGTCTGAGAGCAGAATTTTCAATCTGTCTCATCACAAATACCATATTTTCTATTCTATAGAACTGAAGATCATCTGAGTCTGAGTCCTAGCCTGGATGTACTGAAAAAAAATTAGTTTTAAATTTCCTGTTCATTTTATATGTATAGATGCAAAATGAAAAACCTGCTTCTTGGCTCTTAGCTGCAAGAAGCCACAGAGGAACTCAGGCTGGTGATGAAATGTTCCTGCTGTGGTGACAGCCCAAGAATGCTGTCCACTCCATTAGGTCAGGTTTGGAATTCAGAGAAGTTCTTTTTTGTTTGTGTCTGTGAACTTGAAAGGAGCTTTTTCCAGTAGGAAACAAATATGGATATTTTTATGACATGCCACTCGTTTCAAGTTCCTTCTTGTAGTTGCTCAGTACTTGTTTTCTTCAAATTTATTTAAACTCTTTGAGACTGAAGAGTCTTCTTGCTATCTGAGAAATCACTACCAGGTTTTCCATTAATTCTCTGGAGTCTTGACATGTGTTTACAGCTTATTCTCCCTTGAGCAAAATGTAATTTTATATATTTTGAGTGTCTAAAGCCAAACTGGATCATTACAATAATTCATTCCTACTGTCATAATACAAGCCAAAGAAGCTTGCCCGGTAGCTTCTGTCTCTGCCGAAAGCATATCTTCAAGGACATAACATTCTATCCCAGCCTTTATGTAGCTGTGGGTTGCTCTGGTTACTTCAGAAACTGCTCCTGATCTTACTTCACACAAGAGAGGAGAACTCCCTTTGTTATCACATCTTTCAGTTGTTTGTCATGAGTTTCTTTTTCGTCTCTCTTTTTTTTTGCTGCTTTTCTTTTTTTTCCCTCTTCTTTCTTTTTTGGTTTTTATTTTTTTATTTTCTGCATTGGAGTGTTGTGCAATACCACTTAAGTATGCAAGGAGCTGTATTAACTTGTTTTGATTTGGGAGAAACTAAGCATCAGGAACTGTCATAGATGGCTACTACAAACACAATCTCTCCTACATCTCCAAAAGAACTTGATTTGTCTTTGTTTCGTATTTTGAGAACATCTTTCTCAGTTCAGTGGTTTTATTTTCATATCTTTCATTTTCTATTGATCAATTTCTTATCCTGTCATCTTTCTGCTTGTTTGGATATGGTATATATTCTGTCTTTTGGATACAGCACATATGTTCCTACAAATATATACATGCATATATATGCATAAACTCTATTATATGAACACTAATTGAATAACAGACTTAAACAAATAAATTTTAAAAATACGCTTTTTCTATAAGACATCTTTTGTTTATATGGAGATAAAAAGTTATCTAGCATTACCTCATTTTCAGAGTTTAATTCAAACACAGTTTTCAGGCCATACATAAAAATCATACTTTTTCTTACAAAATACTAGTTTTTGAAAAGTAATGTAAAAATTAATCCAGATTAAATTATGAAATTTTATTAAAGTATGTAACTATTTTTTCCCAATCTCTGAATACAACTAGTTCCTGACTTAAAAATTAATTGACATTAATTATTTTTTGAGAAATATTAATTGATGCATTTATGTATAGAGCTCAATTAACTCATATGTTATGCATCAGAACAGCATTCATCTCCTTTGGAAATGATGGGGAGCAGAATGACAGACTGTGCTGTTCACCATAGCAAATGTCTGGACTGGTCCCCTGCATCTGTAAGGTAGAGTCTGTTGGATCCTAACTTCATCCATATTGACAAAAGCCCTGCTCTTGTCAAAGGTTTTCTGTTGGGGTAGTCCACTAAATTAGTCTGAAGTGTATCTTTCAAGACAGAAAATTACTTCAAACAGGAAAGGCTAAAGTAGAAATACGGCTGCAAATATGAGTCAACAAAGGAATTCTGTCAGGCCCAAAGCCTACATGACCTACGTGAAGCCCTTCAGAATGTTTCTGTTGACAGATGCATGACTGAACTTGCATCTGGCAAGTCCTGCTGAGAGACACCAAAGTAACTCCCTTTTTATTGACCAGAAGAGTGGATATAAAACCCTTTCTGTGACTTGCCAAATGTACACTAGTAAATTTGAGATGCCAATTTCTATTTGTGTCCGTGGTAGCAGGTTGTACTTTTCCTCTGACGGTCATTTACTAACTCCTCATAAGTGCTGTGTTACATCTTCCACTCCTAATGTCTAATTGACCCCATGAAGATTTGTTGTACTTGCATTTGAGTTCTTGAGAGCTTGTCTTTTCTCTAGAAGCTGCAGCTTTACAGAAAGTTGCTCCTCAGCATATTTCATGTCTCTGGCCAGCTACACAAAGCAAATTCTGCTTTTTTATATTTGAGCCTCTGAACACATTGGACATGTCTGTACAGCTGGCACCAAATTTTTGCAATCCTGCAGAAGCCAGCTGGATGTGAAGCAGGCCTTCGCTGGAAGCTGTGTGGCCATCCTGGAGTGGTGCAGCACAATACATGTATTTGCAAGGGAACGTCCATGCTAATGCAGCTTTGTGTGCAGCCAGACCAGGGTATAAGCAGAGTCTGGTTGCACCTGCATAGATACCACTGCTGTGTCCAACAGATTGTGTAGAACTGCCAGTTCTGGTCACCTAAAAGAAATTATCAGATTACAGCAAAAAGAAGTAGTTGTACTGTTGCAGAATACAAGGGGAATGGAAAAAAATGCAGCTGGAAAAGGAAAAGAATTTTTTTTCTTACACCAAACTGTTTCCATCAAAATGCCAGAACACACAAAACTAGGACTTGGCAGGAGCCTCTTCCACGCAGCAGTTCTCTGTTGGATGATATGGGGAAAGTGGCTTTGGAGCTGGATGAGTGAGGAGGCTGGAAATCCTATTGTGTGTGCTTATGATTTTGAACAGAACTTCTTCCTTCTGAACTGCAAAATATGGCAGTTGGTATATGGCAAATGGTCAGGTTTGTAACAAATATGCATAACCAATTATGGAGTATTCTGTGAAGCAGTGGATCCAGAGAGAACAGCTTTGGTGTCTGTTACAGTGCGTTCCTAGAACTTCACTCGGTGATTGAGCGATTTTAAAGAAAGTAAAAGATAAATCCTTCCACACCCACTGGAAAAGCAGATATTTTCCTTTTAGCAGAGAACATCTGTTGTAGTTAAACTTATATATGAAATACTTTTTTTCTGAGAAATCAGAGCAACTGCTGTTTTTACAAACAGCAAAGACTGAAGAGATGACAAGAGTACTTATGTATTAAAGGTCCCGTTCTATATAGAACATAAACGCTTCCATTGTATCAAGAGAGATTTTACCTTAACCTCATATGTCAAGGTAATACATGAAATTACCATATCCATAACCTCTGATTCACATAAGTTTACAGAAAAGAAGAAAAAGAAAAAACCATAACAACAACAAAAAAATTTACACAGCCTCATTCCCACGAAGAGCTCCAGAGCTGTTGTCTTTACTAATTTTGAACAGATGTAGTTTCTATTAGTATTCTGGAAATGTAGGTGTATCAAAAGACCTGTTTTAGACACTAGACAATGTGAAAAGCAAAATTTTTGTGTAAGTGGCATTAGGTAGTATTAGTCTTTGTCTCCTAAAAAGGCTAGTCCAGATAATAGTATAAGAGCCACCTTCTTTAGGTCAAAAGCTGACTCGTGCTTTTAATTACTGATTCAGCTGAGCAGGTTCTGCTTACAGCACACAAACAGCCCCATAGAATATCACAGACTGCTCACATGATTCACAAAACAATTATCTTTTTGGTTAGTGTGATGGTACTTTTTTTCCCTCCATAAAGATCAAGAGCCACAAAAGTCAGTTTAACTTATCTTTTAAAAATGTTTGGTGATCTACTGATAGGAGCATTATTTTGGGACTGATTTATGGCAGGAGGAACCTCCAAACGTGGATACCAGAGATATTTTAAAAGACAAATTTTGGGACTTAAGAGTGAATTTGATGAGAATTACTTTAAAAAAATTAATCCAAACTATTTTCCCATCACTAATTTAGCCATTCCAACTTATGGTCAACTAGTAAATTTCTTTTTCCAAACTGGCCTTCGCTACTTAAACACAAAGTGTTTACTTTGGCTACAGGACCTTTAGGCAGATGTGGTATGAGAGGAAGACAGTGGCAAGTTAGTTGAAAGACCTGTTGAAACATTTGAAAGTGGCCAAGAAGGAACAATGCTACTTATTTATTTGAACTCTTAAGTATTAAAATATGGAACTACTTTCTGTGGTAGTAGAGAAAGCACACTTTTTCTTACTTGAGAATGCAATATAATATTGGCAGATGTTGATTATTTGTAGACTTAAAAAAAATAATTTTCTTCTTATCCTATGTAGAGATCTAGTTTGTTTATTTAGTGGTTTGAAAAAACATAAAATTCATATTAATGCTGAGGATGGAGAAAATGATGACATTATTAACAGTCATTTGAGTTTAGCCTGTTTTTTCTGCAGCTGGAATGCAGTTGTTTTTCTTTTGTTTGCCTGAGGATTGAGCCCACAAATAATTGCAGCTCAACTGATCACAAATAGCTCTTAATATGTAATCTTCATGCATAAGTTAGTATTTTTATCATTGTATTTTCAGTTTCAACCTATATGTTAAAAAGTGATGTGATGAAATAGAGAAAAGTATGATTTTCACAAGGCACCTCATAAAAAGAAACAAGGCATTGTGTCAAAAAACAAGTAATGCAGTTGCACTATTTATCCTTCTATCCATCTTTGTTACCATTTTATACCTTTCATTTCTTGTTAATCTTTTTTCTTTCAGGCTTTCCTAATTTTGTTCAGATTATAATTTTATCATCAGCAACTTAGTTCATTATGGTATTTTTAAAAATCTGCATTTGTTCTTCTCATTTTCTGTATGTAAGGATATTTCTATATGGTATCACATCATTACATATGTAATTATTGCATAGTCTGTTTACTGCCTGCTTAATTCAAAAATGGAAACAGGGCAGCATATCTCTTGTAATCCATTTGACTACATAGAATGAAAATGGCACCTTGTTGGAACTGTGTGTTGAGCACTTTTATGCTGTTACAAATAGGAGAAGTTTGCCCCTACTTTCCATTGGTTTTAATTGTCAAAGGTTTATGTGCAATGGGCAATAGATATTATATTTTGATGAAAGCAGAAGCATTAACTCTTTCCCAAAATCAGAAGAGCAATGCGTTTGTGAGAGATAATAACTGATACGAAATTTTGCTTTACGTTGGTTCAACACTGCAATTTCCCTGAATGACCTTTTGAACACCTTGTGTCCAAGTCTTTCTTTCAATTGAACAAAGGTGTGTAGTGAACCAAGATCTCCATGGTTAAAAAGAGATTTTCCTTATGGCAGCACACCCCAGCCATCATATCAACGCAGCTTGAGGACTGTCCAGTAGCATTCGTATATTCATATTCAACATAAAAAACATTCCTTATAATCCTTTGCATTATTCTTTCTCATTATAGTAAGAGACATGAACAGAGAAGATGTGTTCAGACATAAGTCAGCATAGGGAACAAACACAACAGGGTTAATCTTCCTGCCTTCAGACTAGCAATCTCTCTTAAAGTAGAAAGTGTTTGTAAAGAGTAAAAATAATACATACCTGAGTGCTAAACATATTCTAATATTTCTATTTAAAACCAAAGGTGTCTCTGAGCAATTCCCACAGATGCAACATTATGGTTACCTTTAATAACTCAGCCTACAATTTCATATGTGTTTTACTACTATAGTTAAAATGTTTAGTGTAGCACAGAAAATGTCATCTACATGGGACAAGAGAGACTGCATATAGAAAATTTGCCTCTTGCTTCTTGCCCTTTTTTTTCCAGTGACTATTTTTGTGAGTAGTACTAGCCTAGCTCCTAGGAAAAGGGAGTTCACAGTTTAAATTGCTGTAGTGTCATTTGTTTCACAAAAAAAAAAAAAATAATAAGAAAAGAACAGAAGCCAAAGGAGATAATATCTTCAGCATATGCAGCATTTTCAAGTTGCTTTCTGTATTTTAAAAGGGTTCCATCCCTTTTTCTTTGTAATGTAATGCTGCTTCCTAATTTAATAACTTTCAAGATAAAGTTTGGCCTAAGAAATGACTGGAAAAAACCTAAGAAATCTGTAACACTAAAAGACATTTCTGCACAAGTTAACCTTAACATGTAAAATGCCAAGAGGAAAACTTTCTTCCAATTTTGACATCTGTCTCTTATTTTTAAGCAATGGCTTTAAATAATTTCCCAGATGTTACACAGCATTTTTAGCAAATCCATGTTTTTATACCTCCTAAATTGTATACCCTACATTTCTGCAAGATCTGTACTTCTTTCTTACTCAGTAACCCTAACTTTTTCCCCCTCACAAAGTGTTACGACCATTGCAATGGTTTATGGGTGTTTCCAAGGGTACGTACTTGGAGGTTAATGTTTTATGTGTAAAATGTGCTACTGTAGTCTGCTAATTCAAAGTAATTTGGAGGCAGAAGGATAAGCCACGTGTGGATAAAACCCAAATCACAGCGCTGATTGTCATCCCCCTATTTCTGTGCTTTAAGTCTGCGACACATCATAAGGTGAATTATCTTGCATCAAAACAGGAGTGTATGTATATGTGCATAGTGGTCTATGGTAAATGTGGAATTATGAGAGTAATTAATTATCTTTATGAGCTACGGCAGTGTTTCACAGCAGAGCTCATCTACTTGGCTGCTTGCCACTAAAAGGCCAGCTTCTCGGCCCTAGCTCTGTCCTTTAGTCCCCCTCCTGTGCTCTCCTCATTTCCTTCTGCTATGTGTGGCAGTTGTCATGTTCTTCTGGGATCTGCTTTAGCTGAGATAGCTAAAACTAATCAAACCTATTTACTGGTTTAGTTTTCTTCCATTCTAGAAAATTGAAAGACCATTATAGGGATGTTCCATCAGCATTAGGTTGAAAGAGTGAGCAGAAGAGGAACAGGTCCATAAATCTCTTAGAATGTTCCATAGCCCATATTTTTAATTCAAGTTTTCGACTCTAGCCATGAACATATTTTTTTTTTTCTTTTTACACCTGCACCTTTTGTATGAAACAGAGACATTTATTCCTTTATGTGGTTAAATGTAAACTGAAGTCCTGAAAATGAGTTGTGTTGCAATTTACCTTCTATGGCTTTAAAAGGTTGATTATATCAGTGCACTTTAGATATTTGAAAACTTTGGATTACTTATTAGTTTTTGACATCTTGAGTTAAAATATAATGTTCTGCAGGAAATCAAACTGGTCTGGTTCAAATTTGTAATGTCCAGTTAATTTCAAACTGTTTCATACTGGAAAACAAGATTGGAGAGAAGTGCGTGTTGTAGGAAGGGGTCAAGCATTTTTCCTGTCTTAGATTTTGAACACTGGGACACTTTTTCTACCAGAAGAGCAAATCATCTGAATTAAGTTCAGTATTGTGTCTTTTCCTTTGCAGCTTTTTGAAAGGAATCTGATGCTTGGGTAACTGATGTGCTAATATACTAATAAGGACATAATAAGTCTTATTTCAGTTACATTGATTATATTTAGACAACCTTGACCCAATGGCTTGTTGTTTTCTTCTGTTCCATAAAATCGGGTCTGACTCTTATTCACTGTCCATTTTGAGAACAGAATAAGCTATCTCTATTCATCCAGACCCCAAGCTGTGTATTATGTTTGCAAATACACTGCCATCTGCAGAGTGGCCTAACAGAGGATTATGACATCCTTAATGCCACCCATCTGGGTGGCCATCCTAAAAATAACAGACAGTGCTACTCAAGGTAATGCCTGAAGCACATTGACTGCAAGCACTGCCTACTGCACTTCCTAATAAACACCAAGCTATCATCTAAAACACAAATTAGTCACTTTTTGCTCATTTTGATTCTGACTGCTTAAGGGTTGATCATAGCTTGCAGTTTTGCTCTCCCTGTGAAGAAAGAATCCACTGTGTACAGTCTTTTGCCTTTCACATATTTTGCCACATAATGGGGGAAGACAACCTCTATTATTCAAAGAATCCATGTATCCTTTGATGCTGAGGTAGGTGAGCAGTGATAGTAGTGAAATATTACCTCCCCAGAATTACTACCTGATTATAGCCTGAATCTTAAAATATTATGTCCTAATGGATCACTTATTACAGGCTTAAAGCTTGTCTTTGCAAAAGGCAGACAGTTTAAGGTCTAGATGTTTTGTGTTTTCCCCAGCATTGTCATTGCTGTTTGTTTCTTCTTTGGTGTAAATTGCTGAGGAGAGTTCTAAAGTTGATAAAATGACCATGCATTGTGTGGCCATTGTGTGTCTGTGGTATCCATGGCCATCCAGTGCAGAGACTGGAGTCACCAGTGACAGTGCTTCTCCCCTCTGATGGGAGAGTGGAGGAATGTACCACGGCTGATGTGGTACCTTGCCATGCCACTTGGACTGCTGCGGAGCAGATAATACTGAAAGATGTAAATACGAGGTACTGCTGCAGAATTTACTAGTTGAGTTATTTTTGCTTTCTGTAACCATTTTCCGGGCTATGATCAGTTTTTCAATACTGTCACTTCTACAGAAAATTACTTGGTAATAAATAAGAAACTGTCCTGTAAGGAATTACATGTGGGGATTGATAAGTAATTTATAGCTGAAAGATAAGTTAATTGGAAAATGGAATTAACAAGGAAAAGGCTAGAGATCTGCAATTTCCCATATGCTTGCAGAAAGTCACTGAGTTTGAAGAGAGGTTGTAAAAAAAAAAAAAATACAGGGACACCAGATAGCAAGTACTTTAATGAAAAATGTTGTCATGTAAAAAAGATGTCCAAAGCCAAACAATATTTGATAAAATGATGTTAATTTGGTGATTCCTAAACACAGCTCCATATTAGGTTAGTTTTACTATGTCAATCCATTCCATAAATATAAGACTTTATTCATTATATCCTCATATAATAGCTTGAAGTAAATTGGGAGCATAGCTTGACTGTAAATGAGCCAGGTCCTGGCAGAATAGAAATATAAATGAAAATCTGAAGTTCTGACTCATGTATGCCCTCAAACACTTTCGAGATCCTTTAAGCTACCAATGGAAGATATGCTGAATCTTTAAAAATTATATTCAGTAACTGACTATTATGGGAAAATAAAGCTCAATCAGCAACATCTGTGTTTAGGAGAAACAATATTGTCTAGTACATTCCTCTCTCACTCTATCTAATATTATTAAGGATATTCTCCTGTGATTTTTGTCAAAAGTAGTTTAGGGCATACCTATCAAAATGTATGATTTCTTCTTCCAAGCTGCTTTTAAGTGGCAGAATTACCAATTTTCATGGTAAGCCATGCTAATCTCTTTTACCAACCATGAAGACTTGAACCTTGGATTTTAGGGATTCCTGGTACATCCGTTTTAAAATGAAGGAAGTCTTTTCTTTGTAACAGCTGCTTAGGTCTTCTGCACAAATAAAATTCTTTTTGTCACATTTAAAAATACTTTAGCCTGCTTTATATTAATAAATGTGTTAAAAAATAAGTGCTTTTAAATTCTTAATGGTATACCAATTTAAGCATAAAGGAAGGACATTTTCTTTGGGGTGCTGTCCAGCTTTCTCTGATTTTAGTACTGCTCCTGTTGGTATGGTCTCTGAGGATAAGCATGGGAGTAGGGCTCATGGTCAGTGTGTAGATCTTTGCAGGTGATGACTACCTGCAGCAGACCCCTTGGATCCTCCACCTCATAATTGAGGAGTTTCTAAGAACACACTGGGGTGGAGGATGACCTGATTGAACGGACCTCCTCAAAGAGGTTGTGAGCAGTTACGGAACTAATATTATCAATGTGACTATAAATGTCTGGAAAAAAGACCATACATTGGCTTTTCTAAAGCACAAATACTGATATTCAGTCTTGAGCCCTGAATCAGCCCAGCTAAGGTTAGGGACATGCCTAACTTTAGAAGTGTTGATCTCATTCTAAAAGTGTCTTCTGTGGTTTTATTTTGTTATACAGAAGTGAAACCACAAAAAGTAGTGAGCATATTGAGCAATATTGAGTAATTCCAGTGTCATGGGCTACAAGACCAGTCTGGTAAAAGGTTCGATTTGATATGCGCAGATTTCAGGTGCAGTGTGGAGTTGGAAGGAGTGGATCAGGAAAAGAATAATTTTGGGTGGGAACTTGAATGCCACAAGCTTCCATGGGAGAGTATTTGATGGTAACACCTCAGGGGGGATGTGGACTTAACATTAGGACATATTTCACCAAGTTAGTCAAGTACTGGAATGAGCTTCCTAGAAAGATGGTCAGTGTCCCAACCCTGTTCGTTTTTAAGAGGCTTATGGACAATGCCCTTAATAACATGCCTTAACTTTTGTTCAGATCTGAAGTGATAAAGCAGTGGACTAGATGATCAGCTGAACTAGTCTTGTCTAGTCTAGTAGATTCTACTCTATTCCAAAAGGAAAGTAACTGGATGTAGAGTGGAAGAGCAAGAGGGTTTGGGAGAGCATTAGGAGAATGAAACTTTCAGAGGCAAAGCATTGACACTCTGGGATTGAGAAGATTAGATCTGTGAGGAACTAGAACAAAAGATTAAAAGCCAGAGGCTTTAGGGGAGGAAGACTGGAGAGATGGGAGGCTCTGCAGCAAAATGGACCAAGTCAATATCAGCTTCTGGTACCAGAGGCTGTTTTCCTCTCCCAGACATATGCATGGATTTGAAATATCTTTGCCCTGACTTTTTGCCTTCATTAAGCCCTATATTTCAAATTTCAACTTTTTTCTTGAAACAAACACCAAACAGCTTTAAGATTCTGGTTTTCATTAAACTGCTAAGTTAATAAACCCAGCATTGGTATTGTCCTTCCTCACTCCTCCTATACAGAAAATCTATGAAGCATAATTGAGAGCTGTAGTTGTGACAGCTTTTATGCTTTTACAGATGTGTTTTGGGGCAGGTTGATTTACGTGTATCCTGGTTGTGTAGGTTCCTGTATGAGAATAAGATACATCTGAGAACCTCTGATAACAGAAGCTGTAGTAGAACTGGGTCAAATGTGCTAAAGTAAATACACAACAGAAACAACACAGTAAAAGGTAAAATCAACTACAAGATTAGGTGTGAAGTACACTTGTTAATACTGAGCAAGCTAATTCTTCTGAGATATCACCATGCATTATTTAATTTCAGGTATGAAGAAGGTGTTTGGCAAAGATAAGCCCATACCTGCAGTTTAAAATATGAGCTGTAAGATAAGGTGCAAAAGAAGTTGTATTGATGGCTTCCTGTGCCAAATCTGGGCCCTTCTCTATTAATGCATAACACAGTAACTCTCTGATAAGAGGATTTTTTACTTTATTGAGGTGAGTACTTTGAAAATATTTCACCTTAGTCTAGCTATGTCCATAGATTGCAGCAATAACAGTTGGCATGGTAAGGGTCATCTGGAATATTCATTGAAATGTAATTTTTGTCACTTCAAAAGATGGTTTTCAAATCTTGAACTTCTAAGTAAGATAAGGCAAACACCACAACTGGCTGCTGAGAGCCTAAGTTCAAAGTAGGACTGTGGAGTAAAGTTTATTCATTAAAATTTACTGTGCAGACTGTGAAAAATACCTGAAGCATTCTCTCCCCCTAAAAATAGACAAATCATTTTAAAGGAAGTCTTGGGAGGTAGAAAAAGACCCCCAACTTCTATGCAAGGCATCTGTTCAAATCTTGTTTAAAGGAAAAAAAAAATTAGACACAGTTTTTATTGTAGCCTCAATTTTAAAGCTGTTATAAGCTGCTTCCCCCCCCAAAAAAAAAGATGGTCATTTTTGTAACCCTATTCTTACACTTATTCATGCAGATACATTGCCAATGTGTTTAAACAAGAAGAGCAGACATCAAAGCAGATGAAAGAAAATTAAGTATTTGTTTTCAATCTAATTTTCCACTGCTTTTGTGCAACTTGCACTTTTTTGTAAAGCTCAAGTGGTTTTGCCTGCTGCTGCTCTAAGTGTTACAAGGATACTTTGGAATATTTTAAACAGAAGTCTTTTGAACACACAGCAAATGTTCATTGTTAGAAATTTGTTAAATGATCAGGCTAGTAAAAATCTAGCATATGATTAACCTGGGAGCCAAGTTGTATTTCTTTCAATTGGCTTAACAAGTAGGACAAAACCCCAATTCAAAATGCATCGCCTTGGAAATGTGAGTGAATTACAGCAGAAATAGTTTTCTGACTGTGTATATTGCATGAAGGAATATTTTAAGCATTTGAAGGCTCAGCTAAATCATTCTGCAGTTCAAGCACTGAATTTAACGTAAGTGGAATACTTAGTGCTATTTTAACCTTTTGTATCATTTTCCAAGACTTGAATGGAATGTCTTTTTCCGACTTGCAATGGTGTTTAATTCTCAATTATTCAGTGTTTGCTAGTATAATTATAAAATATAAGCAAAAATCAGCATATGTTATGAAGCATCTATGATCAATATTTTTCTTTTCATAGAAAACAATATCATTGAGGGAGAGTTGTAATTACTATGTATTTTAATCATTGATCTAATTTCTTTTTGGTGTCCAGCTACAGGAATTGGTGTTTGTCCTACCTTTTAGTTGAATGAAAGCTGTCCCTCAATAGCCTCAATAGAGGGAGTGTCTGCTTGCCAGCTGTCACCGAAAATCCCTGCTTTCTTAACTCAGATGTGCTCCTCTTGCATCAGGCGTGATTCACAGGAGTGCTCAGCCGGCAATTCAAAAGAGTTAGAAGGAAGCAGCCCTCTCATTCAAAAACCCTTTTTCGGTGACTTTTGGACTTTCTAACTTATTGAAAAGCTGAGCTGAATCATATACTGCCTACTGACTGATGGGTCTGCCTTCTGATTCAGTTCCAGGAGAGAATAATTTTTTGTTTCCCAGCAGAAAATGACTCCGTATGAGAGGTGGAAGGGGATTGGGGATTCTCACTTGTTTAACCTCCATGTTCACATTTATCTGTGTTAAAAATGAGTATGAAATTCATTTGACATGTCTCTCTAATGGGATGGGCTTTTTTTGAGAGTAAAGAACAATTTTTTTTTTATGTTCTGTAACCAATAAAAATTCCTTCTTATGAGAAAAAGTTACAGCATTTTTCTGAGTTTTTCAGTCTATTCATATTCTTGTAGCAAAACTCAGATTTCAGAAAGGAGAAACAAGCTTCCTGGAAGATCTTACACAAGTGCCTTCATGTCTGTCATCCATTTCTCTGCTTCTGTTAATATAAAGGTCAGATAGCAATACCTGTGATTTTTTTTTTTTTTCCATATTAAAGAATGAGGGTAAGTGTAAAGTATTAGTTTTTCCTGGAGTCCAAAAGAGTAATCTCAAATCAAGATATTTTCCTCCTTTTCCTCACCACTTCTGAATCTATTAATTCTGGTATTGAATTTTGGTGATTTGGAAATTCCATCTTCTGAACGCTGATTTCATGGCTATGATAGTCCTGTACCTGACTTTCAAAGATAACTATGCTGTGCTTTTTTGAGTTCATGTAAGATCTCTTATGCTGATATTTTACTTCATTTAGCCTAAACAGTTCTTTGTTATCAACGGATGAAAACCTTGCCTTTGGAGTAAACTCCATCACTGTCATAGCCCTTGGGAGAAAAAAGCAGGAGAAAAGTATAAATTTTGAAGATGACAGTGCAGGATATTAATTGTCGTCCCTTGGTTGAGGCAGATTCATCTTTTTTACAGTCACTCTTTCATTTTGATATTTCTGTGATGTGAGACAGGTAACTATGATGTGACGTGTGCCATTATTGTGTTGTCTCAAAATGCAATGTCAGAAAAGTCATATACTTCTATTAATGTATATAGACAACTCTAATTGCCATGTTCCCTGCACCTTAGCTTCAGAGATAATTTCAAACCACTTTTTCAAAACTTAGTGCAAAATACTTCATATTCTAAGTATTAAAATTTTAGTCGGCTCCATGGCCTTGGATTTTACCTGTAACGCTATGGGAAATAATTTTTACTATTGATTCTTTTTGGCAAGTAGCCAAAATCATGAGACTAGTTTGTCTGCACGTTTTGATCCTCCTGCTACGTGGAATGAATTCTTTAGTTCAGTTTAATATGAGGTTAAAGGTTGAGCCAGTTTCTGAGATAACATTAATTTCATTCAAATTACAAGTCAGTTACGACTCTAAACCTAAAACTCGCACTTGACTGAAAATTCTAGTTTAGTGCTATAGAGAAGACTAAGTGGGAATCCCAATGTTAGAGCATTGCTGCTCTGGAGGCAGTGATCCCATTCATTTCTGTGGAATTTTTGACTCTAAGTTCAGGAGAGACAAGATTTTTCCTGAACTTCAGAATTTCTCTGCATTCATTTAGAGGCACAAGGTTCTCACAAGGCATCTCTTTCCAGGTGATCCTTTCTTTTCTGCTGTACCTTTTATCATCATTCAGGGACTAATGGCTTGACATGCAGAAGGGCAGAACAAAAGGTCATAAGTATCCATGAATGGATTTCTCTTATTTAATAAGTTTGGAAAAAAGAACAAATGTTGGGGAAAGGGGCACCCAGAATTTGTGGATATATGTGCTGCAACATCTCTCTGCCTCAGTGAACTGGGGATTTTTGTAGGATAGGAGTAACAAAATGCCAGTATTTCATAGGAATCCGCTGAATGTTCATAAATGTTTGTAAAACTCCGGGATGCCTTTATGGGTGGTAGTGCTGACAGTCACAGAAAGCCAATATTAATAGATTTGTGTGCAAAGTATATGTGAGCATTTAGAAAAACATATAGAAATAAGGTAGTGAACCTGACATATTAAAAGGGAGGAATATAGGATCTTTTTTTGGAACTTCAGCCTTAGGTGTTTGCATTATTTAAAGGATACATGCCTTTATTTTTGTGATAAATCTCATAACGAAAGTGATATTTCCTGTCCTGTAGTTGTTTGGCATGTATCTGTACTTCCTTAATGCATCCCTTTAAATTCACATTTTAGGACTGCAGTATCTACAGTCCAGAGTGGTAAGTGTTGCGGGAGTATTGGCAAAGACAGAAATTAGCAGTGAGTAAACTATTGATTTCCATAAGATAGTTTCTGTGTATATGGTTATGAGTTCAGTCTATATCTGTTCTGAATTGTTTTGAGTTGAATGCACTTTTACTTCACCCAGCACTGCTGGGTAGTTAATATGGCTTGGATAAGGACAGGGTAGACCATCACTCCCTTGCAGTAAATCATTGCTTCCTCCCCTCTCCCTTCATGTTTTCCTAGTCCCACTGTCTTATGTCTGTTTCTTAGAAATTTTCACCCTACTTCAATGCAAGATTTGTAATCTTGGGAGACTTTCCTCTCCTGTAAACCAAGGGAGCTGAGAACTGAGGAGCTCATTGCTTTCAGCTGTGGCTGCTTCTCCACTGGGGGACAAACTTGTAGATGAAGTCCCCTTCATACTAAGGAGACTTGCATTGAGTTTCTAGGCAAGAATAGTGAATTATGTAATCCTACTGGCACAGCAGCGGTATGTGGGAATAGAAAATGCATAGGAAGGATGGAATCTTTGAAGAATTTTATTACCTAAATCCATAATGCAAATTTCAGAAGCGTGTATTTTAGATTATTACTGAAGTGTAAAACCAGAGCACTTTAACACCAGGAGACATCTTGTGCTGTTACATAAATTTCAAGCATTTATATTATATATATAAAAAAATTAATATGATTTTTAGGTGCCTGTGGTTGTTGTTGCTGTTCCTGTTATTATGTGTAAGACAACTAAGTCTTTGCATTCCTGGCAGTAGCCAAACTATTTTCCTGACACTATCTACAAATAAAATTCTTTCAAAAGATTAAGAAATTGATTGTGATGCAGCCATCTGGTGTGGAAAATACTGACTCACTGGTAGACATTTAGGAATCACTCAGTTAAGGAGTGGAAATGCCAACCCATCCTAGCTTGTAGGTATGGTGCTTTATCTGTAGATTTATTCTACTCGTGTGTTTTGCACAGCAAAGGAAATCCTTGAAGAACAAATGTTTGTAATCCTGTTTACAAATCTTGTTCTGAATATAAACCAAACTTGGGTTCTTGTCTTAAATTACTTATCATTGTAATACTAGGAAAGGCTTCCAAAATCAAAACATTGATGCAAGCAGACTTCATTGCAGTAAATCCTGCATACAGTAAAAAGTATTTTAACAGTCACAGCTGCATTACTTTTTAATAGGTTTTTATTTATTGTAAATCAAATCATGTTTTCTTTAGTACTAGCATGTTTATTTTCTCAATACGTACTCTACTTGACATTTAACCACACATTTTCTTTTTTGCTTTAATTTCTGTGTATCATTAGACCTTTTGACCAACATGAAATCAGTGCCATAGAACAAATACAAAGGCCCCATGTGAAATCAGTGCTTCTTATTCCGAATACTTAGTTACTGACCCTATTATAATGAATGTAATGGCTCTTAGTTTTGTTTCTATTAGAGATTTAAAGAGGCTGGATTCTGCTTCTCATTGTAGAATTCTCTGTATTGTCTGAGTCATGTTGGTCTGCTTTGGACAATGAACTTTGTATTCAAAGTGAGATTCTTACTTGATTTGTGGACGTGCTGATACATCATTTTCTGTATCTTCAATCTTGATTCCTGTCTAAAAACTTACTCTTTTTGACAGGAATGAAAATACTAGTTTCAACATGTAAGTTTTATATCAGTACGAGGCAGGCTGACCCTGGCTGTGTGCCAGGTGCGCACCAAAGCTGCTCTATCACTCCCCTCCTCATCAGGACAGGAAAGAGAAAATATAACAGAGTATATAAGATATATAAGAGAGTTTCCATTTTTCAGTGGTTGTGCAGCTGATGGAACAGAGTTCAAGCCGGAAAACTCTGCTGTTTCTCTAACTGTGTCGTAAAAGTCATAGTCGTGACCAGCAGCCATGCATATGAAGAAGTAGAATTGTATGGGAATATGTAGGGGCTTATCTTGATTGTGCCATCACTCCTGATGGCTTTGTAAGTTGCTGTAGGCTAGGACAGACCATCTATGCCTAAGTAGTAATGCACATAATAACCTTGTCCACAATAGAAAGGGAAAATATCTTCCTGATTTTTTTTTTTTAATGCAAGAGCTTAGACTTAAGGTGTTAAGATGTAATTTTAACATATATGTAAGCATAGTTCTGCAGAAGATTTAGCATCTCTTCTTGCTTTTCCCCACAGAAGTTGTTGCAACTTAATGTTGCAAAAATCATACATCTTTCTTCACTTGGGGATTGATTTTCAACCTCAAATTTGGAATTTCCTGCTTTTGGTCTTTAATGGGTCCTTAATGTTGCCTAATCTTAAGTATTATTAAAGTTGCTGGGCTTTTAAAAAATAAATTAGGCAAACATTTGTTGTTTTCTGATTTTTATGGTTTTTAAAAGCTCATTTCACTTACTAGGTATTGACGTTACAAATCTTAAGAATTATCCAATGTCTTATAAATCTAGAAAAATGCTGTTTCTTGAAAACATCAGATCTAAATAGGTGCCTAAATTATCATTATGCAGTAAAAATCATGTTACATTACTGTGCATGAAACTTATCTAAACAATGCAAATGGCAAGGTTTGGTTTCTAGATATGTTTTGATCTAAGCTGAGGGAAGAGTTTGTTTCTTTGGTGGGTTATAATTTTTTTGTGGTGCAAAATCTTGAACTTTCCTGTTGAGAGTTTATGATCTGAAAGTTAGCAAAGTTGTCTTGAGTCTTCAAAACAGTAAAATAAGGGTATATTTTTAATGTTAATTGCAGTCCAGTGATTTTGTTTTGTTAGAGCTACATTCATGGAATTTTATTAATAGATTTCTATCCTATGTACAATGTATTGCCATAAGAATTCTTCTGCAACTAAAGCAAGTGAAAACCCTTTCTGTAGTTTATCAATCCAATTTAAATATTTAATTCCTTTCTCGGTTGTTGATTATCGTCATTTTGATGCTGATTAACCCTTTGTTTACAGGTTCTCCCTCATATCTCATCTCACAGGCCTACATTTAATATAAACTGTTCATGAGTTTTCCATAATTCTCTCATTTGAGAGTCTAAGGGATTCCCAGGGAAACTAGAATGCAGCAAAACAAGACATTCAAAGTCACGACTTGATAATCTTAGAGGTCTTTCCCAATCTTTATGATTCTGTGAATCTATGTCTTCTGCAGATACCAGAATTCTTTATCCTTTTCCTGTCTTGGTTATGTTGTTCTTGCTTAAGAACTTATTTTGTTTCAAGTTTGCTTCATTAATTGTATTTTTCATCATGCCTATTTATAACTTCATATGATAGATTAGCCAGAGTACCTCTAGAATATTTTTCACAAATTAATGTCCTTGAAGTACATAGTTTTGTCTTTCACCCTTGCCATCATCTGTATTTATTTTAGCCATAGCAATTATTTCAGGTAGATGGTATTTCATTCAAATGCTTAAATATTTTTCAGTAGAGTAGTTTCAATAGAGATCTGGTCTTTCGTAGAAATTACCCATGTGTCTTCTAGATCTCCTTCTATAAAATAAAAAGAGAAAAATCTATGTGTCTAAAACTGTCAAATAGTTACATCTTTGCCCTGTGTTTTGTTCAGTAAGTCATTTCAGACTATCTTTTATAATTTGAGAAAATAATATTTACAACTTCTTACTGTTTGCAGCAAAACTCAGTTCTTTATCTGTTTTGCAGTAACATTATCCCAAAGTTAATATTTATTTCTAACATCTCAAAGAGCCATGAGACCAAAACAATATTGATTTTTCAAGCTTCTGAATCATGATACAAACATTCTTGGATTTGTATCTTCTTTGTTTCAGTGGAGAAAGAGTCTTTATTTTTGCACAGAAGTTAAAATGACATCTTAATAAAGATTATTTAATGTTCTGTTTGTGGGAAAGAGAACTGGGTGTTTCTTCAACAGTGGAAAAACTTGTGGTCTCTCTAAAGCTCTGGTTTCAATTTTGTCCTCAACTTCACTTTCCTGTACTTAACTGACACTTCTTTTATCCATGTGCTTGAAGACTGCAGTTCCATTAATCCATCAGATATGGTCCTCCCTTATGTGTGTTCTTATTTCCTTTGCATGCAACCATCTTCCTTCAAACAAGCACCAAGCTATAAATGCATAATAAATTATAGCTCAAAAAAAATATTAGGTCCTTAGACAATCTTAGTACTTAAAATGGTTTAACTTAATCCCAGGCTTTATCTTGGCCTATGCAGGTTTTTAATTCTTTGTGCCATAAAAAAATGCAAATTAATTCAGAAAAAATAAACAGAGCAGGTGGCTGTGGACAGTCTTGTGGTTAGGAATGGAAGAATATACAACACATACCTGAAATGAACAAAATAAAAGAAATCTTGGTTTGGTGTGAGCATTGCTTTTCGTCATTTCCAGTTGCATAATGATAAAATTTACAAACAGCAAAGTTGCAAAGAGGGAATGATGCTGCAAAATGTTTCTGACCGTCTGCTTTGCTTAATGAGAACACTTTGATATGGAAATATTGGGCCAGAACTTGGAAGTGTGATAAGCTGTTAACAGAGGTTCAGACAAATTTACAAAAACTGGAAGAGCAATCTCAGGAGAAGAATCTCTGCATCTCTTGATCAGGCTGCTGAGCATTTTGCAACCATGGCAATAAATACTTCTAGCCTAAGGGCCCCAGTGCCTCTTACCAGCCAGACTCCCATAAAGCCCTTGAAAGTTCAGAAAATAAATGCATTGACATTAATAAGAAACCTAGAAATTTCAATGAGACTCTCCACAGAAATACACAGATAGATAAGCAGGAGGAAACAAAAGCACGTGAAGCTTAAAACTGATTTTGTCAATGGTAAAGGCATTTAAAGCTAAGGCTTAAAGCATGTGAGTAAGCTACCACTTGATACTGAAGCATGGTGAAACCAGTTAGAAAATATAGGCAGTTAGAAAGACAGGAATAAGATAGTAATGGCATGTATAGTTCAGTCCATATTTTTACATATATTTTTATTAAAAATATGCAAACTATATTTTTTCCTGAATGTGTTTGAAATATGAAGACATTGACACTTGTGATGATCTTCTACTCTCCTAGAAAATGTACAGCTTTTCTTCAAAAATTAATCATAAAAGCATATTCACTTGGCGTGTTACAACTAGGCTTTGACATGCTGACAGTAGCTCAGTTGCTTGGTGCCAGTAACACCAAGGTTGTTCCTTTGGTCCCTGCATGGGCCATTCACTTACAAGATGGACTAGAATCTGTATGTGTCCCTTCTTACTCAGAATGTCCTGTAGTTTTGTGATTTGTTCTGACACAGCTTCACATGGGCTCTATTTTAAAATAATTTGTCTTTGAAAGATACACTTAATAGGTAATATACCTAGTTACAAATAACTGACTGTCTAAATAGTTTTGTTTGTCTGTTCTCGGTAAGATTGCCCCTAATGTATTATCTTTATGTCTTCAACATGAAAAATGACACTGTAGCTTCACATAAAGGAGCACAGCAAGTTCATTCTAAAATCAGTTGTTACCTCTTCAATCAGTACCATGTTAATATGATATTTTTTTGTTATTTTTATTTAATATGCCGTGTGGAAAAACAGTCTACTTGCAAAACATTAAATTGATGTTTATTGATCTTTGAAAGCACACTTCTTGCACACTGATTTTTCGAGGCACCTCTGCCTGCTATTCTGCCCTGCTTTGCAATCTTTGTTCTTCTTTATCATCATATGCAGATATCATGTTTCTATTTGATTCTGGCTTAGATCAGAATTGAACTATTATACACATCCTTTGCACCTTTTGAGATTGGCAAAGGAATCCTGGATGACACTATTTGACATCTGTTCTATCTTTAAATGTTCAGCTTGACTTTCTAAGAAAACACATATGGAGTATATGTGAACACAAAAGGGTAGCTTGTGTGCATGTCACGGGGTAAACTGAAGACCTTTGGGAAATTTCAAAGGAGTTTTACAACCTCAAATGTAACAAGGTTCCTTAAAAAACTTTGTTATGAGAATGAAGAAAGCTTTATGGCATGAGAGCAAAGCTTCAGGCTGCAGGTAGAGCTGGTAGGCCTTGTCCCTGCGGCATCCATACAGCTCTGACTACACGGTGTTACTGCAGCTCAACACAGGGCAGGCAAGATCCGTGAAAAAGAGAGAAAGCGACAGATATTTTTTTTTTTTTAATGACTAGATTGAAATAGTTTGTTGAACAATAGCACTAAAATAATTAATTTTAAGATGTACATATCCAGTGAATAGTTTAATTGATAATCCTGGGTTCATGTGACTTTTCTTCTTTGTTACGACAGCACAGAAAAATCAAGAGATGTCTCGATTTCTACCTGTATTTTTGCTTTTGTGGAAAGCTTATTTGGATAAGCCTGATTTTGGATAATCCACTTAAACTTTTCATTTCTCCATATCCTTTATAAATTCAAGATAATGTATATTTGCTTCAAAGGACTTTTCAAAGATGCATGAAAGGTGATATATCAAGTGTAATGTATTATTGATAACTTTTTATTAACTGTCTGCTTTTTCTTTGATGAGGTAATACAAGGTTGGGAAAACAAAGACTAACATTTATCTTTTTTATACACATTTATTTTATAGTTCCAATATTTTTGTCATTAAATACTTGTTTCAGCATGTGCTTGCCCAGGTCTATACTACAAGAAGATACATTTATAAGAGAAGAATAGATTCAATCCTCAGATATTTTATACTACTAAAATTATGACAGGCATATGGCAAAATGACAAAGTGAGATTTCAGTTCCTAGGGGAAGAAATAAAATCTGATTATTCACAGTCATTGACTCTTTACTTACACTGTGATGATTTAAACTGTACATGCTAAAAAACCATCAGGTGTCTGTGTAAATAATGTTTTTCTATTAAACTCTTCAAGCTCTCTTTCAAACTTGCATAAGAACATCAGAAATTAGGTAGATGTATCTCATAATGAACTCTAAACCTCTTATTTTTTATGAAATTGCAAAAAATTAGTGAAATAAAAGCAAGTTATAATGCTTCTTTTAACTATAATAAATTATTTCACTAATTACTTACTTTGGTTAGGAATGTGTATATACCAGAAAAGCTCAAGAAAAAAAGTGAAAAAAGCTCTTTAGTAAAAAGTCCATGTGCTTGATCTGTCCAAATGAAAGATTTATCTCATTTATAATTTTCAAATCACTCTTTGTTTCTTTCTTAAAAAAAAAAAAAGAGATGAATCAATAAATAAAACCAACAACCAAATATTTGATATGAATAAATTAACATGCCCCCACAAAAAGGAATGTTAGCATTGAATTCAGACATTTGGTTCTGTTACTGTCATCAGAATTGACAAATCTGTCATTTCCCTTTGAAAACCTGTATAAATATACTAGGCTACACTGGAAAAATATTTTAAGAGCTTGGAAGATGTCTTTTCAGTTCTGTTAAAGTATAAAATAAAGGTTTTCAGGGAATTTCAGCCCATTTCCAAATTATAGTTAGGAATTTAGCTTTTGGGGTCTTCTTTCAAGCCAAAATAAAGCTAGCAAGATTCTTCTGGCACACTTCATCTTCTCAGGCCCTGCATCATATAATTGTTTCATAAAACAGTCCAGGTCACTTAAAACTCTTCAGGTTTCTGGCCTTCAGTAGCTCTTCTGGAAGGCACTCCCACAGCCTCATTGTTCTCATGTTTGAGAAAGATTCCAGCCTAAATCTGTTCATGGCAAGTTTCTAACCTGCTGCTGTTGTGGGTTTTAAGATTAAACTGTCCTTCTCCCTCATGAGGGGGGGTCTAATGATAAGATGTATTTGACTATTCATATAGTTCTTCCTCTTCCAGTGTTTTCTTGCAAGACAAGCTTTGTTCTGAAAGACTCTTGCAGAATATGGACAGCCAGATATTGACTCAGATGAGATCCCACTAGTATTTTTACACTTGTATTAACTCTTTGCTTTTTCAGTTGAATTCATCTTGTGTAGTATGTCTGAAGAAGTTATTTGTGTTTTATAGAGTCCTGGGTCAGAAAAGAAAAATGCATGTTTTTCTCTTACCTGATTTCTGGATGATAAGCTACTGAAAAGTAAATTTGCAATAGTTTTTGGGGAGATTTTTTTTGTTTTGGAGTTAGGCACCTAAGGAAGACTTCCTAATGTATCTTACGAATGACTATAGAAAGATGGAAGAATCTCCAGAAAATCTCCATTCACCCCATTTAGACATGGGTCTAAAGTAGATAATATAAAATACCAGTGGATTTGTTCACATCTTGCTATTGATTATACAAAGAACTGTGACGTTATGAAGTTTTTAGGTGGCTTGGTGAGTTTAATCCCATCTCAGCTGGAGAATACTGTACTTTGTACTTGCATCCCATGTTTAATATTCTGCTCCATTTTTTCCTATGTATGCCTGGTGCTGTTCTCCCAGGCAGTGCTTCTCAGGTTTGGGGTTTTTGGTTGTTTTTTTTTTAACTTCTTGTGTTTATTCCTATTTTAGGAGTGAAACACGATAGTAAATTTAAAAATAAAATTAATATCAAGACTGCTTCAGGAGAAGCTCTACTGGAGTAACCTCTTTTAGCCCAGAGGTTCCCCTTTTAGCACAGTTCATTGGCACTTCCTCGGCAACAGTCACTTTAGTCAGCACCTTCACAGTCTTTTACTAACCTTCTTTTGAGTTTATCAAGTAATCTCCATTGTGACACCTTACCAAATGTTCTGCTGAAGTTCAGATAAAATCTAATCTCCCTGTGCAGTTCTTTTGTCTGGAAAATCAGGTATCCTATCAAGGAAAAATCAGGCTGGTCTGACATGACCTACTTTTACTAAAGCCATGTTACATTTTATTCTATTGTCCATTTATCTCGAGCCATTAATTGTTCTTTCCTTCAAATTTCATCATATGATTTGCATGGAGCCTGTGGTGTGAAAAGAGAAAAGATTTTGAGTAATTTTTTATTCTCTGGAGTTAGCACAAATCCTGTTATGACTTGAGCATATTTTGTAGCTCTGCTTAAGTAACATCTTCATTAAAAATCTTTCCGTTGGATCTGGTATTAATTGTATGGCCATTTTTCAGAGTTCTGGGATGAAAGGGAGCTTGTGAGTAGGCTCAAGTGCATTAAGCTGTTTAAGCTTTGCGTGTTCCTTGACAATGATTATGGACATGTACTTACCTCACACATTGACTTCACTGAAGACTTCCATTTAATTTGGGAATTACATTGATTTCTACTGTGGTATTTCAACTACTTTGCTAGAGCTACATTTATTCCCCTGGTAGGTGAAAAAGTTGTTGGCACTTCCTTGAGCATTTTTTTTTCTTCAAGGAGAAATTAATTTTGCCATTTCAAGTTCTTTCTTTGTATCCAGTCATTTCAGGCTTTCTGCTTTTTCAAATATTGTTACCTGTCCATTTGAATCTGGAGACATGATATAAAGGGATTCCCCTTACACTGAGATGCAAGTTCCAATAAATACTTGAATATTTAATACGAAGAATTTCAGGTGTCCTTCATCAGTGTTTTTTACCTTTATTCTTTTTTTGTCTGAGCGGACTAATATTTTCAAATAAATCTCAAGGGAGCTCTTGAAAAGTTGTTTTAAAGTATGTCCTCTCTGACAAGTTGTTTGTTTTCCTGGTAAAATAAATAGCTATGCACTTTTAATAGTAAAAATAAGCTTATATTACTTGCACAATTTTAAGAGAGTTTCTGGTTAACCAAAGCTTGTTTCCAGTAACTGTATCATTTCTCAAGTGGAAAGAAAAAGGCCTTGATATTAGCGACCAAATAACTTTTACAAAACACTTTGTCTAAGATACGAAATTACTATTTTAAGTCATTAAAAAGTAATAGACTAAAAGACATTTTGCAAAGGAAATGTAAGATAGTACTGCAGTGGCACCACATTGCTCAGTAACAATCACAGAATTATTGTGCTCTAGGTTCTCTAGATGGATGTGGAAAGGAAGAAAGAGCAAGTGCCTGTAAAAACATGCCCCACACCAGTGGATGTGGCTCTCCCATCACATGAGGTCTTTGGCTGTCTACATTTAGAAGTGCTTTGAGATGCTAGTGTGTTGAGCCAATTGCTTTACAGGAAAGGAGAAATGCAATTGATTAATGCCATTTTGGACTGAAGCTCCTTCATTTGTTTCTCGTAACAGAGTGGACCATGATCAAGCAACCTAATTCAATAAATAAGGGAGTACAGTACAGTTACAAAGACTATCACAACTGAATATTTTCTTATGAAATTAAAATACCTCACTGTCAGTGACCCTTGGCTGTATATTTTTACTTCTGTATCAAATGGAGAGAAAGATAATTATTTACCTAGTTTGTTCAAATGTTTAGTCAATGAGGTTTGGAAAGTTACTAATGAAGTAGAGAAGCCAGTATTCTCTTTTGCAAATGTTAAAGGAGGCTGTTATGTGCCCCATTGGGAATATGCTGCACCATTTGCTGTCTGCAAAAGGTTTTGCATGCCAATCAGACATCATCAGTTTCTTAATCCAGGTTATGGAATGAAGCAGAAAGAGCTGTTGTTGCCTGCTGAGGTATCCTGATGTTTAGGACTGAGACCAGCTGGTTACTCTGGATTTTTTTTAAATTCAATTTAACCTAATCTTAAAGAGATTTTAATTTTATCTAAAAGATAATTATTTGCAGAATGTGCAGTAAAAGGCAAAGTGCAAAGTTTATTGAGAAGAGTGAATGCAAGTAAAAGAAGTAAGCCCACATAACTTCGTTTAGCATAAATGTTAGTTCGAGGGTTTCTTTTGTCCCCATGCCCTCTGACACTGGCTGTATTCAAGCTAAGATACCTAATTTTCTCCAGATTATGGATGTTTGCAGAAAACAGTCAAGATTTGGGGCATGTCCTTCTAATCTGCATAGTCAATTTTCATCTTTCATGAAAGAGAGGAGGAAGAGGATAAAATGGAAGATAATTTATTTTCAGACTCTCTTGTGCCTCTAGTTCTTTGGTATTCATCAATCCAGTTAATTCTAATCATTGCAGTTTGTCCTGTTTCAGAGATGTTCATGTTTAATTAGCCCAGCTGAACAAATCACATCCATCCATCCAGACTGGCTTTCATGCAATTGAACATTGGACATTGACAATTAGGCATTTGTTGTCTAGGTTCCTCTTCTGAAGCAAAGGAAAGAAATGGGCATTTGTAGCGTGTGACTCACATGGTCTATTTTAGACATCTGTGTACACTCGAGTGGGAAGAGCAACATGCTAGAGACACCCATTTTTCTCCATCAACTATAAAAGAAGCCTTGCCATCCTGCACAGATTTAGGGATTGTCACCCTTAGGTGGGGTGATTCTCATCCTTTAAGGGCTGTTCTTTTACTGGGCTAGGTTTTTACCAAACCAGTGATTCATGATGAAGTCCTGTCCTCACCTTGCAGAGCTGGGAAATTTCCATGTCCCAGAGAAAAACTTCTTATTCTCCCTCTTTGCTTACCCAGCAATTACAGTGTAGCTGTACATTATGTAGCAGGGACTGTGTGTGTAACTCAGGGGAGAGCTCTTGTTTAGGACCAGTCCTGGGAGGGACCCCTCAGTGCTGGCATTGACTGCTTTGGGAGGCTCTGGCCCTTTTTCATGGCATGGGGGTCAAGGCAATGAAAATCTGCCCTGCAAGACCTGGGGCACAGACAGGAATTCAGAGCACTGCCCTTCTCCATGATCTCCTACAGGTTCAGGACTTTGCCAGCATTCCACTTGCACCTGCAAATGTTCCCACAGAAAAGGGAAAGAAATTGGGGTAATCCACACGGAAACTCAAACAAAGCAAAGCTTTCACAGAAACAGTGTTTGCAGTAAGTAGAACATTGTAGATATTCCAAAACTGGTGTAATTGTGGACAGCTGTAGAAGGGAGGGAGCATTTAGAGACATCCTTAGTATCCGAGTATGAATATCTTCAAACATTTGCATTTAAGATGAACCTGAATGCGTGTGCTCACATGCAGTGATGAATTGATGCTGGCTTAAGAATCCTAGTGCTTCATCCAGAATATCACATTACATAAAGCACTGGTGCTGACAAGATTCCTCCCCAAAAATATCATCAAAGTTAACTTTATCGCAGCAGAGTTTCTTTGAGGCTCCCATCACTTCAGCTTTATAAAGCATCAGGTATTTGATCTACATTTAGCATAAAACCAGCATGAAGTCATAACGTCAGCATAAAGAGCTTATTACAGTGAGTCTTTGGAAATATGAGAAAAAAAAAGTGGTTATGTCCACATCTGACCTGCTTCAAAATTATATTATATTGGGTGATCTGCCAGAGGACAGATCTGATATAATTGTCTGTGGAGCTTAGATTTTATCCCATTACACTTATGTGAACTTATCTGCCTGTTCCAAGGAGAATAAAGAGATAGTGATAATAAACCACCTAGTGAAGGTATTAGGATGACAAAGGTGCTTGTATTGCAACTGCAGTAGTATTCTCTTCCTCTGAAGAAAACTAAGTAAGATTTTCTGGGGCCTGGCAGAAATAACAAAAAGGGGACATTCTCATTGTAATTAAAAACAAAAAGAAAAAAAATTAATTAAACAACAGTGTTAGTGCTTGATTTATTTATTTTTAGTTCTATATTTCCTAGTAGAAAAAGAATCAAGAAAAAGTAGACATACTGAGCCTTTTGTACCCCTTTGTGGTTCAAACAATATTCCAATTTCTTGCTGGTGTAGATTTTATTAATTTAAAAAACTAGTAATATTCTCAATGTTCTAGCTAGTCATCTATGTTACAAAGCACACTAGTGCTTTGGTTTTGAAAGCTAAAATATAGTAAGCTGCTAATAGAATTTATATTTGTGGTCCCAAAAGATTTAAATGAAGTCTTGAGGGTAACCACAATCCCTGGCGAGAATTCTCTTTCTTATTAAAGCTGATCTGGACAGAACTTGCTTTCATGCCACACTGAAATTGTCCAGAGAAAAGAATCTCTGTGGGAGACAACACACATTCTTCTTGTCTCCCTGCCTCTGGCCAGCCGTGCATAGCACTGCATCTTAGTCACTAGCAAGGGAGAGAAGGAAACCAGTACTTCCCAGTTCTGGAAAAGAAAACCACTAAAGAAAAAATATACCTACTAGGTTCCACAAACTAATAATGAAAGGTTTGTTTGATCACCAACAACTTACTCCTGACCTCATGAACTGGAAAATATTATCTGTTGTCCTTGGGTAAGTTTTGTCAGTGAATTGTTGCAGGGTTTGTTGAGATGCATGGAGTAACTTAAAAGGTGACTTGCTTAGATTTTAAAACATTTATTTATTCAGTACACTTCAGTTTGCTAATTATTTAGCCCAAGCAGAAGCAATTAGCTGCCAGCAAAACATTAGCAATAAGCTTTCTGTGATGGTCCCTCCACAGAGCTAGCACCTGCATGAAATTCTTGTTCTAAATCACCCACCTGGATCTGCCTCAGTCTCTGCATTAATAAAGTAGGAAAACTGGTGTAGAAAAGTTAAACGATATCAACAACTCCCCTCCTAAAAACAAGCAAAAAAAATTCAATAATGTGTTATTTGCATACGTCTTTTCTACCAAATTGGTGTTTTAAGGTACATTTATTTTTGCATTTACCTGACTTGAAGTTACTGAAACTGCTTTATAAGTCCAAAGCAGAGATTTCCTAAATAAAAACTTGCCTGATAAATATAAGTTTTCTTTCTAAAACTGAAACTGAATTCTTAACAGTAAAATGTATGAAGTTATTTGAAATTGAATGTATAGTGTTATAATTGTACTACTTTTTAATGAGGATGTAAAACAAAGAATACTGATGGGATACTTTAGCTAACTCTGTGCGGTGCCAGCTACTTTGTAACTGCCATCAAACTTTAGGAAAAAAGAGATCAGCTTCTTTTTAAAAAGATGTTGGAAAAAATCAAAATACTTACGAAATTATTGAAAAGGGAAAGGAAGCATAAGTTTTGTGTGCAGTTTTTAATGGTGGTAACCAATTTTCTGACAAAACTTTAAAAACTTATACATGCTCATGTGCTATTTTTGGAGAATTATAATCATCAAATAAATCTGTCAGGAAGCCAGATAACTACTTGAACATAGAATTAGCACTCTGGTGACTTACATCAATCTTAGAAGGTGATTTGAACTGTCTTGCTGGTAGTTTTGAAAACAATGTGAAATACATCCAGTCACTGGCCATATGGCATGCATCCACCTTCCAGCATGAAAGCCAGTATGTGGCATTAATGTGTATTTCAGAGGCAAACTAACTTCCAAATGGCTGAAGGATACCAGCCAGCTGCCTGCATGGACAGAGAGAGAGAGAAACCAAAATCCAAGGGGAGAACACTGCTGAAATCCTTTAAGTCTTCTGTGCCTTTGCACCAACTGTTTGCCTTATAGAGCTCTGAGCAAAACCAAACAGGAAAGATCATAGACCTCTTGCACTGCCAAATATTTTGTGGTCTCTGGGAGCTTGAGAGTTGAACTATGAGACCTGTGTGGTATGTGCGAGGGCTGGAAAGGATTGTTTCGAGTCGGGAGGCAGTGACAGTGCTGCTGGATCTCAGTAGCCTGCTGAGGTGCCAGCCTCTTCCTTGGAGCTTAAAAAGGACGAGTGAAGTGATCCAACAGCTAGTAAGTTTATCCATTAAGGTCAGGTGAAGTACAAACTCCTTAATTACAGTGCTTAGCAGAAGGAGGGGAAAACACACTGTGGAGTTTGCGAAATCAGAGTCATATTTCCATCTTTCAAATATACCCTCCAGTTTTTAAAAGTTCACTGTGACAGTTCTCCTTTTTTCATCCTGTACTTTAGCAGCAGGAAAATACTTTGTGTCTAGGCATAGAAATCTTCCTAATGCTGCCCGAAGGTGGCCAGGGGCAATAAAGCATTCTCTGATACTCTTTTTGTTTGGCAGACTTTTAACTGACTTAGATACAGCTGGAGGGTATGTTGTGAAGTACTATCTTTTAGGCATTCTTTTTGCTTGCTCCTTTCACCCAGACCTTTGCTTTTGGTAGTAATTGTGGTGACCAAGTCCCTGGGTTGCCTTTCTCCCATGGGATCATAATGTGTTCGGAGTGAAAGAAATATGAGCCGGTTTGCCACAACAGTACCAATCAGAAGAGCTCCAAGAAAAACCTGTTGTGAATTCTGCTTTCAGCTGTTGTTGCTGCTTTGTGGCCAAAACCCTACTCACTCAAAGAGGATGATCTTTTTCCTCTTCTCCCTTTACTTCCCTGGCTTAGACCTATGACTTTCTCTTCTCCTTCTCCTCCCTCTTTTCCGAAACTCGTTGTTCTTAGTTTGAAAGCAGACACCAAAACCACCACAAACTCTTTTCTTTGGTTTGTAACAGCCCTTTCTTTGCATTCTGTGCATACATAATTTGTTAACAGTTCGGATCAGGCACCATTCACTGGAGAGAGTGGGAAGTACTAAGACATGTGCATGCTGAAAAATTCTTTATGAGGAGGAATTGCACTAATCATAATGTAAAGACTGCTCCTGACTTTAGAGGTCCCTCAGGAGCAGGGCACCACCAACAACAGGACATCAGCTGTGATAAGAATTCCTTGGGATCTCACCGTGTAGTGGGTGGCAATGTCTTCTGACCAAAATGGGCCCAGGGTAATGTCATAACAGGGTTTTTATCACTGCTAAATTTTAGACTGTATTAACGATGCAGGTATACATTGCCACTTGATCAGTCCTGAAGAGCAGCTGAAAAGTTTCAGTTGCCATGTAAGACTCAGAAACAAGGTCACTTCTGAGTCAGGTCTAGTTTCTTCGCATGTGAGTCATCAGAAAGCCAGCTAATTTTGAGGGGCTTTCTCTTTGAGCCCTGCCTAGGTTTAGTCCCTAATGAACGACAAGAGAATGTGGTTTTTCAACTCAGTTCATTGCATGGTGGGTTTGACTTTGATCATAGCTATTGTTCCTTTTTTAAGTGTTTTAGAGGAGTCTGTCACAACTGAGTCTGTAATTTCTGCTGTGAAGGAGGACTGTGAGGCAATTTTTAAAGAAACAGTCAGTTCCAAAATAATCTTTAGTAGGCAAAGACATCAAGGCTGTTAGTTTTTCCTCCCATAGTCAGTAAAAGAAGATTTTTCAGCTTTGTGAATGAAAACCTGCAACTGCCCAAATGATGCACTTTTCTGCTGTTTGGTCCTCCTTTTTACGCATTTCATCACAAGTTGAAGGGCTTTGCATTGAAGGGTGCATTCCCAGCCATTCCAGGTATTCTGACTAAATTCTTTTCCATCCTACTAAATGAGGAAACACGGTAGCTGGGAGAGTTTTCAATAAAAGCATTCACTCCTCTGTGAAACTTGCTCCCTCTGGTGTTTCAGCACAGCCACTGCTTGGTGACTTTTAAATCCAGAGTTATAATTTAATTACAGTATAGTAATGAGGGCATCTGTAATCTGTAAAAATATTGTAAAAACTTACTGTATCTTACTTAAAAAAAAAAAAAAAATCAGTCAGTGTGTTTATAGAGACACTCAGGTGTCATTGCAGTGAATGCAAAGAGCCACACACATGCCTTCCCATCTTGGTCTGAATGCCACCTTCCCTATTTATAATCCTCTCATTTTACTATATTATTTCATTGCATTGCCAAGTTTTTTGGCATTAAAGAAAAATAAATTGTCTTATTTTGGAACCTTTATGTAGAAAACATTCGTAATTTGGGTTTTTTTTGTAATGTAAATCTGTCAAGCTAGGAAAAAAAAGGGCATGTTAAACATGCTTCTGATTTAAATAATTCCCAGTTCTGCTTGTTTAGAATCTGGACATGTTCTTACAACTCAAATAAGATTGACTGGATAAAATATGAGGCACATATCAAGTAAACAAATTTTGTAAATAGCAATTGAAGTGTTTCTTGCATGCCTAAGATTGTAAGTCACTCAGACGAGCTTCTTACTGCTCTGTGGGGAAATGCTGCCACCTGTTTGGTTTAGCTCTCTGCACTTAATAAGCTGGAGTACATTTCCCAGTCTAGGACTCCTGCAGTCTTCTTTATATCCATTTTGTATGGCTCAAGCAAAGGATATTTTAAACAAGCTGAAAAGAAAGAGTTTAAACTTCCCAGGTGAGCATTGTGAAAGGTGTTTCTAGATTGGCATGTTACATGGGGCGTGTTGCTGAGCTTGCAGATGGCATAAAAAGTTACTGCCTGTCAGGTGAGATGGAGTGACTGTATGTGTGTGCATTAAACCTGTCCCCACAGTGAAATAAAACGCTCGCCTAAATGAGGGAGTACAGAAAGCAAGTACAGGTTCTCATCTGCCAGATGCTTAGATTTGCTTATTTGATCTCTGGTAATCACCTGCAACAGAAATTTGAATGAGAGCAGGAGTAGGAGCAAAATCAGCTTGTGTCTTTGGAGTGTGTAAAGTACTATTAGCTGATGCTCAGTCTCTTATATTGAGGAGAATAAGGTCCTTGTAAACCCATATGCCACTGAAGTCAGTGTGAATTTAGTCATGGGACTATGAACAAATCCTTAAGAGGCATACTTCTCTCAGGCTGTAAAATGTCTTAGTATAGTACACAGTCAGCTGTGGTCAAATACCAACAGCTACACACATATCAAAGTGTCTAAAACTAGAAAAAATCAGATAGAAGTTGTTTAGACAGCCTAATGCATTATACCTTTTGTTTCTATATAGCACTGTCATTCTTTGAGCAAAAACATTTATAGAAGAATGCAACCATAGATCCTGGATAAACGAAGAAGAACTTTTATTACCACAATGTTTTGGTGAGCTAACAATGAAAGAGCATGAGGTTAAATAAAAATTCCAAGAAAACTTTTATTATAAACCTTCTATATTTTTCTTTTTATAACAGCATGTGATGCAGTTCTCATACTTTCTAACAATGCATTTCTGTAGAAGAATGGTTGTACATGTGGAAAAAAACATAAGTAATTCAAGTGCCTAACAATTAAATGAGCACATAAGAATTTATGGTCCTTTCTCTAAAGATTCTTGAAGCCTTTATGTATAATTTAAAGTTTCTCTAAGTATAATTACTGTTTTATTCTATCCACTAGCCCATAAACTTGTAACTATAATGGTAATAATGGCATTTTCCATATAAGTGTATTTATCTTTCTCTACAAATACGTCTTACATGCATGTATGTAATATGTGCAAATTGGATTTTTTTTATAGCAGCTTTTAGCAATGACTAGAGATACGAGCAAATTCTTGAGACATCTTCCTATATCTGCTATACTACTGTCAGGCAGAGTTGTCTTTGATACTCAAATGGTTTTTAATGCCTGAAAATTTGCACTTAAATAGGAAAAAAAATATTACTTTTACTTCTGTTTCTATTTGCTTGAGTCCTTATACCACAGAGAAATTCCTTTTAAAAACCAGTTCTGATGTAGCCACTATTGCTGATATAATTTAACATTGGTCTTGATAGGAGTGTTTTAATGAAAAAAAACATACTTTGTGTGTTAAACTTTAGACTGTTTATCACTTTAAACTGTCTAAAACTAGCATTCATTCTAGAGTCATTTCCATACTCAATTCATTTCTTCCAGCAGAAAGGTAGTAATAAAAGAAAGCTCGTACAACACATGATATTAACACAACAATCTGGCATTAATGTTCAGATGTCAGTCCAAAAAAATAAGTGAATGAGGATTAAAATGTTGTCTCATTTTTGCAGAATGTAAGGTGCTGAATGCAAACATGGTGTGCATGTGTCATTGCCTTTGACAGGAATGGCAATTTAAAGACTAAAGGGGAAGTGGGTCTCCTTATATGCCTGTTTTCTTGGAACTTAATAAACAATCCCACAATCTGGAAAACAAAAGAGCTGTTTGTGTGTCATCTGGTTTCTTCATAAATATTCAGGGAGGACTTTGGTTGCTCTGTGGAAACTGCCTCTACAAACATTTTAAATATATAAATATTAATTGTTCATGCAGTCTTTGCTTTCATAAATACCCCATGGTGTTTGTCTAAGCCCCATGTAAGTGGAATTTGAATGGCAGGACTTCCTTCCTTGCAGCCTAGCAAGGGTTCGAGTGGCAACCAGGCTCTTGCTTTCTGCTTTTTCTCATCAAGCTGTTTAATTGAGGTTGTAATGAGAGGGCAAGAGAATTGGAGCAGGGCTGTTGGTGGTGGGGGTACGAGGGTACCCTCCTGCTCCCCAGCCTACCCACCCAGGAGAGCAGTGTGAGGGTGCCCAGGAGTGCCCAGTGCTGGGATGAGCAGGGGGGGTTCCCAGCCACCCACTGCCAGATCTGCCAGCCAGGGCAGGGCCGTCTTCCAGCAAGGCAGAAACAGTCCTTCTGTTTCTGTCCATTGCAAAATGGACTTGCAGTAAGCAGGTGCCAGTCCATGTGCAAGTGTGTTTCTCACTTATTTCTTTTTCTTTTTTGAAGGGCTACTGTTTAATCCTGATGCAGGACAGGGGACAATCTGGAATCCTGGAGAAATTTGTGAGCTAATAAATAGCTGTTTCTTGCAGAATTGTGCTTACAGAAACCCTTTTTCTTCCTCATGCTCACTCCTGGAATTAATCTGGGTTAGTCATTGTTGATTTGGGTTCTATTTTACATCAAGTTTACTTTTCATCTGTTTGCTGTTGTTTGGATAATGATAAAAGAGATGAGGAATCAAACCAGGAGAGATAAGAATACAGGATCACAAATAGAACACCCAGAAAAATTTTCTCCATAACTTTTAAATAGATTTCTCTGGACTCTAAACTCCAAAATTCTTGCTGACAGATTGACCAGCAACGACCTTTCCAACAGCTCTTTAGGTATAATTTTAACTAGTGTCCTCTTTTCCGTTCTCCATAAGAGAGTGATGAACTTAACACACAGGCTTTGCATAAAATAATTTAATTTAATTGGGCCATTTTTAAAATATTCTTAATGGAGACTGTACATCTTGTTAAGTTTCTGGAGGGCAGATTTTTTTCTTTGTTCTCAAGCTGATCACTCTGCCATAAAAAAAGGGAGACTGTGCTCATGAAAACGGAGAGTGTTCATCTCTCAACCTTCCTATGGCAAATGAGCTGGTACAAATAGGAAAGGGATGGTCTGCAATGAAAGTAGCATGAAGACAGCAGTCTGTATCTCTCTCTTTTGTTTGGATAAGTTTCAGACTTCTTGTTCAGGTTAGCAAAAACTGTGTTATTAACAGAGCTGTGCTGCTGCTCCTCGCTGAATTAATTCCTCTTCCTGCCTACTAGTAAATTTTTATGATGTGACCATAAGTTATCATTATCCATATCACATTGATAAACATGAACACTAGCATCACTCATTAAAGCAATGAATGGAGGTGGGGGTGCATATTCCTCACTAATTTGTAATCACATAACTTTAAGGAACTATAGAAGAACTTGCATTTAGCACACCACTGCCAAAGAGGTGGGTTAGGTGTTCCTAACAGATAACTTTCTAGCCTCTTTTTGAAGACCTGCACTGACAAAGATCGTATAACCTCCTTGGCAGCTTTTCCAGTGTTGGTATCATTCAAATCAAAAACCTTCTTACCATTTCTAATCTGGGTTTACAGAACTGTAAGCTCATTGCTTCTTGACTCATTGACCTTGGTCTCAGAGGACGGATTATTCCTTTTTCGGTTTTTTGCCCCAAGCATGAGCTTTCTACATGTTTGAAGATTGTTGTCATTTCCCTCTTAGATTTATGTTTAAGCTGTCAAATCACCCACTGTTTTCCATTAAGCCTTCCCCTACACCCGCACCCTGACCTCTGACGCTTGCTGTTCGAGGACCACTGACTGCCCTGTGGGGGTCATTTCTGTGGAACTGCACGTTTCGGTTCTGTTCTGTCTTTTAAAGGCTTCGTCTAGAAATTCAAGAAGGTTTCAGTAACTAGAGAAGAGGGAAAAAATTAATAGCTGGGATTTGTGCTCCCGACAGCCTTGGTGAGACGGTTCTTGATAGCGCGGGGGGGCTGCGGTGCTTCGAGGTGCCGGTGCCGGTGCCGGTGCCGGTGCCGGTGCCGGTGCCGGTGCCGGTGCCGGTGCCGGTGCCGGTGCCGGTGCCGCGGGGCTCCGCTCCCGGCCCCCCTCGCTAGATGGCACCACCCGACCGACGGACCGGGGAGGGAAGCGGCGCCTGGAAGGACGCGCTGCTGCTCCGGGAAGCCGCTCTCTCCCTTTCCAGTGCCGTGTGGATGGACTGCTGGGCTGAACAAATACGCACACATGGAGGCCTCGCTTCCTCCAGCTGTGCCGGCTGCTTAGAGATCAATGAATGCCTTCATACTGTGTCTCATTGCGCGGTCTGGATGTACCCTGACTCCTTGTCATTTAAGCTCTTGGAGCCTTATCCTGATGGCTCTTCTTGGTACATCTTCCTGTTAGTATTTCTTTAATACATGGGGACTGAAAATATACGTCTGCAGCCTCAGCCAGATTCATGCAGCTCTGTAGGCTAGAACCATGAAAAGCACTTGGTATGTGTGTGATTTGAGAGCTGTATTAACAGGATAACTATGATGAGATCCCAGGCAAGAAGAGTAAAGCTTTCATTTTATGTATTAAAATGTGATGGTAAGCATAAGAGAAGGTAGTACATCACCTACAGTAGGAGTGATAACTGATAAGTTATAAAACTAATGAGATCACAGAAAGCACACGACTGGTAACTTTGTGCATATACAGGATAGTCATAAACATGAAAGGTGAGTAGCCTGTTGCAAATCTCCCTTGGTCACACTCTTCTGTAATATCTTATTTTCTGATATGTTTTTCTAATACAATTTTAAATGCCTCAATTTACACATGGTTCTTCTCCCTACCCCATTCTTGTGGTGCTTGTTGGTTGCTGTCTCCCACTGCCCATCAGATTGTTCTTAAAATGTGGATGTGGCATCTGTATAGGAATGTTATGTAGGAAGTAAAACTGGAGTCTGCTTACAGCGCTCGGTCCATCTGTACCATTTGGAAAGTTTGCAACTGTAGATCAGGAGGTTGGAATTAACACCATTTGTTCTTGGCAGTGCACATTTTCTTGGGAGACAGAAAACGATTATTTCTTGTTCTAAGAAAAAATATTGTTTTCCTTTAATATACATATATATGTATCTCTGTTTGTGTGTATCTCTGTTTGTGTGCTAGTATGTACATGTGCATATATAAGAGGTAGATGATGCTGCTGCTTCCAGGAAAAATGTTTCTGAGAACTTAAACTTCTTTCTTACTGCAACAAGTGCCTCAAAGTAGCTGATGCATTCAAAGATTCAAAAAGAGTTTAATCTCTTCCCCAGAGCTATTTTAATTTGAGATCTCAGAAGCAGGGATTACCTGTAATGTCTTCTTGGTGGAGCAGGACAGCTGAGTAGGATTTTTAGTTTATCAGCCATTGTAGTCTGTGTATCATTGTAAGATATCTATCTACTGGATTGTATTTCTTCATTATGCATTTCTTTTCCACACCAAGCATAAAAGCACATTTTACACAAGCCAATGGACTCAAGTAACTTTCATCAGATTCATAAATAAAATGGTACTTGAATATATGACTTCCTATCAAATTAGACTTGCAGCAGCATCCTGAACAGATCCCATTTCCCACCTACTTAGCTGTATTCAGTTGAACAAAACAATTTCCTCCTTCCATCCTAAAGTGTTTTGCAAGTTTTTTAGGATTTCTTTACCAGGGGATGTATTTTAAAGGTGTGTGAATTGAGAACAGGTAGAGTTTAACAGGCATCTAAGTATGCAAATTTTGTTGGGAAAAGTAGGTGTTGAGTGCAAGTAGCTGTAAGGCACATAGAAGAATAATTTCAAATACACTTGTATGGCAAGTTTTTATGACAAATGTGTGTATAAGGATCAGTAACTTTAGCAGTCTGAATATAGGTGAAGATGGAGATTTCCAGAACTTTTATGGTGATTTCCCACTGATAGGTTGTCTTCCTGTAAATATTAATACCATGGCAATACTTAAATAACAAGTGATGCATGCACATCTTTGACAGGAGGAAAAAATGTGGGTTGTGTTGCCTTGAGCAATCACTATATCACCTTTCAGTCTTTTACTTCCAAGCGTGGGTAAGTGTCTTGCGTGAATCCTAACAGAAGACATTCTTGACAATGGAACAAAGCAGATTTTTCCACCTGCAGATTATTCACTTTAATTGTTCACACCGCAGAGAGGATCTGGAGAATCAGACTAATTTAACTGAATGTTTGTCCAGCAAAGGATAGTTACCTCTGCATGAGTTTAGTGCTCAGCCTGGGTTGCGAGAATGCCATCAGAACTGATTAATCTCATACAGTTTGATAAATCTGGTCTGTTATGCTGCAAACTAGCATGGTAATGTAAAGCAAGGAAGTGAATTCTTTTGAAAAATAAATAATTTCCTCTAAAATACAGCAACAGATCCTGTCCTACCTCTGAAGTACATCCTTCCTGCTTTGTAGTGCACTGGGGAAACATTGCTATGTTGATATAAATATTAACATAAAACCAGAAGGAAAAGAAAAAAGCAAGGAAAGAAAGAAATTGTATCTCCAAGATTTGTGTATTCAAAACAATGGAAGGTCATTCAAACTACCTACACCAAGACAACTTCCTTACAAGTGTCAGCAGTCATGGTGAAGTCAGACTGCAGACTTTGGCACATACTTGTGCTTCTAATAACTTTTTTTACCTGTGTTTTTTACCCTTTCCTAAAGGAAGGGGTCTGCAGGCTTGGGGTGAGATGGGGCAAGGTCTGCAGAGTGGGGCTAACTCTGGCTGTGGGAACATTTAAATCAGCCATTTGGGAACACCAGTAAGAACAGAAAACATACGAAAAACAGCGTGGAGTTCTCTTTCAGTGTCCATGGACCTCAGTAAGAAGTAGGAATAACACTGCATGCAAAGGCCATGCCAGCATCTGGCTGTGGCATTGCTCTCCTAGGAGTCTTGACTGTTCTGCATCCGGGACGCTGCAGATGTGGTGGGAGATGAGGCAGGACTAGCAAGCAGGAGGGTGAAGATTAGGGGCAGATTGAATGGAGTTCTTTCAGATACGAAATGGTGGGGAGTGTCAGGAAATGGTACTTTTTAAGCTTGCTTGAAAAGTTTTTGGAGGAAAGTTGTTAACAAGCTATGTGTTCAAGAAATGATACTACCTCACCCTGAAGCTGACTTCGATTAGGGCCAGCCCTTAAACCTTGCACAGCCTTGAGGTTCTGGGCTGTCCCTCAGAGGTCTTTCATTCTACCCCCTGCTACATAGAGGAAGGGAAGGAGAGGGTGATGTTCAGCTAGATGTCAGAGCAGTAATAGCTTCTAATATAGACATTAGGACTTCCTTTAAATACAACTAAAGGTTCTGTGCTGTTCCTGACAGCCCTTGTCATGGGAATCTCACCTCAGAAAGGAGGGATAGTGGTGGTTCTTGCCTTATAATATTAAGCCAGAAGAAACAACATCTGCTCTTAACTTCCTTAGGAAAATTTCTAGTCAATCAGACCCTTTTTTTTGGAGACCTATCTTTAGCTACCAAAGCATTTTAAATTTTGCAGTAAATTTCTCATAGGCCACAGGAGTAGAAAATAAGTAGAAGAGGAAATGACCCATGAAATATTTGCAGAGGTGATGTTTTGTGTGTGTTCTGCTAAAATGTTTCCTTCAGTGTATTAAGTGTTTATATAGCACTGCAGCCACTATTAATCCAAGTAGTCATGTTTTTCCTAGCCCACCATGGACCCTATCCTTATAGTCACCCCCTTGAAATTAATCAAGGTGAGCACGGAGTTGTCATCACTGGAAAATTCTTTATTATTTTAGGAAATGTGATCTATTTCTGCCTGACCAGAGCAGGATGTTGCTAAAAATATTGAGAATGTTAATGTTACACAGGCAGTAAACATCTTTAAAAGATACACAGGCAAAAGAGGCAAATGCAGAACCAGTTGATCCTGTAGTTCCACTGGTAATAGGTGATTAGTTCAAAACTGAAGTGCCACATGCAATGTGATCATAAAAATCTCTACTTTTCTGAGAACACAGGAGGAAAAGTTTTCCCTTTCATTTGATTGGACATCCTAATATACGTTCCCTATTTATGGGTTTGCATTATTAATAGAATGCAACCTATCCTTAATACTGGTTTGTTTTTCATTTCTCCTCATGTTTCCTACCTCCTCTCTTCTGTCTGATTTTTGGGGGACTTTTTTCCCCTTTTCTATCCCATTTCTGTTTCATTGGTATATACAAGAGCAGCTTGAAAGATACTCTTTTTTGTAAGCAGTTACTCATATATCTAGTCACATAAGTGAATTCTTAGCTACAACAAGCAGAGGTTCATCAGGTTGCAAAGTTCAGCCTCATGACAGGCAGCAATTCACTGAGGTGTGATTCTGAATTTCTGGTCTCCACTGGCGAACCCACCCATACTAGATTTTTTTCTGCTCTTCTGCTTCTCTCTTTTTTCAAATGAGAATGAGAGATTTGCTACCATAATATTAAAATCTCCTTTGTCTCCAAACTTAGTATCCTCTTTTGATGTCTGGTCCTAATAAACGAAGAAATGTAAATAGGTGGTGTTCTTCCTGCCTGAACTGAACCAGGATCTTTAGCCTTTTGGCCTGTTAAGAAATAGCAGAGTTTTCCTAAAGAATTTCTCAGTCTTTTTCAAGAATCGAGACAATTGTAGAAAACATAAAAACTCGGAATATTTGATATCCGTCACTCTTCAGTTTTGCTCTTACGACATTTGCCTCTTCCTAACCTTCTATCTTCCAGGACTCTCATCCTTTCATTCTGTTTTTAAAAGTTTTTGTCTCCTGGTGGGAGGAGAGGATGATTTATCTCTTCCTGCTGCTCCCTGTTCTGATATCTGCCTCATCCCAGGCCTCCAGAATGAAACCATATTTTGTCCAGTCATCCCTGTGTCATCCTTCACTATCATTTCTTATCTTGCTTTATGTTGTTTCCTTCCCTCTGTCTCTCATTTTGCTTCTGCTGCTTCTACTAGAAGACACACTTCAGCTTAAATGAAAGGAAGTAGAAGACATCTTGCCTGATGTAATTTTAACCATCACCCCCTTTCTCCTCTACTTGCTTTCATTAGATGAAATTTAAGTTCTTTTGCAGAATCTTCTGTGATGAAGGTATTCTTCTTGTGTTTCTGTTAAATGCTCATGATAGTTGTTAGATGAGCTTATTTAGACAGGAGAAGAAGACAGCAACAATGGTCAAAGAAGTGTCTCTGTTCACTCTGAAAACCTGAAGTGCTGTAAGGTTACAGTGGATAGAAATACACAATGAATATAATTGTCTGTATAATTGTTGATTGTAACGTTTATTGTGGCTCTACTCTATTACTCGAATTAAGAACTGTTACTTGCCATCGAGCATTAAGACAAAAATTAGGGAAGAACTGTAAGTTTTTTCTCATAGCAGAGCTGCAGAGAATTTGGCTATGGGTATTAATATCTAAGTTTGCATTTGAATTTAAAAGAGAGAAAAGTCACATTCCCAAATACTGTTTTCATTGTAAGAGATTGTTAGTTGTTAAAGCCACTAAATGCAAGCTACAAATTGGCAGCTGAAAGTTTATTTTTCTTGGCTGAATTCTAGGGGTTTTTTTTTAGCCTCATACTTCTCTGCTTAGCTAAATTGTATAAATAGCAGATAAATTATTTTTAATTTAATCAAGTAGGTGCCCCTTAGAAGCAGTGACAATGCTAAGAAATACACTCTTCCTGTGTTTTAGTTCTGGACTGAAACCTTGCCAGAAATGTGCCTCTTGAACATTTGTCTGCTTTATAATCCAGATAACAGTTAAGGGATGAAAACTGCAGTGTCCTGGCAGTGCAGTTTTATAGACATTAAGTCCAAAGGAGTCCAGAGCCATTGGGTGTGAACTGACCCTGCCAGGGAGAAGTGGTGTAATGCAGAGGACAAGAGAAATACATAATTATTTTTTCCACAAATACACGTATTATAATAGAACATCAAACTGCATACTTCAATAAAGTAATTTTGTGACTGTAGTAGAGGAAGATGGTTGGCCTAAGGACTGGATTATTGTCTGTGCTGGAAGACACAACAAGCAGTGTACAGCCTCCTTCTGAATTTGGTCTGGGGGTTCTGCATTTCCAGCCTTTCCAGCTATATAATTCCCATCACGCTTGCTATCACAACTGTGTTACACACAGTTAAACTGCAAGTCAAGACAATGCAAAGAACATCCTGATTAAATTAAAATGTCAGATAAGACAAGAAAAAACAAATTCCAAACTGGACACTAAGGGAACCTCTGATAATATAGATAGAGGAAATTATATTGCTTTGAAGATACACCAGGACATTGATCTCATAAGAGGCTCTGGCAGGACTTTAATATGTGGTGATTCTAGACAATTCATTTTAATTGCTTCTATTTCTAGCTACAGCTTTAAAAGTGTATATTTTTTTCTGAAAGGATACTTGGTGGACTGCAAAGGCAATCATTGTTTTTTAAAGTGTATTTGGAAGATGATTATAAATCCCTATAGAGGCTAGTTGCTAATTTGCTATTCCAGGCTGTATTTCAGAGATTTGAGATAAACTTCAAGTTGTTTGGTAAAAAGAATGGAAATTGAAAAAATTGCATTTCTTCCATGGTAACATATATGTAATAAGTTCCAAAATTGTGTATAAAATGTTTAGACATTCACTTTCCTGCTCCACATCATTGGATTAATTTTTCTCATAAAATCACAGGGGGTAAATATGTTGATTGTTATGTTGATGGTCACGGTCTTCTTGTTTCAATTTTTTTTTTTTAATACTTCTTTGTATTTTGAGTAAGTGTTCACACTGCCAAAGAGCCAGAGAGTACTAAGGAAGGCTTTGGCATGCTTGAAGGCAACTGAAAACAACTCAGACTTTAAGGTGAAAGTCGGGACAGTTGTTCTGTTAATGTTTTGCTTTCACTGATTTGTGTGTATGCATTATTACATGTCAATGTCCATATAGCTGTATGTTAATTGATATTCATAAAACAGAGAGAAAACAATGTAGATGTTTTATTTTAGGCAATGTACAGATAGCAAACCGTCAGTTGTAATGCTGGCAGTGACCACAAGTCCCCCACTTTGATACACTGAACTTGTGGACCAATAAAACTTGTCTAAAATTTGCTTATAGTTCAATTTTTAAGAGGATTTTGCAATTTGGATGGACCATAAGCATTATTAGGAAGGTATTACAGGCTAGAGAAATTTCTTATTTCTCAAGAACAGTGTTATTTTGAAGAATTACTTTTTTGTTTTCAAGAACGGAGCTGTATGACAGTTGCATAATCACTTATTACTGTTCACTCATTCTTGCTCTCCTCTGTTGGCTCTGATAAAATTGTTTCTCTTCTGATTTCTCACTGGTGCTTTGCTTAATAGAGTTTTCTTGCTATTTTTTATTGTTTGTTTGCTTTAGAAAAACGTAGTGCAACGTATGCCATAGTGAGAAAAATGCTTCATTTGTCATTAGGAAATCATTCCATTTGATTTTGAAGGCTTGACATGATGCTATTTCTCCGTCACATGTTAAAGCTTCCACAATTCTTTCTGCCAACAAGGTGCCTGTGGCTCTGCTATACTCCTCAAAATTGGTTCTTGCTCTGGGATAATAAGCAAGTTTTTCGGCTTTTATTTTATTTGGCTTTCAATCAAATCTTGCAAGCTTTGGTGGTTAAACTCATTTACAGGTATGAGTTTGTATTGCACCAAACTGTCTTCACCAGATGCAATAGTATGTTAGGAATTAAGTCAAACTCTACTTTCCTGGGCCATGCTGGCCTAATTACAGTAGAGTATGCTTTAATGAGGCTTCTTCTGAGCTGCCTCTGCCTGATATGGCAGACAGCCCAGAGGCAAATTTCAGATCCCAGTGTCAAGAACTGATTCATTGCTTGTCTGCAATTAACAGCTGGGCTTCAGGGTCTGGATAGAAAGTTAGAATAAGACTCTCTTTCAGCTCGTCTATTGAACCCAGAGTTGTTGGCCTTTTCCAATGCAGATGTAGCTCAAAGGCCAAATATAATAGATTTGTCACGTAGAAGATACTGCACAGATTATGGAGAAATAAGACAGTTTTGGTTAAATTAACTCAAAGTCTTTAAACTGCACATGAAAGAATGGTCACAGAGAGTGGAAGGCATTTCATAAGGAAAGAAAAATAGAGTGTCCAGGAGTAAAACAGATCTCTTTGTCTGAGAGTGAAAAGAGTGATAGGTCACTGGTTATATAAATGAACTTTGCCATCTTTATTTTAATTGTTTGAACCTCTGAGAGCTAATGCCCAGCCTGCTTCGTTTGTGTGCCCCCCTTCATTCTCATCTAATGTTGTGCACTTTCCAAAACACCAAAAAAGAAAAATTGTCATAGCATGGCATATGAATATTATTGCTAGTTATAATATGGAGGGCGAAAAAGAAGCAGTTTTTGCTCCTAGAAACTCTATTACTCATCCCAAACAATATTCATGCCCCAGGAAAGAAGGAGGGAAAACACAACAGGAAACCCTCTTTCGTAAATCTGCTTTGTTTAATCAAAAAAATCATTGTTCTTGGCTAGCTCTCAAGGCAAATGTCATGGCATCCCATAATGCCGGCTGCAGGAACAGGCTCATATTCCCCTGGTACACACTGTTACACAGCCTGACCTAAATACAACAAAGAACTGGAATAGTGGCCTGGTTGTGAGTCGGGAGATTTTGCTTGAGTGACTCTCCTCAGGTATACAAGTCCACCTTTCTGGAAGAAATCTGTCAAGTCGTAGTACAGAATAATAGATTTTTGCCTCCTGTCTAGTTCCAGGGATAACAGCCAGTTTGAAACTTCTTTTGGAAGACTTTTGTTCCCTGCCATCTGTAGATGTTTGAATGTGTAGTGTTATGAAATAGTGTTATGTTTAGCACCCAGCATCATTCAGTCTTTCTTTGATACTACTGTTTCAAACATGCATGTTCTCTTTCATTAAATAGCTAAAGTTCAAGTGGTTTAAATCTTATTTTTTCAAACTAGAGAGCAGCATTACTCACATACCAGAAGGCTAAGTAATGTCTGGGATTTATTAAATCATTCAGCTAAGTTGACCACAGACAGTTTCATATAGAACAAGTGCTGGAAGAAAAATAATCTATGATGATGTTCATTATGCTATAATATACACAGACTGAGAGCCAAACACTTAGTATCATTTCTGTCTCTACAATTATTGTATTTCTTTTTAAAACTTTCACTAGCTTGACAGTTTTGGTTATAGAGGGTTTGAGCACAGAGGAAATATGTAGGTAAGTTTAATGTTAATTTGACATCTTAGTAAAGCAGCTATGGGCTATAACAAGATGAATATTTATTGGTGACTTTAATGAATAGGTAACTTTTACTGCCAAGCTAGTGTTGTTGCACACTCTTAAAAATCTTACATTCCAAGTGTATTTGCAAAATTCTATTACTGTTTTATTTGGCAAAAAGAACATTATTGAAGCTCAAATTGGAACAGAACAGTTTTTTGCATCTGTTCCTAGTATTCCAAATACTTGGGCATCTTTGCCAGTTTATCAACCTTTCACAAATAAAGTGCTACTTGAAAAAAATGCAAATGTAACAAAATGGATGTTACAGATCAGTCAATGTTATTGTAAAGTGTCAGAAGTAAGTGAACAGGTGTTCTTTGGAATTTTGGGTCCTCACCACTTTTTAAACATTTAGCTCATTTTACAATCACAAACTGAGTATCCAAAAATTGAGCAAAGGCAAAAAGAAAGAATTATTTCCTGAATAAAACTATAATCTAAAATTTCTTTGCTATTAACTATTATGAGCAAAAGAACATCAAACAAAATAATCATAAAAATTCCACAATAAAAGAGAAGAGTCATGCAAACTTATTTCTGCTCCAGTGAATCCTCTTGGTCTGATTGGGGGTTTTGGTTTATATTAATTTACAGCCCAGAGAAGATTTTAAACTTTGCTTTCCCTTACTTTAATTGTGTTTTTTGCACATAAAAGGATATTTGTTGTGTGGATTAAATGGTTTGTGAGCAGGATTGGATGACATAATTATGTTTTAATTTTTTTAGAAGACTGTGGGATGTATTTCCCAGAAGTGAAAAATCATCCTGACAAATATTTACAGAGATGTCCCGAGTCTGTAAAAAAGTGGCTGAAACAACTGAAGAATGCTGGGAAGATTCTACTGTTAATTACCAGTTCTCACAGTGACTACTGCAGGCTTCTGTGTGAACATGTTCTTGGGTAAGTGCAAAGTCTATTTCAAATTATATCTGCCAAACAGCAACTGGAGATAAGCCTGAGTTACTGGGAAGCTAATTTGAGTTTTGTTTATGTATGGTGGATTACTTGGTTCTGACGTTTCTGGTGGGCCCCTCTCCGGTAGAGTGTTACAGGGTCCTTGTGCAAAGGAGTCCCTCTGTGAGCCTGTGAGCTGTATCTGACCCACAGCACACTGATATCCTGCCTCCTTCTGGGGGAATCATGATGGGATTGAAGATGACAGGGAATTATCTTTAAGGGCAAATATCCAATACACCATCTGATTCCTAATTTTATCATAAACTTTTGCTAGACTGTCTTATTCAAGCCACTTCCTTTCTTGCTTCTCCAGCAGTGAATGGAATTAGGAGTGCTATTTAATTTCCTTACAGTAAATCTGCAGGAAAAGCTTACCAATTCCTTTTCCCATTAGTGGTTTCCAAAAGATGGCTGTGCATGGGAAATGTGCTTCATCACAGTAGAAAAGATAAAACAGACAGTTCATTGCACTTGGCAACTGCTTGACATTGTAGTTGCTGATCACAACAGCTGTTTTTAGTGTAATAAAAGAACATAACTGGTCAAGTCAAATTCAGTGAAATTCAGCAGAACCATCATTTACACACCTAGAAAAAAAAAATTAACCAGTGATGCAAATAGTGAGGTGGGTGACAGGGTGAGACTATTAATTTATTATTAATCAAAGAAACAAAATAGTTCAATGTGAGACAACCTCGACTATCATGATATGCCAGGGAACAGCAGAGCGAATACAGCAACACTGTAAGAAAACCACGGGTAAGGTAAAAGGCAGAGCTACCTTCCAAAACCAGACCTGCCAGTATCACTTCTCTTTTGTACTCTCTAGGCTAAATGCTGAAATGAAACATCAATGTTATACTTGCTCATGTGAGGGGCAAATCTACCTCCTGACAAAAAGAACTTCTGCTTATGAGCAAGATGCCCGTGAATTAACTCTTTTGTGTAGATCTGTCTAGTTATTTCCTAAATGAAAATTCAGTACAAAAGTAAATTCTTGGCCACATATAATGATTTTGGCTTTCTATTCCTTGGTGAATAGTGTTCAGCTGTTTAAGGCAGCTGTAGAAATCCTGTTGGAAGACAGTAAGCAAGGTGTCAGAATGATCCGCTGCCTTTCAAACACCAAAAAAGATACTCTACTAGAAGGATGCTGCGTCACTCTCTCTTTCCACAGAAGTGCAGGATGTTCTATGGTATTTATTACAATTATATTTTCCAGGGATTCATGCAGTGTGGCTTCCAAGTAGCTTCTGGAGAACTGAGTACTCCGCTGTCCATTAGACTTTACTGAAGTGGGGTTATTTTCCTGAAAATTTAAACTTTTTATTGGTTTTGTTTGTTCCAGGTGTCTCATATCAGACTAAAAGACTCTACATACCTGTGCTGCTTTTTGCTGTACTGGAATACAGTTTAGGTTCACACCTATTATCTCTGCCCTTAACTTTAATTTGACCAGGCTAACTGCTTTTTATTCTTGACATCAACACTGCATTTTATTCTTGATATCAACACTTAAGAATTGCACCTACATAGTCCTTTATCAATTTATATTCCTACTTCTTTCAGATAATCAATATGATACTGAGAAAGCCAAAACTGTACAGTAGGAAATAAAAAACCCTTATGATAAATATGGAAAACAGAGATGCATGTGAAATTTCAACCTCTTATTCCTAATATCCTTACCTTGTAACTGTTTACTTCTTTGCACTTTAATGAAGAAGCTCCTTTTTGACTAAGAAATTATTGTCTTCATAAAATCTGTGCTTGGAAATTTGTGCTTAAGTGCATCATTTACTATTTCATGAGCAAAATATCCCAGTTGGGTTCATGTGACCATATTGTCCTTAACTTCAAGACGTTTTGGTAGGGAGAGGAAGTGTAAGAAAAAACTTCATTTTGAAATAAAGTGAGAACTGTTTCCCAGCCAGGGCACAGACATACTGCTGGGACCAGTATATAAAATATGTAAACTTAAAATAGCAAGTGCCACTTCATTCACACAGCAGCATCATGGTGTGACTTTTCAGTCTTACTGAATTCGAGGATGCTGTCCAGTTAACTGAATGTTTAAGTGTTGGCAGGAGCACACCTAAAGATGACTCAATCATCACATAGTCACTGAAGCCAAGCGTATTTCACTTTTTCAGGAATGTTAGCCACCTAAAAGTGAGGAATTTTTTGAAGCTGGTCATTTTTTTTCCCTCTGTGGTTAGTGGAGAGAAAGAACTGGGCATTATCCTTAGCAATTCATTCTGCATCGTAGAATTATGTCTGAAATAAGTAGGATGAATTACCTTTCAAGGATGTGGATGTTTCTCCATTGTCTCTGTCTGTGGTGTCAACCACTATCTGAATTCAGAGTGCAATTTTCAGGGGGTTGAACTTAAGATACATGTATGAGATACATCCTACCCTTTGTGTTAGCTATTAACTGTAACCACAGGCCACTCTACCAAACCCAGGCAGTAACTGGAACAGATTTGATTTATATATAGTGTTTCATTGTAACGTAACACAAGGTCTCTCATAAAAACTGTGGCTTTGTACATGAGATTGAATATGTTGTTTCAAAAAAGGCCACAGGTAACACATCTGCTCACACAAAGCATAATTTTTCAACAGATCAATAACAAGTTACCAAATCTTCTGAAAACTCTTCGTTTGTTCTGTTTCAATTTTTTTAAACAAAGGGCTTGCCACTTTTTTCACAAATCACAAAATCATAGAGTCATTTAGTTTGGAAAAGACCTTCAAGATCATGGAGTCCAAGCATTAACCAAGCACCTCCGTGTTCACCGCTAAGCCATATCACCAAGTGTCGCATCCACACATTATTTGAACACCTCCAGGGATGGTGACTCCACCACTTCCCTGGGCAGACTGTTCTAATGTCTGACCACCCTTTCTGTGAAGAAATTTTTCGTAAAATCAAATCTAAACCTGCTCTGGTGCAACTTGAGGCCATTTCTTCTCATCCTCTCACTTGTTAATTGTTCTTTGTTGTGCTCCTGAAATGTTTGCTTTGTTTTGCAAATTCAAGCTTAACTTACCCATGGATGCATTATTCGCACCAGACACTAATTTGAAAAGTTTATCTCTGTCGATATTTTTCACCTGAGGATAAAAGAGCCCGGCCTGTTTGCTCAGTATCTGGAATCTTCCACATGGAACCAAATTTTAAAAACACACCATTGTAATATTTGATACTGATTCTTTTAAAAAGGTAAAGGTTTACATATGGTCACAAGTGGAGAAAAAATAGACAAAGCTAAAAGTTCATTAGAGGAAGGAAATTTAAAGGACTTTTATTTTAAGGTTGGAATGTAATTTTGAGCACAACCCAAAAGCTGTCTCTCATTGGGAGAGCATTCCATTTCTGATAAGATATCTCAGTCTCATGGAAGATCATGAATTATTTGAAAGTGATAGTCAACTGGTTTACTTCCAGCAAACTTCCTCTACTGCTGATAGCATTTCAGTGCCTGTGTCCATCCTGGACTTGCCATCTGTGATTTCTTTGTTCCATGCAAGAGTGCCCATCATTTTTTGGATGTTGTAGGCAATGAAGTCACCTAAGCAATGAAGTATTTGTAATAAAATAATGGATTCCTCATCATGGATGAGGAATGTTTTCTTATATACCATGCTGAGACATTCAAACCCATTTAAACTGATGGGATTTCCACAGTTCAGATAACAGTCTGTATATATGGACCTAATGATCTTTGAAAAATCTGAATTTAGTGGTGGGATTCAGCTGGCAGATGAAGACTCAAAGCTGGTGGGTGTTTATTTGTAGTCAGATGTCCAACCTCCCTGAAAGCAGCCAGTGGAGTCTGAAGAGGGAGTTCAGTTATCAAAATGGTGCTTCAATTTTGGAATATGTGAAATCACACTCTAATTTTCACTGGCTGTAAATTGCCTGGCTGTAAAAAGCTATGTTGTCTGCCAGTGGCATCTTAGGCCTGTGCATACCTACAGATACCAACAATATAAGCACCTGTTTTTGAGTGTCTTCAGTTACTTCCTAACCCATCACTTCACTTCATATATTCTTCTTTGAAAAGAAAATCGCTCATTTACAACTTTCTGTGCATGTCTATGCATATGTTGCCATCTCAGATTAAAAATATGTCATCTGTTACATGTTGTCCTTAGATCAAGGAACATCTTTTTACAAATAATGAGTGTTCCCAAAGATGACTCACTGTGAGTTTGACTCCCTTTTGACAACCTCAGGAAAAGAAGGATAATAGTGACACTGAACAAGCATTGAAGAAAAAAAAAGTGACAGAAGCAAGGGCCTTAAAGAAGTACTTTGATATTTTCTAAAGCCTTAGTGAGTATTTTTATGGCGTCTTAGCTAATTTTTTAGTTTAGCTAATCAGGTTTACTTTACTTTCTAGGAATGATTTCGAAGAGTATTTTGACATTTTGATCACAAATGCTTTGAAACCTGGTTTCTTCTCCCATACACCAAACCAAAGACCTTTCCGAACTCTTGGTAAGTTGCAGCTGTAAGTCTCTTCTCATCTACTTACCTCTATGGTAAAAAAAAAAAAAAAAAAAAAGAAAGAGAAATGAAATTAAGGCAACTGAGCACTGGCAGTGGGGTGGGAAGTGGTGAACGCCTAAAATTCTGTTAAGACTGAGAAGCACTGAGAAATTAAAAATTACAGTGTTGAGGACAATTATAAGGCAGAGCTATGATAGTAATTAAAATTGCATTGGGGCTCAGATATTGCATCATTAATGAAAAATAATCTTTTTCTTTATTGTGCTGACAGGGTCATGCACAGAAACCAAAATTTAGTTCTGGAGAAAAACATAGCAGAAATATTTAAAGAATTTAAAGGAAATTCAGGGAACTGTACAAATAAAATTGCAAAGCTGAAGGAAGGGTTTTATAATGGAAATCTGACAGAATTAAATGTGTTTACTTTGGCTAAATTATGATAAAGTAGGTGAAAAGGAAGTGCCCCTGTACTCACTTAATATAATTAAAACAATCTGAAACACTTGGCAATGTTGTCTATTCAGTAATTAAGGTTTTAAAACAAGAGGTTTATAAGAGCAGTGTTCATTGAACTACAAATAACAATGTAACATTTCTGAAGACGGTTAATTCTTCCATATTTTGGTAAATACCTTTATGATTAGGTGTTACCTGAAAATTATTTTATAGCCAAAATAACTGAAGTCAGCATACGCTGAACCATATTTTACCATTTTATGACAGGAAAGTCAGCGTTCCAGCCCAAAAGAAATTTTGCATGTGGAACTTCTACAGTAAAACTGAAACAAGCAGCAGAAATACATATTGAAACTACATTTTAATGTTTCACATATTTATATAGGAATATAAGTAAGAAGTATTTTAGGTGTGAGTTTTAAAGGATTAGTTCAGATAGTTGCCAAGTTGACAATTTGAGAAAAAAAAAAATCTCAGAAGGGAAATTGAAACTATTTATATGAAAGGAGGGAGGCGAGTAAAATCATACAGGGTGAAAAAGACTCAGTTCTGCAACCATTTTATTTAGTTTTGTATTAGGCAAACTGAAAGTAAAATGTAATTCACTTTAGATTTCTTTTAAACAATCTGATTAGCCTGACTTCCTAAGGAAATCCTGCTGTGTGCCTCTGTCAGTAATCCAGCCAGCAACTTTTGAACCTGTTGGACAGTTTCAGTAATTTTAATAGACAGCCAAAAAGGTCCAAGATACTTTAATGAGGTGGGGGTTTTGTGCAAACAAGGGCAGAACAGAGGGAGAAGACCAGGTTACTCCATTGATATTGTGCAGCATTGGCTGAATCGCCACATTACACTCTAAGGACCAATTTTCATGAAACTGTTTCTTTCTCTGCTTTCAAACAGGAACAGCATTATCTGGAGTCCTCTTATTGACTTAGTGGTTTTCATTCAGTTTATATCTTGACAATGCAAAGGGGCTCAAATGTCAGTCAATTACTCACTACATTAATACCTTATTAATGCAAAATGAAATGTAGTTTCTGTTCTGGACATCTCACTATCTAAATAGATAAGGGACACAAATGTAACTAAAGCAATTATCAGATAAACAGTTTGTTGAAACTACTAACCTGGCAGTGGAATTTTTTTTTAATATGTTTGTATTTGAATGACAGTAACTGGTTTCTTCTGAAAGACCAACCACAACATTCAAAGCAAAGAATGATACACATAGGTTTTTAGAGGCGTGTTTAAAAGTGCCGTAGAGCTTGTTTAAGAGTAAATGAAGTTTAAACTGTAAAAGCAGGAGCATTTATATAAGAAAATGCCTGAAATAATAATACATTTCCATACTGTTTATTTTGCTGCCCTCCCTCTGTGTTCCTCACAGCAGCTGAAATAGTATATGGTGAAGCTGCTAATACGTTGATGGGGAGCAATTTTCCAGTTTTCAGAGCTTTTTAAGGCTTTCTTTCATATCAGAACCACTGAAAATCCAAAATTTCAGTTTCTACTTTCTTTCTTCCTGTTAGCACTACAGCCTTCAGGCAGAAGAGTTTGGCCACTGTGCTGCAGATCAGGGAGACAAAGTGTCTTTATTTTTCCTTTGAAAAAGTAAAAAATCTATAGGTGGACATCATAGTAAATATTTTCTTAAAGCACAGAGACTAAACTTTTGCTAATGTAATTTAGGGAAAGAGAGCTTGTTCTGGGAAGCAATGTGTTGTAGAAAATGAACTGAAGTAATAGCTTGTCATTGCTATCTATTTCTCCAAGTCTGAGTCTCAGCCCTGTTCTTCCAACCATCAGTAGGTCTGAGCTGCATTAAATTCCTAATGATACCGTGTTTTATTGTGTTGTAAATGGACTTAAGGATAAGGCACAAAATACGGAATGTGTTCTTAATTTCAAACACCCCAAGTGTTGCATTGTGTGCTGGTGCTAAATGTTATTTACCTATAACAGCACTTCTGCTGCAGATTTACTAAAGGAAAGGTTTTGGTGTGAAGTTTACTAAAGAGAAGGATAAATTCTCTTCAGTGAATAAGTTCAAAAGGCAATTGTGTTCAGTAGGCATTTGAAGGAGAACAAGAAATAGGACGAGATGACAAAGGAGGCATTGTCTGGAAATGTGATATTGGGTAACAGCTCTGAAAAAGTGTTTTTTTCAGTAGGCGAGTAATTTTAGAGCTAATCCATTTAGAAACCATGAAAAATTATTTTAATTGCTCAATTAAAATTGCATCAGTATTTCATTTGAGTTTCAAGATGTGCATCATTTAAAGCAACCATAACACTGTTTGAAAGCCTAAAAGATTTGTGTGACTGGGGCACTGAAAAGCACAATAATTAATTATTTAATTTTGCCTAATTGTCCTTCAAAGTACCATTCTGTTAAGTGGAGAAACAGTTTATATGTATCTTTGCAGATTTTAGGACAGCTACATTTATTTTTACCTGACAAAACGGTTTTTATAATTAGGGGTAAGTTATGTAGCAAAGGATATATTTTGTGAGAACAGTGCTGTACATAAAAAAAAATACCCAGACTTTGCTACCATAATATGAATACTCATAATTTACTTGTTATTCACAAGGTTATATTTTCTTTTACATAGGGAAATTCTTCTCATGGTTCTTGAAAGTACTAATAATATCTTGAGCGACAGGATCTAAGGATCAGGTTGAAAATGTTTGGGTAAATCCTGTGTTGACAATGAAGGATTTTCTTTGCTTTCAACAGCTACATCCAGATTAAAATAATTTATCATTCCACAGAGGGCTTGAAGGAGTATAAATAGAAAATATGATTGTGAATTATGTGATAATCTGCAATACATGAAGATTTCTGTAACATTTGACAACAGAGCTTTCCCTTTATCACATCACTTTTTAATGCATATCAATTACTAGCCTGCTCTGATCATTGCCAAATACATCTTTTACAATCCAAAATTATAATTGAAATGCTAAAGATAACCCTTAATTCCTTGAAATCCTTCTCTAAGTCTGTATTCACAGGGAATTCTGCTTGGTCTTAAAGAAGGCTTATATATCTTTTATTTTTAGCTCAGGCGCAGTTACTGTCTTTTCTGATATGGGGTTTTTTTGATAAATTGAAAATGTATTGCAGACTGTTCAGTGTCTGAATTTAAAACTCACACTTTTAAAATTAGGTATAGCCTCATATGTATGTGTATATATCTGTACAGGCTGAAAACAATCCTATTGATGGAGTGCCAGTGGATGCCACATTTTGAAGCCTGCTTTCAGTTACATTCCAGGCTCTCTGCCTTATTCCTGAACTTGAATTTCTGTCCATCTCAAGGCGCCTCTGCTGCAGAAAGTAGCTTCCCATTTAAGAAACTTTCAGTCCTCTAATTTTTTATGATTTTCTGGTAACTGCCATTTTAACAATTCTGTGCAGAACCTTTTTTCCTCCTTCAATCATTCTTCTCCAGCCTTTCAAAAATACAAGAAAAATTCTATAAGCTGAAAGAACCAATTAGAAAAGAAAATAAGGGGACAGGATGTAAAACACCATACCTCCAGACTGAAGACCATCTTTGGTTATTAGGGACTGCAAGACTTCAGAAGGTGGTGATCCTGTGTCTGGTATTTGAGTTTTCTTTTGCCATCTTTTGTGAACATCTGGGCTTGACTATGCCAGAGATGGGCTGGGGGAGCCAGGTGGTGGGAAGGGAGAGCATGGGAAGAGGCCAAGTAAAAGCAGAGCAGCACATGGAAACATACAGAAGAAAGCAATTTCACGCTGATGGGGTTTTGTGAATTTCAGGTCTTTGCTTTTTGACTTCTACTGTTGCCTCAAGGAGGACTTTTGCAGTGAGGCTAATGTGTCAAACAGATAGCTTAAAATGATGTACCCGTGTAAGAGGCAGACTGATGCTCCCAGCTGGCTCTCCAGCCACAGCAGGGAATGTAGCACCATCCTCCCGTGGGTCTCAGATCTCAGGAAGCCTTTTAGAGGGAAGCCCACAAAGGGCCTCTTCTTGCACCTCTCAGGAGGCACAAGCAGAATAACAACAGCACCACCAAAGGGCACCAGTGTAATCTTTTCCTCCAGTGGCTCAGGGTGTTCCTTTATGTAATGCAGCTGTGCTTGCATCCATTCTTCTGGAGATGGTGCCTCTTCAGACCAGTCTGTCTGGAAACATTCTATAACATGATAATAATACATTTTTGCTGGGAGCTTATGACACAGTGGCATGGAAAGGTTGCGCTGGCTGCACACTGCATTACTCAAGAGCTATAAAGTCTCTAACAATTTCCCAAATCTCTTCTAAAATGACTGCCTTTCTATTGTTATAACATCCCACAGTGCCATATGCCCCTTAAAAGCAATGTTACTTCTTTTAGGGAAATGCTGTTTAGCAATTCTTTTAAGTGTATTGGCACTGTTTTTCATGTATTTCCCAGCTATTTAGGAAAGAAAAAGAAGGATTATAAGTAACAAGTAATGATATTTTGTACTCTAGTTTTCAAAACTAGATCTTTTTGTACCTCACAGGATGATGACATTAAGATCAAGAGTCTATTACTGCTCTAATATCAGAAACAGGTTCTGTAATAAGCTGACACTAGGAGGTCCACTGTTGAAAGTGTCTTGTTCTATACCCAAGCCACCACTGAGAAATAATTCCCTACTCTTATCTCAGCCAGGGAATTTCATTTTATCCATGATTTCTGGAGAAAAAGAAGTTTCTTTTTAGAGCAACTGGTTGGTATGGGTGATTATATAGAAATAATTCATATTCAGTGGTAGAACCTGGCCATTTTTAATTTTTATTACGAAAAACTATAAGGATTATGGAGGTACCTTATATAGATGCTTCCTTCACATGACACTCTCTTTAGCAACATGATCAATGCCTGACTACTTTCTGAAAAGCAGGCTAGGGGAGACCAGTAGAGCTGACAGTGGGAGACACATACAAAGAAATTTCATCTCATATACCAAAGTTTGTTTTCGTACAGATATTCATAACCCACTCGAGAAGCTCAGAGACTGTTTTGAAAAATCCACAATGTCAGGCCTCTTGGATGGCTGTTTCACCTCCTACCCTTTGTTTAAATTATCTTAGTCTAAAACTATTCCACTTTGTGTACTGCCTTTGCAAAGATATCAGTCACTCCAAAGATTATTTTTCTGACAGTGTAAACAGCTGTCTCAGAGACTTCTGGTTTCCTGATATTATTTATGTGCTGTAGACAAACATTTAGAAAATCAACAGATGTTACCTTGTAATCAAAAGGAGTTACCAATGAATCTTTTTAAGGTTTGCTAGATAGTACCTGTGTGTGGTTTGAAATCGATACTTTGGGAATCATTTGAGAATAGAGTTGATAATTTCCTATCATGTCATCATTGTTTGTAATTATCTATGGGATAGGTAAGATGGGAGTCTTTTAACTGTCCTGTTGGGTTAACGAACTCTTTCTAACAGTTAAATTTTACTTCATTTTTGATAAACATAGCCTTGGTTGACCGTGACCATTTGGATTTTACATGTTCAGTACAAAGTTCTGTCTGAAAGTATTTAAAATAGGTGCAAAAAGCAGAACAAAGTTGGGCCAGCACATATTCACATCCTTTTGCAGAGCAGGTTGTTAAAGTCACAGGCTTCATTTTATCTGATAGTTTCCAAAGTCCTTGGCTACTGTATTTGATGGTCATTGCCTCATAAAAACAAATGTTTTGTACATGTTTGTTCCACTACAGAGATAATGAATTAGAAGTTGACAATGCACAGTTGATTACTAATTGGCAGTGTATTGTTTATAAACCTTTTGTGAAATGCAAGAGACACTCTGCAGTTTGCACTGATGGTGTGTGCACCCACTACTACAGTGACATGGTTAAACTGGTGTAAGTTCTTCAAGTTGTGACTCTGTAGTAGTTAGACCATGCGGTAGCCAAAGAATGACTTTTCCCTAACAGTACATCCATCTTGGCAGTCTGAGCTGGGAAGCCATCCCTTTTCCTAGGAGGAGGAATGGAGCGAGTGTGTTTTGTTCTGTTTGTTTGGGGCTGTTTTTTGAATGGCCTTTACTGGTACTTGCTTCAGAAGCACTGTGAGGCCAGATTGTCATCACATCATTTATACAAATTTGTTATACAAATGATGGGTTTCACTCAGGCATTTTACAGCACATCAGAAGCTGGAGGCTGAGCAGCAAAGCTCTGTTTCTGTTTCTATCAGGAGGGTACCATGGCCTGATGGCAGCAATTCACTGTAAACCTGGAGCATGGGCCAAGGGCTAGAATTTCAGCCTGAAACGGGCCGTAGGAGGTACCTGGTTATCAACTGAACTGGCCAATGGAAATTGGGTTTGGTGCTCCTTCTTGAGCTCCTTTGGCTCAACCGTATTAGCCAGAAGACCTACCAGGACTCAGGCTAATTCATTAACATTTACTCTGTTTGCCTAAGCATTGAGGCCTATGCAATCTCATGGTATGTGTGGGTAGGAATTTCCACCCATCCCCTACTGCGAACCTCTATCAGTACTGCAATTTCAGCCACATTTGAGTCTGGCCTAGCATTCCCAGAGATACTACAGCCTCAACAGGCTGGAGAGGAAAAGATGGGCCTATCACTGCCACCACAGAGAAAGGCTGCAGTATAAACTTCCCCTTGATTAGATATCTGACTATCCATCCATGAGAGCCTAGCTACGAATGACCCAGCTGCTGGAAAAGCACCCATGAGACTCTGCACGCTCTTAGACATTCAGTGAATGCAACAGCAAGAAACAACTTCATAGGAAGATAGGCCCCATTATTTCCATTCTTGTTCATAAACAACTCTTTGTCTGTTTAATTTTTTTTTAAAGAAAAAAATTAAACAGTCTTTGAAGTAAGGCATCTCTTTGTTTCTTTGTCATTGAGATGAAGGCTGAGCTGTGGATGCATTCTCCAATGCCCATCCTTCTTTAAAAGAAAAAAATGATAGTAAATGTGTCAGGCCAAGGTCTTTAAATGTTTGCATAGTGTTCAAAGTACCTCAGAGGATAAAAGGAATAAGAAGTTATTCATCCAAAAATCAAAACAGTGAAAAACTGCAACTTGCTTCTGCATAAAGACAGCAGGGGTTGCTTCAGCTGATTACCTTTGATATTAAATAGCGTGTTTGGCACAGAGCTGATAAGAATATTACAGAAAACTAGTTCAAAGAAAGTTAAAACTGCTGCTTTCAAAAGCATGGTATCAACAATATTCCTTTTGTTAAAACTGGAAAACATGTTTAGCATAATTGCCAAGTACTCCAAAACAGAATTCTTTGTATATGGAGAGTATATCTTCATTTTCAAAAGGAGTTACAGTAGCTACTACAGTAACACTACTACAAAATCCTAGCTATTGATTATATCATGTTATATTCAAGGCCTTGAAGGATAAAACTTAAACCTCTTTTCTTCAAGGTATTGTGCAAGGATGTGATAAGAGTCAGTTTCTGTCTTCAAGAAACCCACAGGCAGACCAGATAAACAAATGGTAGAAAAACAAAAGCACTGGCTTTTCTGTTTGAGCCTAGGAACCAAGATATTGAATGACCTCCCCTGAATCGTATCTCCAGCAGATCTGCGTGTTCACCTAAGATAGCTAATGTCCTAATCCAGAAACAGTGAAGAATTGTAAATTGAGTTTTAATAAGGACTCATCAGTCTTGACTGTGAAAATCCTTTTAGCCCTTTTTAAAGATTTAACATAATGGGAAAATTAACATTCTTTCAATTAATTCTGCTAGATTTAATTTTTATGGTTCAGTAATATATCCTTTATAACTTCAAGATATTTGACCCATGATCTTTGTGTGTTCTATACTGAAATTAATCAAATTATTCAATAGTTATCCGGTAATTATTTCAAAATATTGAAAGTGATAAGCTCGACTAGTTATTTCTTTTGGAAGACAGTTGCATACCAGTGGTTCATGCCATGTTTATGTTTCATTTTAATGGAAGAAACTTCCTGATAGAGAAGCATGTCAAATGCCTTTAAACACACATGCCATATGATTGGGAGGTCATTAAAAGTCGAGATCTATAGAAAATCCTCAGTCATAGTTTTGTGATCACCTTCTGGTGTTGTTTCTTTATTGTCTTTTATTTCAGGATGCTAGCAGAGAGTGGAATCATGATACAGTCTGATCTGGATTGTACCAGAGAGATGAGACAGGAAAACTCCCACATTTAGGAAGCCAAATTAGTCAAAAAAATGCAGCTTCTTTTCACAGCAGAATGAGCTAAGGGCCTGTCAACCCAATCCTCTCTCTCCAGTGGGTACCCACAGAACATAAATTGCCATAGCCTAAGTCTGTGTTTTCAAAACCAAAGCCAAAATGCCTAAATGACCACTTTGTATTCCAGACAAAACTGTGTTCAGCAAACAGATTATCTGGCTTAAGGGAATTCTCCTCCAAGACATGAAAATGTTATTAAGAGGAGATGATCTTTTCTTCCATATTCTCTAAGAAGAAACAGACAAGATTTAGAAGCAAAGCAGTCTGCAATCTACTTAGACTATGTTTATAGTGTGCTAATAATATGTGATGCATAAAAATGCTTGGAATTTATGGAAGATTTTGCACTGAATGTGGAGACCCAGTTCTGTATGGAAGACAAAAGCAAATGCACATTTCCATTCATGAGCAAGGCTTCCCAAGCTCTTATTAGCCCTGAGATTAGCTCAGCTGGTTAGAGCATGGTGCTAATAACGCCAAGGTCATGGGTTTGTTGCAGCACTATTAGCATCCATTCCGAAAGAATACCTTGAGTTCTTGTGTTCATGCTTCCATAGAAATGCTGAAGAATGTCTAGCAATTTTTTATACAGATAATTTGATTCAATAACGACAATTCTAGACTAGAAGGGGGGAATTATGGTTATGAATGTCTTTTCACCTACATTCTGTTTCCCAAAACATACAAGAATGTCCATCAAGAGTGTCCATGACTGGCAGGGGGAAGAACTAAATTGAAAATTTCAAAAATCTGAAAGGAACACTAGGGAGACAAACCATGCACAACTCCACAGCTGTTCTGGCATTAAGATAATACATACTTCCTTTTGATTTGTTTTGTGCATTTTTATTATTACATGGTTAAATATATTTTATTTCTATTTACAGATACATTTTATTTTGTCCATGGAATAATACATGTCCCACTGGAAAGCTTATAAATTTATGTAGATTATTACCAGACTCTACTGCTGTTTCTAAGTAGGATGTTATACCCTTGGCAGCTTATTCAAAACCTGGCTTTTCTTCTTGCCGAATCTGTATCAGAGAAATGGATCATTTTCAGAAGCTATTTTTTTATATGGAGTCACGTGCCTCTCATTGTCGTGGTTTCACCCCAGCCAGCAGCTAAGCCACTCACTCCCCCACCCACAGGATTGGAGAGAGAATCAGATGGTGAAAGATAGAAAACTCGTGGGTTGAGGTAAAGACAATTTAATTGTGAAAGCAAAAGCTGTGCACTCAAGCAAAACAAAACTATTCACACCTTCCCATGGGCAGGCAGGTGTTCAGCCATCCCCTGGACAGCAGGGCCCCATCACGCATCACAGTGACCCGAGAAGACAAACTCCATCCCTCTAAATGTGTCTCCTTTCCTTCTTTTTCCCCTCATTTGATATACCGAGCATGATGTCGTATGGTCTGGAATACCCCTTTGGTCAGTTTGGGTCACCTGTCCCAGCTGTGTCTCCTCCCAAACTCCTATGGCACCTCCAACTTTCTAGCCAGCTTGGAAGTACTAAAAGCAGAAAAGGCCTTGACTCTGTGTAAGCTCAGCAATAACAAAAATGTTTCTATTTTCATCACTGTGCTCAGCACAAATCCAAAACACAGCCCCCTACCAGCCACTCCGAAGAAAATTAACCCTTCCCCAGCCAAAACCAGCACACTCCCTCAAACAAAAACTGACTCAGAATTACATTGCAAGGGTGCTGCCGTACATCAAAAATCAGAGGTCTATTTTGAAACAATTAAATACCAGGAATGTATACAGAAACCACACTGTGTAGAAACTGCTCTGGCTGTCTATCATCTATCCTCAGCCACCTCCCACTGTAGGCAATGAAGAGCCAGCAGACCTGGTCTGTGGAGGGCTTTGCAGTGCCCAAACAGCAGTGCCAGTGCTGCACAGAAGGCATTGACCCAGTGCTGAGCTTCCTTTTGTAGAGCCTTCACACTGTGTTTCTACTCCTGGGTCTGGATCCCAGCTCCGGTGTCCTCATTGCCTAATTACAGACCTGCAGTGCTGATCAAGAGCCCCAAGGAACCCGAAAGTCTTGCAGAAGTGGCACAGGACCTATGGAAGATGTGATGCCTGAGGGATGGGTTAATAACAATTTGTAAACTTTACTGGTCTGCTAAGATTTAGTGCAAACCTGTGAGAAATAACTTCACATTACAGTTCTTAAAATGGTGTCAAAATCCAAATGGGATTCCTGGAAGAAAGAAAAATTACCTATGACATGGGGGACTTACCAGTTTCAATTTGCAGGGGTAAAAGCATTCTTTGACATATATCACGTGTGCATAAACAATACGTGATAGAAGTTGGGAGTTTTATTAATCTTTATTCTCCATGAGGTTTTTTTCATCTTTATTCTCCATGCAGTTGCTTTCATCTGTAGAATTCAAAAGCAGATGATTAGACAGACAACCTCATAAAGAGTTACCTTGTGATTTGATTCATAACCAATTTGGAAATTGGAATTGAGGCAGTTTGTAGTAAAGCAAAAATAAAATTGTGTATGGTACATTCCTGGCAGAGCGTGAGCTGGCAACTGATGCAGAAAGCTTCCCTTCAGCATAGTTTCCATTAATCTGTATGTGCTGGTTTTGATTAAGGAGCTTTAGAGTTCTCTCGTGTGTTCTCCAAAATGTCAAGCTTTTATTAAGGTTAGTCTGTAGAATTGTTTTTTGCAGAAAGCACGTTTTGGTTTTTGTACTGCAGATCTGCTTTTGGAAGCAAGGAGTGAAAGGAGCTGATTTAGGAAGCCCTAGAAATGAGCTGAGAACATGTGGAGGAATCATGACCAAAGCCTGGGCTGAGATCTGCTTTTGTTTGATATGACAGCTGATCTCTGCCTCAGTTTCACAGTTTCTAAATTCTGTAGTTTACCCAATATTTATGAAGCACCCAGGAGAAGTGGTAAGTGTCAGAGGAAATCTACAACAAACAGCAGATGTGGATTTATTGCACATGGGGTAAATATCAAGTGTGTAGAAAGTCACCTTGTTTAGGAGCATCTCTGCCTCTCCCACCAAGTACAGGGAAATAATAGGTCAGGGAATACAAAAATGGACATTTCTTGGCTGGTAAGTGATCTTGGGACATTGCATCCTTTAGGTGAGTAGCAAGTCCTCTGTAGCTAATGTTCCAAAGGGAATTAGTTCTTGCAACCAGAAAGCTCAAAAACAAAAGTGATGTATCATCTTCTTCCTTACTCTCTTTGTTCTTCAGCCTGTCTTTATCATTCGCATTGGGCTCCGCATGTCTTAAACTTCAATATGTATGTTGCATGTTTTTCTGGGTAGAATTAGTGACCTCAGGACTTTTTCTCTTCATTAACAAACATGTTCATTCTAACTTGATTCTTATCTGCTGTAAAACCACTTCATATATTATTACTGTCCACAGATTCCAGGTGCCTCTGTGATACTGCCAGACTAAGGCTGAATACTCCAAGACGATTATTTTTTCTGGAGGAATAGTAGCAAGAGATTTTATCTGTGGAATTCCTGCATAGAAGGAGCTGGAACAATGCTCTTTGTTCCGAGAAACAAGGTGTAAAGCACATTTTCGTATAGATACACAAGTGGTTTTGCAAACCACACAAAATGCACAGATAAGGAACTGGAAAGGTAATCATAGAATGGTTTAGGTTGGAAGGGAACCTTGAAGATCATCTAGTTCCAACCCCCCTGCTGTGGACATGGACACTTTTAGGTGGATCAGGTTACTCAGATCCCCATCCAACACAGCCTTGAACACCTCCAGGGAAGGGGCATTCATAACTTCCCTGGGCAACCTGTGCCACCATACCCACTGTATCTAATATCTAATCTAAAGCCACTCTCAATTTAAACCCATTTCCCATTGTCCTGTTGCTACATGCCCTTGTAAATACTCTTGCCCCATCTTTCCTTTAAGTTCCCTTCAAGGCCGCAATTAGGTCACCCCAAAGCCTTCTATTCTCCATGCTGAATAATCACAGTTCTCTCAGCCTTTCTTCACAGAAGAGGTGCTCCATCCCCCTGATCAACTTTGTGGCCTTCCTCTGGACTCACTCCAGTAGGTCCATGCCCTTCCTCTGCAGAAGATCCCTGAGCTGGATGCAGTACTTCAGGTGGGGTCCCAGGAGAGAAGGATGTTGGGGGGACCATGTCAAAGGCCTTACAGGAGTCCAGATAAATGGCATTTGTAGCTTTTCCCTTATCCACTGTTGTAGTTACTCCATTATAGAAAGCCACTAGGTTGATCAGAGAGGATTTTCCCTCGGTGAAGCCATGCTGGGTGTCTGGAATCACCTCCCCGTGCCTTAGGAAGTGTCAGAGGAATCATTTCTCTTTCACTTCTTCAGAAGACTCATTACTACAAATCTTTCATGTGAGTCTTCCCTTCAAAGGATAACTAAACGTACTTTGCCAGAAAGGAATAGTTTCCATTTTTATTTGCCATCTCCAGCAAGTTGCATTGTTCTGAGTTTTACACTGACTGTTTCACACGTAAGAACTCTTCCTGTTTGCTGGAACATTATTTCCCTATCATTTTTTATTTTGTTTATTAAATGTGAAGTTGTACTGTATCTCAACAGATCCTACAGGAACAAGGTTTCATGTTGATTTTCACTCTGGTGTTACCTGACACACCTGGCTCCTTAGCAGACCTTAAAAAACAGCTTCTGAAATCTCTGCCAGTTGTTCTAACCCTGTCATACTCTTTGTCTCTCCTTTGAATTCTTCCATGACTGTGATCCACAGGGCCATGAAATTGTCCTGAGACCTCAAGCCTGAACTTGTCACGTCTCTGTCTTCTGCTCACGGCTTCTCCTTCCCTTCTTTTGTAATGTTTTTATCTAGAAGGAATAGTAATAGCATAAAGTGCAGTAGAGACATATTGCAAAACAAATTGCAAAATCACCATTGGGATTCATTGCTGATACATGAACAGAGATAGGTCTCCAAGGGGAGAGGCTAAAATCAGTGTTAGGTCCCAATCTCTTTCAGTGTCTCTTGAACATATTCTTAAGCAAAGGCTTATATAGGGCAGAAAATGTATCAGGAAAAAAACTGTATTTGCTACTGAACAAAATCACCCAGTGTGATTGTGGGTATGTTTCATATTTGTTCCTAGATATGATTTTAAACTATTAGTGGCAGTTTCTGTATTTTCTAAGAGAAAGTGGTCCTTAACTATTTAATGCCATTATATTCTAAATAACTTTTTTTCTTTGATTGTTACTTGAAGTGCCAAGTATTATGAAAAACTATAAAAATACTCACTATTTAGTGCATTTATAAAGCAGTGCCAAGGAAGTCTCTTCCCTGACAGCCGTATTCAAATGGGTTTAATGTCAGTATAATTTTTACATGTGTAATGTAATGCTTCTCTGCTGCCATGTGATAGAAAGAAATCTTGGGTCAATAGGAGCCAGGACCTCTTTGTCAGTAGTCTCAGATGTTAGCTTTTATTTTCAGAGAAAAAGACAAATCATTCTAAGGCATCCAGCTTTCCTTAGAAATTTTGTGTTTGGGTGGGGTTCTTCTTTTTAATTACTAAAGCTGAGCAAGGCTTTAATAACCACTATCTGCAGCTCTACTTGTAAAATTACTAACAGGCAGAAAGCTGCGTGGGTTTGTTTCTTTGTTTATTTATTTTTAATTCCCAAATGTTTGGGGTTTTTTTCTTTTTTTTGCATTTGGAATCTTAAATCCTTAAATCTTAAGTTAATCTTCAAAGGTTGATATAAAACTGCCCCCCTTCAGAGGCAGCCAATATTTGGAGCTGGAATTTCAGACAGAATAAATCAGTAAAATTAAAGTAGGAATTTGGGACAGTGTAATAAGTTAGGAAAAAATAATGGAACTACTTATAAATCATAAATCAACTTGGTTGTATAAATAGTTTTCATATAAAAGTTAATTAAAATGTCTATTGTGTATTCCAGGCAAATGAGTATGTGCCATAACTATGTATGCTCATGTCCACTGCACAATCATTATACCCTTTGAAATAACAGATTTTAGGGAATTGAAAAAATGAAAAGGAAAGGCCCCTTGCAGCAGAGTCCCTGTATTGCTTTGTGGGGATACATTTGTTCAGAATCAAATTGTCTGTTCCAGTTTTATGTACCTGGAGTATTAAGATACAGGGAAAAAATTCTTAGTCTTTCTGTAACTGAGGATTAAAGAACTTTTATTATTTTTTTGGTCCTTGGGGTTTTTTTTAAAGTCTAAGTCCAAGGTAAATGATGGCATGGAGTTTTTCCACATTACGCTTCAGTGTCAGTTTTCAGTGGGGAAGAATATGGTCCAAGGGCAAATTTCAATATGCCTTTTTTTAGTAGATATTACTAGGGTTCGGGTAAACCAAAATATTACAGACTACACAGTGCAAAGAAGATGCTTTGTGTGTCTCACTTTGATTTTAACTGAGAAACTGAGACAATTTTCTGAAGTGACAGGTTAGGTCAGAACTGTCTCATAGCCCTCATCTCATATTCTCTGCTTCCCTCCGTGTTCTGCTTCCATCTCATGTACACCCTGGTAAGAACAGCTATGGACAGGTGCTTGAACTGAACTGTATATTCCTGGAACGTTTATGTCAGGGTTTTTTCCTCAATTACCTACATTTCCTAACTTATTTTAATTGGAAATGCTCTCTGGAAAAGCCTGAAAACTCTCTCCTATAATTATATAGGGATCTCTAGAAAGACTAATTACTAAAGACTGTTACTAATTTTAACATGATTATTTTTCTGAATATTGGAAGTTGCTCATTTATGAGGCTCTGGGTCTTCCTACAAAACTAATGAGATCCAGAATAAAACTGCTCTAGAGAGGGAATTTATTTCTTTTCTTGCCATTTTGTACCTTTCCAAGATCCCAATTTAAAAAAACAAAACAGACAAAAAAACCCTTACAAAATATGTGCAATGAAGAAGTGAAATTATGTATCTATGTCTCACTTAGCCTTGCAAAGTAGAAGTTTTCTGATTTATAAATGCAATTAAATTATGGAAAAACCCTTGCCAAATTTGCACATGAACTAAAATTAAAAATGAACTTGTAGGAGAGTCATTTCCCAAAAAGTGATTTTTCTTTTCTGAGAAAAAAATGGCCTTGCTTGTATTTCATCATATCAGTGTTTTAAACAGAAACTCTTTGTTAGCCAGACTGTTCCTGGGAAGGCAAAAAGTTAATCGATTTGAAAACAAATTTCTTAATCTGTAGGGAGCTGTTATTTTCAGTTCCTGAAACACAACAATCAAAACCTTCTAGAGAAACTTACTTGCTGACTTCTCTAAAGGAACTACTGATCTTCTTATAAACAAGTACAACTTCAGAGAAATTTAATTGCTGACGTCTCTAAAAGAACTACTAATCTTACAAACAAGTAAAGCTTCAGTTTTATCTCTACATAGCCTGTTGCTTGGCACAATTTAAGGCAGATTTTAATAAAAACGTAAAAGGTTTTGGTAAAACTAAAAACATAAAAACTCTTTTTTTTTAAATTTCTGCTCAAAGGATTCTGTGGTTTTTACATATGCCCAGAGCAGTTTGAAAATACAGTCTTACCAGACCTTACAAAACAGTGGAAAGACAGAAGTCCTTCCTGAGAAAAGCAATTGTTAGTAATGTGATAAACAGTACTTATGAATTATTAAGAAATAGTTCCTTTTTTTCCACAGGGTGGTATCTGTATTTTTTCCTCAGCTTTAACTGTGGTGTTCTTCCAGAGCATTGCCATCTTTTAGTAGTACTGTTATTTAGTCCTCCCTATGATTGAACACATATATGTTGGAATTGCTAAGCGTAAGAAATATGTATCACTACTTATGTAAACTTTAAAATCATGTTCCAGTTTTCGAAACTGAATTTTTACTTCGATTAGTTCAGCCTCTGTCTCACCAACCATAAGCCTCCCCAAAAAATGCAGAATGGTGCAAAGGAAGGAAGGGGAGGTGATCTTCAGGCTTTTCCTGGGGGAAAAAAAAAAACAAACAAAACAGTTTGGATAGCCAAAAATGGACATAGCCAAAATCACCAGTCACTTCGGGAAGACTTAACCTTTCATTTCAGCACATCACGTTAAGGAAATAATTTGTTCTTTATCATTTCCCTGCAGTCATCCAGTCAGACAGGGGACTGGCAAGTGCTGATGCATGGGCAAATGGATTTCACAGCTGCCTCCAGGGCAGAGAAGTAATTCAGGGATGGCAAAACATACACTGATACCTGAGTGAATCCTGGAAACTACACAGCAAAGTTGGTTGGTCTATACACAGGAATTTTGGGTGGTAGCCTAAGAAGGGTGCCATAGGGTATGAAGTTTTACCTCCAGGAATCGTGTAAGTACTTGCTTTCTTCATGGAGAACGTGCCCACAGGGAAACTCTACAGCTTATGTCATCCCATCGTGTTATACCTTTACAACTGGAAGAACCCACCTGTGCAGGTCCCTTTGTCCCTGTAAAACAATGTACTTTCCTGCCCTGATTTCCCTTTTGGAAAGGAGAGTTTGTCTTTCTTATGTGAGCTCAAAATGCTATCCAGAACCAGACTGTATTTGCAAGTGAGATTGGAACATAACCCAGCTTTTGTATTAATGCCCTCAGGGTCTGAAATGACATTATTTTAAATTGCAGAGAGGTGTATCAGTGTGATAGTGATGCTTTAGGTTTTAACTCTTATATTTTTCGAATCCTGTATTGCCTAACGTGTAACTGAGGTGCCTTGTAGCCTGTTAGCTGCTGTTGTCTCATGCTGAGAGACATAACAAAATCTCTCTAGGCCTGCTCTTCAAGGACACCTAGACTGTCCAGGCCCAAAGCCTCTTGGGGTGGGGGGGTGGGTGAACTGGGGGAAATTACATCAGTAGTTAAAATGTTAATTGTCGAATTTATGCTGATATGCAAATGCACCAAACTTGTAAAAGTGTGGGGAACTCGTGACTCGTTGTCCACCTTGGGGTCCAGCTTGGGGTCCAGCCTGGAGCCCTTGGCTCCCCAGGGTGCACCTTTGAAGGCCTTTCAAATAAATACCTACCTTTATTCCCTTACTCCTGTCTAGTCTCTGTTTCTAGGTCTCCTGTTAAGGCATCAATAGTTGTGGACCATAGAATGGACTTGTTTTACAATAACCCCCGTGTTGGTAACCAGAGCTTCAGTTGCTGAACACGAGTCCATCTGCGTGAGGTGCTTGCAGGCAGAGGGAGCCCACTGAAGCTGCCCATGAGCAAGAAGAGGCAGGAGCAGGTACAGGCAGGAGCAGCGACAGAGCTGACACATGATTTTTATTCTACTGCACAGCTCAAAGGGCAAAAAAATACCAGTAACTCTAATAGCCAGTCTAACTGGGTCTGTGTGGAAATGGGTTGTCTGGGGAATGGCAGAAGTAGGGGCTGTAGGGGAGCTGTATGCACACTGTAGTTAAACCCAGCACACTTTTGGCTGGCAAGGCCTCTGGGCATTTGGAATTGCTTTCTTCCCCTGGTCTTTGCCCAGTCAAGTAGATGTGAGGTGTCCTCGGGCTCCTTGGTGAGTCACTGACAGGTCCTGGCCCCAGTGTGTAGCCAGCACTCGCTGCAGGGCACCCAGCCAGAGGAGCAGCACAGGGTGGTGCCTCGGGGGTGGTGAACTGATGAACATTAACCTGGGTGTAGGTATGGCTCAGTGTAGGTGAATAACTGTTGAAGCATAAATTCACCCTCACCTCAGCTTCTCTCTTAACCTCGGGGTTCCCACCTGAGAGCCCTATCCCACGGGCTCGGGTCTAACAGTGTAAACACCAGCCAGGCTGGAGGTAGATGCCCAAGTGCAGACCCTTCCCATCTCAGCAGGTATAACCCATAAGAGGACACAGAGCAGATGGCAGTAAGCAAGCTCTGCAAAGTCTTTCCCAAAAAATGACTCTTTGCCAAAGTAAATTACCATCAGTTGTCATTCAAATGAGAATAAGCTTCACTGATTACTTTTTGCATAATCATTCAGAATGAAACCAGATGTTCCTCGAGCCATGTTTTAAAGCTGCAATGCACATTTAAAGGTAGGCAAGAAAATTCTCACAAGAAAAAGGATACTGAGTCTTGTTAGTGAGTTGGTTTATCTGAAAAAACTTATCTTTTATTGGTGATGAAAGTATATTTCTGAATCAGAAACCATTTCCCAAGCTGTTAGACAAAGCTGTATGGCAACTGCCATCCCAGCAATGATAATATTGCCCCAGCATGAGTCAAGCTTTCGTTGTTGTTTTTAAAAAGGAACAGTAACTTCCCCTCAGGAAGACTGCTCTGAATCACAGTTAGGTTTGGGCAAGTGTTTTAACAGAATGATTTTCTGGGTTTAATTATTTTAATTTTACTTGTTTGATACCTTTACATTTCTTGACATGGCATGTTTTCAGTCTACAGCCAGGAATCTGGGTTTTGGTGTTATGTGAAGCTTCAGAAGGAAGCAAGTCACTTCATCTAAATCATCAGAGAAATTCATTTTGGTTATCCAGTCTGTCTGAAATTGTCAGGACATCTCCTTTTCCTCCTAGCTTATAAGACCTAAAGCATCCTTGCCTATGTATATTGCTTTCTGCTGGAAGAATATTTATAGCATTTCTGACCTTTGAATGAACTTCTAAGAATCAATAACAGCAAAGTGGAAAGAAGGTCAGCAGCACCTCTTGACTGAGTGTAGCCAGTATTAGGTTTGGAATACCGAAAACATATTAGGAACTACCATAATCATATTTATGCAACATTTAAGTGAATTAGAAACCATTCTTGTTAATGACTTCTTGAAACTGAAACACAATCCATTTCCTTCCACTTCAGATTACAGTAAAAAAATTGACACAGTCACCCCTTGATGTGTGAGCACAAGCAGCCACATGAGGTGGTTGAAGGCAAGGTTTGTCCATTCAGAGTTGTTATCCCTATGACCCTACAACTCAAATATTTTAAAGGCCCTTTCCTAATTCCTCAAATTTCTGAAGCTCCTTCCAAAATCAAAGTGTTCCCATAATGAACTAGACATCTCAGTGCTGTTTGCTGCCTCCTTCAAAAGGGGAGATTAATTTCCCTTTATTTCATTGTCTAAAAGTGAATTTTCTAACTTAATTAAATCCTTTCCTTCTCCAGAGCTGGCACCCCTCAAAAATGCTTGTTGCACTGTCTTTTGCCTACCACAGGACCAACTAGTTCAGATTGTAACTGTGAATTAGAAACCTAAATTCCGGATGCTTTGAGTTAAGTCAGATGAATCCCATTGCTCGGGGTGACAGTAATAGCTGTCACAGAGCAAGAGGTCTTCTACCTTGTAATTAGAGTGAATTGTTTCACCCAGGACTTCTCCTCATGCCATTCCATAGAAGTAGCAAGCAGGGCTTTGCTCATTGCTAGAGCCTCCTGAGGCTGCTGTAATACATAGGGCTCCTGTTTCCAAATGCAATGTCATTATTCCTAAAATACCTCTCATAAAAGATCAATTTTTGTCCAGTATTTTCCTGATTGACTGAATGGAGAGACAATGATAGCTATACAAATCTTCACAAATTTCAAAAACCTTTATAGCATCTCAAAAGAGTTGTTTTCATAAGTTTCTTTTTCTATGTCCATGTCATTTGAAGATTGTGGCTACTTGTTCAGTGAACCATCCAAAAATGTGTCTAAAATACAATGAAAATAAAATAAATTTACTGTTTTGACAACTTCTGTTTGTTCAAAAGTTGTTTGATCAAAGGTTTTAATAGTTAGGAAATTAGGATTTTTTTAATGGATGCAATAATATTTTTATTATTGTAATTATTGTTACATTCCTGAAGAAGAACAAAGGAAAAGACATTTCCACACAAGTTCTACATGAATTGTTAATGTCAACTTTGAATTTCCTTGGTTTTGCCTAGTTTATAAAACACCCTTAATATAGAATTGTTTTGTCTTCATTTCTTCAAATTCGTAGGATCATAATATTAAAGAATTATTTCATTCCTCTCTCCATGTACCCATTTCCATCTTTTTCCTTCTTTTTTAATTTCTTTCAAAGACCGATATATTGCGCCATGTACATCTTCAGTGCTCTTAAACATAAAGCTCTCCTAGCATTTCACCATTCTCCAAAATTACCCTTCAACTTTCAGCAGTCTCTTACCAAGTAAAAGTTGGTCTTTTCCTCTTATTCCTAACACATTTTAAGTACTTCGGAAAGTTCTGTAAAGCAAGAGAAAAACTGAAGTTCTGATGTTACACCTAAGTCAGATCCAAGTACTGTATTGATTTCTAACTGTTCTGTTTCTAGCATAAAATTAGACATGTTTGAGTCTAAATAACAAAATCAACCTTTTGTTTCACAAGTTCAATAGACAAAAGACATTAATATTAATATTTCTGATGAAATTGTAGTTTATCGGTTCACTGAGACTATTATTTTGGCTCCAGCAAGAAGATAAAAGGAGTTCATCTGGCAATAGCACATGGATTTGAAAAAGCAACAAGGTTACGTGGCCACTGGGACAGATCCATGCTTTGGTACCAAATAGAAACAAAGCCTATGGCAGAGTTGGGTGATGACCAGGGAGTTTCAGTTTCTACTGAGTTTTCTAATTTGCTGACACTGCCAGCGTGGGTACATGTCAGTGTGGATTATACCACCAGCAGCAACACTGTGGTTGTTGTCCACTCATCATTTGTCCACTCATCATTTCTTCAAAACTGGGTGATAACTGGAACTGCTCATTGTTTGTGCTGATCTAAGGCTGGTGAACGCCCTTAAGAGCTACTTCAGTCTTTGTTGGGTTTATGTCAGTGTTTAAAATCTGTAGGTCATTTTTATGCATGGCAAGGTACCTGCTGTCTCTTAAAGTCTGTTTTATCTCACAGTTTCACCTTCATCTTGTAGCAGTTCTATCAGCCTGGTCTGTGTGGCCTCCTGCCTTCACTGCTGCAGTGTTTGGGTGGCAAAGTCCATGAATTTAATTCCTTAGGTCTTCTGTAGCTGGTACGGATAAAACTCAGCTGCTTCTTTTCTCACAAATGCCTACCTACCCCCAGCTACCAAACACATTGACTGAATCCACAGTCAGTACCAGAACTTGAGCCTGACACTGGAGCTGGTTTCATGTCAAAATAGACCAGCTGTGCACAGGCAGCTTCTCAAGCATGTCACAAGTTCAGGAGGATGGGCTGGTCTCACTAGCAGCATGCAATTTTGCTTGGTGATTTCAGAGAATGACGAGGAGCAGGAGGCTCTGCTGTCACTGGACAAGCCTGGTTGGTATTCCCAAGGTAATGCTACCCAGCTTTATGATCTACTGAAGAAGATGACGGGCAAGTTGGATCCCAAGGTATGTTATAAGTGATAGTAAATCTTTCTGAAAATACCCTGTTTCAGTCAAGAATTCACCAGACAAACTTTCATTAGAGTTATTGATGTGATTGGTCACAAACATCTGTTCTGGTTGCACTTGCTGCTAACAGCCTGCAGAATTCCCAGAACTGGAATTAGCGTATTTGTCCTCTTATCGGTAGAATATGGAAACTTTCTAGATGTAAACTTTCTGTATGCATGTTTAAGCATTTCAGCAGCTTTTGGGAAGAATCAGGTTGTAATCAGGGAATCTTCCTGAGGAACAGATCATATAGTTTAAAAGATGGCATCAGTGAAAACTAGGACTTTGTTATTTTAAGTACAGGTCTGGATAGGTGAAAATGCCACCACTGAAGATGGTGTGACAACATTTTTCACAGTGAATAAATTCCTCCCTGAACACAGAAAAGTTCTGAGTCACCAAGAAGTGCTTCATGTTCTCTCTTGTTTCCAGTGTAGTCTAAAACTTGTTCCAGTCTATTGTATTTTCCTGGTAGTCTTTCCACTGCTTCCCATCAAGCTATTTCTGTCAGTCAAAAAACTCACACTTCCTTTTGCTGGTCCCAGTTAGGCATCCCTTTCCAATGCCCCTGGAGGGCGAGAACAGGGAGGATATGTGGGGCCAGCCTTTCCCTTATGGAGCTGGTTGAAGATAAAACCCCAAACTTGATGTTAATAGGATCTCTGCAAGTCATGACCAAGAGTAAACATGGAGGAATTTTTATTAGGTTGTTTTAAGGCTCTTTTTCTCTCTCTGTGAAATACAGTTTGCTTGTGTTTTCCTCATATACAATGAACTTCTAATTTGCTTCTTCCTTCATAGGTTGTTTATTTTGGTGACAGTATGCACTCAGATGTTTTCCCAGCTCGTCACTATAGCAACTGGGAAACTGTCTTCATCCTAGAGGAGCTTCTAGGGGACAAAGGTACAGTGCCTGCGAAGGCTGAATCGGAGCCCTTGGAGAAGAAAGGAAAATACGAGGTAAGGGTTCCTGCAGATGTTTCCTGGAGCAGAATAAAATAAATTACAAAAAAGCCTCATGTCACCTGCACTAAGAATGAAGCTGTTTATCTTACCAGGGTGCTGGCAGCATCAGCATCCCCCACAAACATATCCTCCTTGTCCTACCAGGAGGATGCCATTCTGTCCGAGCTCAGCAATGCATGGGTGGCACAGCACCTCTCCCTGGAGCTAAGCCATGGATCTCAGAAAAGGAGCTCTATGTGCTCTCCCTTAGCAAGAACCTTTTCAGTAACAAGATCCTGCCCTCCATAGCACAAGGAGAAATTTCATGCCCGCTTATCACAAGTCCGACGCCTGAACTCTGCTGAGTTCATGACGTTTCCCTGTGTGTTGTGGCCAACTGTAAACATGGAGGAATTTTTATTACATTGTTTTAAAGGTGGCTTTCTCTCTGTGTGAAGTATGGTTTGCCTGTGCTTTCCTAATATACCAAGAACTTTTAATTTGGTGCATCCCTCACAGGTTAATTTGGTGACAGCTGTGCTCAGAAAAGAGGGACTGCTTCAAAATCTGGCCCAGTGCAGACTTACTGGTAGTTACCTCAGATAAAGAATGTGATTTTCAGGTTGATCATAGTTGGGAAGCAGAGCCTTAGCACTACCGTCAGCCTTTAATTCTCCCACAGAAGGTGGAAAGTTACGATGATTTATCCTTCCCTCTGCTGCCAAAGAGCAAAGTAGAAAGGAAACAGCACTGAGATGGATGATGAGGCAGCATTGTACTTCCAGCGTGTCCCATGGTGATAGGAACTACAGCAAAGCTTCACTCTCCATTTGGAGTGTCACTTCATTTCATATGCTACTAAATAAATAGGTCATTTTTTTTCTAATTGCAGAGAGATACATATGTGTTTCTCACTTTGCTTTGTAAAGCACTAAACTTTATTTTTCTTTTAAAATAATTACTGTTTGTGATTAAAAGTTAACTTACCAATAGAAAATATTTGGGGGGTGCTTTTATACCAGGCATGTTTTTAATACAAATGTTGTAAAAGGTCCTGGTTTTAATGGAGAAAAGGGTGTCTTCAGTGGGAATAAAACAATATAGATGTGATATCTATATCTATATATTTTAATAGACATATCTCATATTTTCCCCCACTATCCTGATACCTAAACTAAGGTCAGACAAGGACATTTAAGTCACTGAAATAAGGAAATGTAATCATTAATTTTAGGCTTTTTCCTGGGTTGTAGAAAAACAAAAATGATGACAAAAAAATTCAATATCCTATCAAGAGAATGTGTTTCTCAGTAGGAAGGGGAGGTGGGGGAGGAAGAGCTAGTAGTACTTCATAGGTAAATACAATTTGATTTCAGTAATCAATGCTTTAAAAATAACTCATTTTCCTCCATAAATTTGTTCATTCTATGACTGAAGATTCTGCATTGCTGCATAAAACTTATATCTCTACACGGTTTGGGGGATTTGTTCAACGTGGTTTCTTAAGCATGTTCAATTCGTGCTTTTGAAGCACACATTTTTAAATAGGCAGACAGAAAGCGGTTCTTTTCCTGAAAGTACAAAGAAAGAGTAATGGATCCATGTGTTTCCAAGCCCACGATGATGATTTGGTTTTCCCTTGTTGCAACACCTCTGCTCGACTACTCGCAAGATCCATCTTCTCCATCACAGCAGCTGTCAAGCAGCAAATCGAGACTTTTAGACAGGTGCTTGACATTTCACTGACACTGTAGCATTCTTGATAAGAGATTGCAGTATCTCAGGGAGACACCACCCCTACCACACACAACCCCTGTTCCCTTTACATCCGCTACCAGTGACAGCAAGCAAGCAAGGGAGAAATGAATTGCGTTGATTAAAGGAACCTGAACCAGGGGGGCCGTGGCAGGTCACTGGTGTTATTTCATTACCATGCTGCTCACTGGAGTCTGACCAACAGGTCACATCCATATCTCTGCAGTTGACTGGACACCACTAACTTAACAGGACTAGTTCAAAGGGACTCCCTTTACAAGCCTATGAGTTTTATTTTCATTCCCCCAAGCAACTTCTCCCATTAACCCTTTGGTTAAGAAGGGAGAAAAGCCAATTCAAAGGATTGTACAAAGACAGTTGTTTTTGGAAAATTAGTCACAAACAGATCAGATGTCATCTGGTTAATCAGCCTTAGCATTCACTGGCAATAAAAAATACACTACTACTGTAGACTTTCCATGCCATGCTGCGTGTGCAGAGAGGGACTGAAAACTTAATACACGATGCAACTTTCAATTCTATCGCTCTTTACAAAAAAACTATTAAAGTAATAAAGTATTGCTTTAATTGGCAACTGCATGTTTCAGAAAGAAATAACAAAAATCTGGTTTTAGTTGTTTGGCTGGTGTTTCATCACTAACAGGGAGAGGGGAAAAAAAACAACCTCCTCACACACAAAGTGGGAGACTTGTAATTTCCATTTTCATTTGCAGTTTTTGTCTTTTCCCCTCAATAAAATGCATGATATAAGCCAGATACACATAACTGTGAAATTATGGTAACTACTGCAGTTCTTTGAAACACGTAAGTCATAACCAAATAAGCAAGAGAACAGCAAACTAAATGCTATTTATGCAGTTACTTGGCTTCTAAGTAAATTGCAGCATGAAGGGTGAATAAAAATACGAAACATTGTGTTGAAACAAGATTTCCCCCCCGCCTCCCAGAACTGGGGGTTTATTTGTTTGGCTGGAGGCTTTGGTTTTGCATTCTGTTCTTTCACTGTGTGATCAGTTCCATCAATGAACACTCAAAGGAAAGCTGGAATTTGTCCCAGGATTTCAAGGAAAATTATTACAGAGGAGCTGTCAGTGTGTAAAAAACCTTGGGCTATATGAATGAATGGTGCAGAAATCAAAGAATTAATTGGTGGATATAGATGATAATTTTGTAGTTAGAAGGGAGAACTTAATTTTTGCAATATTACCTAGTGATTGTTTTGTTGTAGAGGTCAGGGCTGTTATCCCCCTGAATTTCCATTAACTCCCTTGGAGTGACCATAGACAAGGCTATTTACTTTATGCCTTTTGGCTCTGTTTGTCTCTTTATTCCTGATTATCTTTGACACAAATCTAACAGTACTTTCAGGAAAAACCTGATGGACTGTTGTGAAGCCTGGTGAGTTAAAGAACCCTGAAGTGCAGCACATTTTATTTGAAGTCTGCTTATAGTGATCCTGTTGTAGTTTACATACAATAATCATGGGTGAAATATTTTATATTTGCATGATGTGTAGGAGGGCAGGTTCTGTGCAACAAAATTCAGACCAATGGCTCACTTGTCCATTTGCACACCCAGCACAGGTGTGTAATTCAGGAACATCCCACTGTTGTGGCCAGCACAGCTGTGCTGACAGAAACATCTCAAATACTTACTGTTACACCAGCAAAACTGTATTTTGAGCATTGATTTTTTTTCTGGCATCAAGAGTCAGCGGTGGTGTTACTACCTCAGCACAAAGCATACAATCATCAGTACCATCACTTTTACTGAATGCAGTAAAGTATTCCTCATGCTCTGTGCTTGGTACGAAGATGATGGCATTGGTGGCAAATCTGCATCTAAATAAAGTCCTTAACAATACTAACAGCTTGATCTTTCACTCCTGTTTCCTTTCCATCTTTCTTTCTTTCATCTCTTTACCAAATGTAGAAAAATTTCAGAGCTCGGCTCCTTGCTAACTTGTATTTTAGAAAGGTCATTTGTAAGCTGACAAATCAGTGTTACCCAAGGGTCCTATTAACAGATTCTGTCTATTCTGTTAACAGGCCCTATTTGTCTGCAGTTAGCAAAGCAAAGGTGATAGTAAGTATTCCAGGTGTTTTGACTTTGTGGAATGCCCTGGAACTTGGGGATTTCTGGTGCCATCCCTGTTTCCCTGAAGTATAGATGTTTTCTTTGAGGCTTTGTACCCTCTGACACATTCAACATCTGACCTGCTGCTGTCTGACCAATATGCCTGAGAGCAAACCCATATGCTTGGGGGATTTGCATGAGAAAGAGGGATTGCTCAGCACTTTCCAGGATCTACTGTCCTGCTGTGAGAGCACATTCTGTGTCTGGGGACTGCAGGAGTGGTTGATGCATCTTCCAGAGCTCCTCAGCCCCACAGCTGGGCATGCGCCTCCAGGCATGTGAGTAGCCACAGTAAGAGGAGACTTTTGCCTCATTTCACAGGTGTACAGATTCATGGTATGTGGTCTGTCCTTCATTGCAGGCTGCCATGTGTGCTGCATGTGAGATAAGGACATTCAGGTCATCAGTTAGGGATGGAAGGGGGACCAATGTCTGATATTTCCTAGGGATGTGGTCAAAGTTTCAACTGCTCTTTCCAGATTTGAAGTCAAGATTTAGCCTGCCAGACCTGCCCTGTAACAAAATGATGGGAGCTCTCTATCAGGTGACTTGATGACAAGTCTCATACCTAACTGGGTTTGGTTTTACCAAGGGCTTGAATTGTAAAATGTAACTCCTTCCTCCTTAATAAAGAAGAAATTCTCCCTGTAGAATCCAGCTTCTGGAAAAATCAGTTCATTTCCTCAGGTTGCATTTTTAATTGTCTTCTGAAATAACCATGCATTTCAGAAAGAAGAACCCTCACATTTTCTCTCTTGTCAATAAACAGAGCCCTGTCTTTTGTGCAAACACTTATGCAGGCCAGAACTGGGGTTGTTGTTTTGATTAATCACCTGAACAACTGTAACAGATTTAAGAGTTTTCTGCATGTGTCATCCAGCTGGCAAACAGATTTTAATTCATCAGAGCATCTACATTTAATTATAACTGGTATAAAGTCCTGGGATTTGCATGGAAAGATAAGATCTGATGTAAAAAAAAGAAAGTGGGATGCTGTCCCTTTGCGTAAGGCACAAAAAAAGCCCCAAAAACCCCACAAAAAAAAGCCCAGGACTTCAGTTAAATGCTTATTTTGAAACAAAAGATGGGAGGTTTTTTCCAACTTATTTACATCAGAAGACAGAAATTAATATCTACATTTGTTGAAATCAGTACTTTCTCCCCCAGCTATACTCAGAGAAAAAACTGTGATGCAGACTCGGGGAAAGAGTGGCTCTGTTTACTGGTGTCATCTGTTCGGCTGCATCAAGAGCTTCCTTGTGATCAAAAGATACAGGCCTCTGTCATAAATACTAATGATTCCAGCAGATTCTCAAAACTGTTAGGAGAGGGGTTAAATGGAGAATAAAGTACAAAAGTTCACAAACCTGGAGGCACACACTACGGTGTCTGTTCTGTGCTCTGCAGGTCTTAGAAGTTACTTTGGAGACAAATTACTTTAGCAGATTTTCTGTAGTGTAGTTTTGTTTCCCATTTTTTCATCTTTCTGTAGATGTGTCCTGGCATTTTTTTTCTGCTTGCTCATGGCAGTCTATAGCAGGTTTCAAGATGAACTGGTAAAAAATCAGCATTTCCCAATGCTGATTTAATGCTTTCTTTAAACCTAATGATTGTAGTTGTTGTTGTCTGAAAATATACGTTTAAAAAAATTATTATTCCACAATTTTCTGGGCAACTGGATGTCTCTCCATGAATTCTGTGGCTCTATTTTCACTCATTCCTCAGCTCAGAAACAGATAACACAGGTGGCATGATGCATTCTTTGCAGTTACTCCACCCAGCATCAGGAAGCTCCTTTTCCCCCAGGAGGAGGTCCCAGCTGTATCACAGCTTCTCCAGCAGTGAAGGGCAGCAAGCAATTCACACTATCAGAAACAGAAAAACAGGGAAAGTAGAGGGGGTTTTCTTACTAGGTTTAAAAAACTGTCTAAAGTTAACATTTTATGTTCATGGGAATCTAGAAATTGTATAAACAGGAATTTGGGGGCTTACGGGAAGAAGATTGCTATTGTCTTTATATTTTAAAGCCACATTGCTCCTGAGATACAATATAGGTTTCCCAGAAAATCAGATAAACATTACAGTTCCTTAAACTAATGCTTGTGGATGAATAAAAAAGTTTTTTTGGGTTTTTTTTAAGCTTACATATTTATGTATTTTTCTTTCAGGGAGATCAGCTCAAAGTTCCTTACTTTGTGTCTAAACAGTGGGGCTCTTTCTTCATGGACAGATTGCCAGGCCTGGAAAATGCAGAGAAAACCTTAGTTCACACATGGTCCTGTAAATGTATTAGCACTTACAGCACTATTGCAATCCCTAGTCTGGAAGCAATAGCAGGTAAGGAAGACGGCTTTTTTTTTTTTTTTTTTTTCTAATGAACATGTAATATTCATAATAAATTTGTACTGCAGTGGATCTGGTTTTTAGATTGCATGTATCTAAAATACATTCAAAATACTCTGTTCATATGATGCAACACTTAGTGCTAGTGGCCTACATGACTGTTTACTTTGATGTTTATGCTTTTAATTGTTGTCTGATGCACCAGGGTTTTTGTTTGTGTCTGCAAATACTAGGTGTTTAATTGATTCTCTGTTAGAGATAGGGTGCAACATTTACCAGACTGTAGATAAGTTCCTGAGCTTGGTCTGGACTTCCCCACTATGTTTTGCTGTTTCTACTTTCAGTGGTGAGTTACATTCAAAACAAACCATATGCAAGGTTATTTCGGAGTGTTATACTTACAAATATGTTTCTCACTGACCTAGCTTGTTACACTTCCCCTATCAGCTCACTGTAACTTTGCAAATGCAGTACAGACGAGTGGATGACAGAGAGGGGGGTGAAGACCTCTGTGTGCTCAATCTATCATTTTGCATTGCTGAACTTTGTCAATACCCATACCTAAAGGAATAAATTAATTATTAAACAAATTAAGAACACAGCAAGTGTTTACTTTACTAATTTAGAGCCTAATTTACTTTACATTCAGTGTCTGTTGCCTGCTTCATACATAAGACAAGGGAATAAAAGCTTTATTGCAAGAGAGCATTTCAGGCTTGCCCAGAAGGACACATGATAGACCTTTTCTTTGCAACTATATTTTACACATGTACGTACATTGTATGGATATCTCCAAACAGAACAATCATAGAGTGACACAATTTATTTATGCTTCTTGTGTTTGCCATTTTGGAGTCTACGTCAGCCTAAAGGCACAAAGACCAAATATACCAAGGGAAAATGCCAACAGAAAGATAACTTTTGTAAAACTCCCATCTTATACCTTTTCCAGGGTCACACTGTGGTTTGCTTTGGAAGTGTTAGCCAAGAGAAAACACATCGGTCAGCCACAGTCTGAAAGTCTGCCTCCCAGCCAGCTCTCCCCCTCAACCACAGCTCAGTTTAAAGGACAAGTAAGGGCTCTCAACCACAGATGTACCACCAGCTTTCCAGCTGCAGATGAAAGGGTGAGAACCAGAAAGGCATATCTGGGCAGTTAGTGAGTAGGATAGCTGCCTTTATCAGCAGTGGAGCTCTTGCAAAGCCTGTTTCTACGTTAGAAGGGACACTGTGTGCTGTCCCTTGCTGCATTGAACCAGTGCTGGGGCAGGGTCCTGTGTCTGTGAAAGTTAAACCCCAGTGCTAAAGGACAGGGGACAAATAATGTTTTAAACTCGCAGCTGTGCGCCGGACAGCAGACTAAAAGCTGAAGATATGAGAACATCTCTGCTTTCTTACAGAGAGTGGTATTTCTTGTTTGTCTCTGTGGAAGAGCAGATGTTCATTACTATGGATGTTGAGGAATTCCTGACTCCTCTTGAATACCTTGTCTGACTCCTGTCACAGCAAGCTGTGAGAACCCCTGCTTTGCCAAGCCCTGAAAATTTGGCTGCAGTTGTAAGTCATATCTTAGCTGCAGCTATTTGGGAATAACTAGCTAGAAGAGATTGAAACGGGTTATGCGAGTTTGATGCGCTCCAGCTTTTCCTTTCCTATTCATCCGCTTTAATTACCAGCAGAGGACTTTCCACTGCCAAGCTGCTAAAACACAGGCCTTTCCTCAAGATCCCCTGAGCCCAAGCGTGCAGCCAGGCTGCCACCAGGCTGACCACGCGAAGCCAGCTCCCAGCCAGGGATGCGCTGGCTGCGTGAGCTCAGCTCCGGCTGGCTCAGCCTGGGCAGCGCCTGGCTCAGCCTGAACAGGCTGCCCCTTCGCTGGAGGTGTGCTGCAGCCTCCTGTGAGCTGGGGCTTGACAAGGGCTTCCCGAGCAACGATGCCTGACGTGGCTTTTGTACGCCTACATGAGCAGTAGTAAGCGCCACAGACAAGTCAGGATCCCAACAGCTTGTGATCTGCAAAAATATTTGGTGAAATGCGGCGGATTGCTGTGCTGCTGGCTTCAAGATTGATTCTTGTCATTTGGCTGCAACGAGTATCTGTGCATAAAAACCAGCTTCATTTACTTCTCAAGACACATTGGAAAAGATTATTCCAAAAACTATTCAATAGCAACATTTTACAAAAGTAACTCAGTTTTAATGAAAATTCATATGACAATTTTTTCAGAACATCATCAGAAATTAACTGGGTAATAAAACCCTTCAAGCCTGTTTTTTTGTTTTGTTTTGTTTTGTTTTTTTTTAATCAATGAAATATGTAAAATAATTAAAAATAAGCTGTACAACTGAATTGAGAAGTTGGCATAGAAACAACAGTTCTCTTTTTTCACCAGCCTGTTGTAAGTTTGGTGCGGGTGCCTTCTGATAGTTTCACCTGAAGAATTTATACATGAAACTAAAGGGAGTGGTCTGATAGTTACCAAAGAGCATTGTAGGAAAAAGATTTCATGGGGAATGCTGCTATTGGAGTTTTTGTCCAGAGTTCAAAGATGCATTAGAATTTCTGAACTTTAATCTCACCTCTGGCAAGGAAGTCATTACTGGAATTGCAGACTATTGCACCACAGTTCATCATCTAAACTCCCGTGAGAGTCCCTGAAGAGAAAGTGGCGTTTTCCTTGTGCATGAAAAAGTGTATTTCATTTATTGTTAAAATTGCCCTAAGGAGACCTTCTGCAATACCTTCTATGTACTTCCCTCAGTTTGGAGTGGAAATCAGATAAAGGTTATACTGACACTACATGGTTAATACTCCTATTCTACGTGCCTCATTCACAAATCCATCTGTTTCTCCACTTTTCTGCTATTCAGTCTCTCCTCATTTACAGCTGCCTTACAGATTTTGACCATTTTAAAGCACAATGATATCATAAGACCGATTTTCCAAACCAGGATCCATTACCGTGGGAATGTTACTTTAGAGCTCCCACATGGAAATTAAAAGATGTAGGGATCTCTCTGAAAAATGAAGTTTTGCGTAAACTACAGTTTCTGGGACATCTTTCTCCACTTCAGAAGTTTAGCTGTGAACCAGGTAGAGGAGGATTACTGTTTCCTACCTGAATAATCTGAAATTTACCTTCAAGGATAGTGACCACTACTGTGTGACCATATGATCATATTTCCAGATCCCCATGTTAATAATTGTATTTTCTGCATCACATAGGTATTCCAACAGTAATTCCAAGAATTTCAAAAATACCATTTCAGACAGGGTTTTTGATTAACAGTTCTTTGATCCCAAAATATGATATGCATATTTCAAGTTAGTGCTTTTCCTTTCAATCTCACTAAGTTTGGTATTTTTATAAAAGTCACACTTCAAAAAATTCCATGAGGAGTTTTAGAGCTAAGGGGGAATTTTGGTAAGTTTTTTTTTTTGGTTTTTTTTTTTTTTTCCTTTATTGCAAAGGAAAGGTTTAGAAAGCGGGCACTAAATCTTAATAAGGAGAACAAAAAAACCTTTTTTTTGTAATCTCATAATTCTTAACCTCATGTTCTAAACTTGTCTCATAACTTCTGAATGGTGAGGTTTGTCATAGGAGTAATAACTACTGCAAGCAAGAATAGGAGATTGAGTGATGTTGCTGCTCAAGAGAATGTCACTTCAGAGAAGAATTAGTGCAAATGTAGATGTTTTATGGAGAGAGAGTTAATTTCACACTTTTGAGATTTGATAACCAAGCTTGTGTCATGCATGACGATAATGCATTTTTTTAAATCCTGGGTGCAATATGAAATTTTATCAGGGTTTGCCCATATGGCTGAATAAGTTTTTCTTCATGCCTTATTGTTATTTGAATTAGCTAGAACAAGAGAAAAATTTCCATTATAATTTACCAAAGCTGTGTCTTTAAAGATGCCTACAGATCTGTACCCTGCCACTTTCTGCGGGAGTTTGAGTCGTCAGCCTGCTTGCTGTATAAATATAATGATAAGATTGCCAGTGAACCATGACAAAGAAGTTCATGTTTCTGCTTAGAGCTGCAAATTATCTGCACAATGGAAAGCTCAAGGCAGCCATGGCTGGGGCTCCAGAACTGGCAATGTGCGGGTTGCAGATACACAGGTCTGCCCAGCAGGGATCAACTACAAATTGCAAGTTTCACACACATCTTCAACATGTATTCTAAAGGTGAATGCCCTGGAGGAACCAACTGTTATCATGGAAGACATGAATTTCACTAAGCATGTAGCTGTATACTGATTTTTATATGCTGAACAGCATCATTCAAAATTATTGCTGAAGTGAAACAAAAAAAGTTCTATGTTCCTTCATTGACATTACATCACTTAAAGTCAAATCCAACTCCTTTTAAAATTAAATTAGTCCTTGCTGTAACCAGACTGACAACTATGCTCTTATTCAAATAGTACAATAATATATAATTCAATAAACACATAGAACTATCTATATTATGCATTGCTAGTTAGCAGTAACCTTTTATATTTAATGCCTTATCTTACAACTGTGCTTTTATTTGCCACATTCAGTGTAAGACTGTATCTATACAATAACATCTACAAACTAAGTTTATCAAAATTCTTTGAGGATTTAAACTGTTCTGGGAATTTGCTGTTACAAACAATACTTGCTACTACAAGGCCAACGAGGTAATTTTTATAATTAAACCTTTTATGCAAAAAAAGTATTTTTATGCCTGGTGAAAAATTGGTGTACGTTGGTGTAAAAAAACCAGCAATGTTTCCGAGGTTTTCTGGCCCCAAGGTTTCATAGAAGGAAAAAAACAGATAACAAAAAATAACTGACTAGAGAGAAGATATGTGTTCTGTATGTATAAGCAGCATCTTGATCTATGTGTCAGTTGAAAAGCATCAGATAATGTAAATCTGATTCATCTGTTCCAGGAAACTAGTTTCAATGTTCTTCTTTTAAGAAAAAAAAAAGAAAAACATGCCAAACAAAACCAACAAATATAATCCATTTATTTTTTCAGCTAGAAAATACAGCTGAAACCAGCAATAAACAGCACTTTAACTGTAAAAAATTACTGTTCAATAAATCAGGACTAGTTTATAAAAAGTCTTCAGGACCTAGTTACTTTCAAAATGGTCTGGGACCTCATCTTTACCACAAGATTTGAGCACTTGATAGTAAATTTCGGTGTAGAAAGGACAGTATTCAGTATATTACAGTTTCTTCAGGCTTTCCTTCCTCCTTCAGAAAGGTGTATTGACTTGTGCCCCTAAAGACCGTGTCAAATCATGCAGAACCCAAAAGATTACTTCCTAGCCAATAGCTGACAGAAATGTTCCTGCCATCGTTATTCTGCTCTATGAGATGTCAAAGTACAGCCACCTCGAGAAGATTAAAGGGAGAACTCATGAGCAACTCATTAAGAAAGGGGGAACCACTCAGTCATTTCTGCTTTAAAGTTATCCTTCAACTCAGGCAGCATAATTTCATTTGCAGGCTATAATTAAAGCTATAATTGGGTTTTGACTGGATCGTAGGCTTATGGGGAGGGTTTAGATTGACACTTTAAAAACCCTGGTTGTTATACAAAGTGTTGAGAATTTTTGAGTGTGAAAAATACTGGAAATAGGTAAATCACCAAGTACTGACAATACTTCTCTGACTAGGTTGAATTTTTACATAACCTGCAACCTCTCATGTACAAAAAACATTGCTGGCAGCATTTATGTACTCTGGATTGGTGCCTAACATATTCCCTGTGGATTAAGATGGTCACACATGCACAAAAGCTACATAGGCCTTGTCTTCATGTGTGTCTATGTGTGGATTTTTATTTTAATGTAAACAGTGTTTGTCACCCATCCAGAGAAAAAATCAGGGAAAGAAAACGTTTGTTTTACAAGAGAGGGGAACATGATGAGATTTACCCATCTCATGAGTTTGGAGAGGAAGGTTGATCTTGGTGAGTTTACCTCAAAATGAAAGTAAAGGGGTGTCTCATCTCTGCATTTGTCTTAATATAGCTCCTTCACAGTCTCAAAATGCAACTCCTTTTTCTTATCCGTCAGAAATGCCTGTCAGCTCAAACAAATGCTTGTTTCCAGGCTAACTTCTTCAACCTGTCTCAGAAGCCCTTCCTCCTGCCCTAAGATCTAGAATAAGTCATTCACACAGAAATTAACTAACAGATCCCTGAAAGACTAACACCTCCTAGTAGGATCTTGGCATTGTCTCAAGATTTTTTTTTTTTTTAGATTAAGTCTTCATCTAGATATTTAAAAATATTATATAGTTCAATATTTTCTTTTGATCAGTTCCAGATCAAGCAAAGAACCACACAGAGCTATTTTCTTAAAAGATCTTCAAAAACCGCTGTTTAAACTAAAACAAAAATGAGAGAAATTTCCCTCACATAAAAATAATGAGTTTTCTCATAAAAACCCAAAACAGCAAAGGAATTTCTAAGGCTTTCCTTCACTGCAGACTCTTATCAGGCTCAGCTGCGAGTCAGTGCACGCCTTGTGCACAGCTGGTTTGTTCAGTAAGGGGTCAGCGGTCCCTTGGCCATAGGGTAGACCCAAAGTAATGTGACTTGTTATTCCCAGGATAATTGCAGTAAAACTGCATGCCACAAGCAATCACAGCAGCCACGATGGGACAGTCATTCCATTTCCCCAGGCAGTCATCCATCTGCAAAACCCTGGTAGTGAAGCTACTGCTGCACATATCCCTGCAGCTTGCCACTTGGGTTCTTTCCAGTGGCACTGTCTTCTGCTGTAGATACCACAGAGGAGTAACCAGTGACAAACCTCAGTGGCACTGGAGCTCTTGCTCAGGCCACAGATGTCGGCTGGCAGTGCCACAGGCATGCTCTCCAGCCAATACACCTGTGTTGGCAAAAGCTCCTATGTGAGTGCAATTAAAGCAGGAAACCTGCACTTTTACTGAGACTAGTTTTAGTCTTTATTCCTGCATGCCCAAGGGTAAACTGCACTGGCTCATGTTACCGACTATATCCAACCTCAGCAGCTTTCTCCTGTGGACCATACCTACACTGAGGAGTCCCCCCTTTCCCATATGACACTGCACAGGTACTCTCCTCCTCTCCAACTTTTGAGTTATGGAGTATGCAGACAGCAGCAATGACTTTCATGTAATTGACAGAAGGAATCCTTTGCTGACTTCACTGTTTTGAGAGCTTTGCTTTAGTACAGCAAACATCTGACCTCCTGTTTAGGAAAATCAGCCTTAGAAGTTTTTCTAAAAATAACTGCTATCAGATAAATCCCTTTGTGACCTTGGGGTTCTTTCTTTTTGACTCTAGTACACTCTCACATCCTGAGATTTTAGTGCAAGTACTGCTCTTACTGCTACAAAATAGAGATGGGTCGGGAGATAAAAACATTTAGCATTTAAGAAAAAGCAATGCCTTTTACAGGTTACCCACAGACTGGCAAGTCAGGTCACTCGAAGGCACAGCCAAACTGGTGAGTTCCCCTACAGCAATTGTGCTTACTCCACTGCTAAGAAATAATTATTAGAAGTTATTATCATTAAGAAATTAATATTTTCTTTCAATGGCAACTTTGAAATACAATGAAAGATTCTAAGCCAGCATTAACTATAGAAAATCCTGTAAAAGCAAAAGAATTTATACTAGCTGATGGTTTTTCCTATGCCCCAATAATTACCTCACCTGGATGCAGAGATGTAAGACAGAGCTCTGACTGTGTTTTCTGAAATCTGCCACAATTAAGCAGTTTAAAGATTTTTTCAAACTTGAGTATCACTAACAAGGTGTTCATTCTCTTCCTTGTGCCTTTTCCTTGGTTATAATCAGGAGGATATATTTGGATTCACTTAAGAACACAACACTGCTGTTTGCTAGGAGGCTTCTGCAGCATCTGGCACCAGCCCTGCTCACTGGCAGGGAGCAGACCTCGAGGCAGGAGGGGGAGTTCTGCTTTCTGTAGAGCTTCTCACTCATCATGGGGATGCTGCTGTGGTGTCATGATGAAAAAATGTTGGCTTTGCTTTTGTTGGTCAATACTGAAAAATGATTCCTGACATTTCTCCTGTGTATTTTGGGAGAAATCTGTTTCAATCTTGGACTGTGATTTTAACTGAAAAACAATGCCGTCCATCTAAAGTGCGTAGTTAAGATTTTATTCATTTAATGTATTGGTCTGTTCAAGGAAATTTTTAAAAATTAGAGTAGTAAGTTTATCAAGTAGGCCTGCGTCTGGATTAAATTAAAATTTTCTTCCATTCAGTTACTCAAATATTTTCCTGATCACTCATTGAGAATATTACATTTTCCCTTCTTCCTGTGGTTTCTCTTCCTTGCTTGTGGGTGGAACTCCCAAGTTTTCCTCTGATAAAAGCTTGTGGCATTTGTTTAGCTGGCCTACACTAAGTGCACAGCACACAAGACAGTGAGATATTGTCCACTTTGTAACTATGATATAAATCCATCTGTAACTCCCAAGTACATGCACGGATATGGGTATGCATAAGCATCAAAACACAGTGTTGTAATTAATGTCTTAATACCTAGATCTGGGTAACTGGAACACAGTAACTGACAGTAGCTACTGTTCAAATATCATCATTGTTTTGTTCACACCAGGGCTGCTGGAGTCCTGTAAGGGAGGTAGGGCAGGAGCTCTTCTGAGCTCAGGCTAAGGCATGTAACCTGTGAGGGTTGCCCAAGCCATTGGGAAATGTTAATAACACTGAATGGTCACCATAAAGGAAACCAGTCTTCATCACTCATTTGCACTCAGGCTTGTGTGGGAGCAAGGAAAAGAGGGGGACAGGAATTCAGGGCAATACTTCTAAAAACTGGCATTTCTATAGATCTTGGACCCTCTATACTCCTCTGGGACCCACTTGGGACCCTCCATGTCTGATTCCTAGGAGCCTTTGTCTCTTAAAGTGAATATCTTATTTGTCTTGGGTAAAAAAGAAAAAATAATCTGGGTGGAATTACCTAAGAATGATAGAAAAATTCTGGGCCTGTGATTCTCAAGCAATTGGGTAGAGACAGCTACTTCCTTCTTCCTGTCTCAAGATGTTTAGTTTGTTCAAGTTTGTTTGGGTTTTTTTAGGATAGTGGCAATATTGGATGAGTTTTGTATCAGTGTAGGGTAGGACTCATTACAGCCTTGCTGTCAAATTGTATCTCAGAGAGAACTACATATCTGCTGCCTGCCTAATTCATGACTCTCCATCAGGGTTAGGTGAGAAGTGGGTGCCAAGATGCAAAGGTGAGCATGCACAATAGCAGACCCTGAAGAATTTACTGGAAAAAACCACTAGGAAAACAACAACTTGGATATAAGCAACTATTTTTTTTTTTTTCCTGAGACTGCCTTTTTTATCAAATATTGTCTCTTTTTTTTTCATGCTTTTGCAAAATGGATATGGATATTTTCTAGTCATTTTCCAAAGTCAGCTTGCTGAGGCAAAAGCAATATTTACATTGATAGACTGGCGTGTGAATATATAAAAATGTGATTATTCTTTTTTGGAGCCTTTTGCATTGCGTATAGAATAGTTTGGGTGTTTAAGCTGCTTATGTAAAGCTAGTTTACCAGGAAATATCAACAAAATTACCATTTTGATCCAGCTGGTTCTTCTCCTCAGCAATATGCAACTCTGTACCAAGTCTGCCCCATTTGTGCTGCTCTTTGATTGAACTACTCTTGGGAGACTCCAGACTGCTAGACTATTAAGCTAGTAAAAGCTTTTTACAAAAGTAAATGTATGGCATTTGATTTTTATAGCTTGTAAAGATATTTGGAACTATTTGCTTTCTTTTCCAATCTATTTTGTAATTTTTGAAACCTTTGTGTTAAACTAAGCGTCATAAATAGACTCAGCAGCCAGTAAATCCATTGGGCCTTCTGAATGCTAGGAAAACATCTGTCTGTTCTGCTGTGCTCACAACAAGCTCCAGAGATTTCCCTGACTCAGACAAAATGAGAAAATTGACTTCTCTGACAAGCTAAAATCACTCACTTAAATAATTCTCCTCCAATTAACTTTCCTCCTATTCCTACTTTATTCCAGCCTCTATCTGATTTTTCAGCTTGATCTAAGTACTCATTGCTTGCTATATTATGTTTAATACGGGTTTAAAGCTGCAGACCTGGATGCTATCCTGGTGCCTGCCAGCGAATCACTCGTGAGACAGAACTGGGCTTCCTGTTGTTTGTGCCGAAACTACTAAAATTGTGGGTTTCTGTTTCATAAAAGCTGCTGAGTGGAAAAAAAAAATTTTGCAGCATGTAGTGACAGGATTTACATCCTCAAATTTACTCCAAATTTTTTAAAAATTGTAATCAATAACTTACTGTACAGATGAGCTGAGTAATAGCTTTTATGCTTCACTTTGGTTCTAAACAGGCAACCTGGAAAGGAGATAACCCTGTTTGGGGGAATGTTGGTTTGGGTTTCTTGAACTAAGTTGTTTTTTTTTTGGTTTTTTTTTTTTTTTTTAAGTTAGTTTCTTGAACTTTGAGTACGAGGTGAGCACGGGAAGTATCAGTTTTCTAGCTGTGAGGGTGGGCGGGTCACTGTTGGCAACAAAGACTTTTTAAAAAGTTACAGAAAAGAAAGCTTTGACTGTTCAGAGCTATTTTAATGCATTCAGTGTTCTTCCCAAACTGGAAGTGATGAGTACATCAAGTTACAAGTGCAGATTTCTAAAAATGCTTGATACAAAATGATGTTGTTAACACTGGACTGCAAGAAGGTCCAAGAGCGGGTGCCTTTGGGGAATCTTGCTTCAATAGCCATGAAAAAAAAAAAAAAAGGAACTGATTCTTTGTTTTAAACATAGCCCTCTTATGAGTAGATTGCTGAGATAGAAGAGAAGGGTGATAAATTGAAGAAGGAACTCGAAGGTGTACTGGGAGAAAAACTGCATCTAGGCTCAATGAAGATTTTTTATTAGTATTTAAGCATTAGTTAAATAATTTTCTCTGACTAGAATTATTTCAGCAATCAAGGAACTGCAATATCGTTTACTGCAGTTGAATAAACTTTGAAAGTCAATCCCTTGAACAGCTGAAGATGTCAAATAAATGTGTAATCATGCAATCTGATTGAATTCTGATGCTGGTGAGCAAACAGCTCAAGGTTTTAAGAAGTACTGTTATTCACCACAGGCTTATTTTTTATGTAATACAGGCTGTGTTGCTAATCAGATGTGGTATGTTTCTGTCTTGCAGATTTACCTCTGGATTATAGATTTACACGATTTTCCTCAAATAGTTCAGCAACTGCTGGGTACTACCCAAGCCCTCCAAGAGCACTGCTGCCAAATGAGGACTCAGTGACGATGAAATAGGTTGTCAGCTTTTTCCTTAAATAACCCTGTGGCCCTTACTTAAACTGCTATCAAATGCTACTTGGTGAAAATGCTGTGTGATGCTTCATAAAATAGAGTGATGGATTAAAGCAGACTCCTGTGTTAGACTTGTGTTTCACGTGTTTCTCTAGTCCAGCCGGAACAGGTGAGCGATGCATCCTTCTCTCTAAGTCTTCTGACCACCACTACCTTTCACAGAGTGCAGTTGGCTTTTCCCATGCACTGCCCACAGCCTTCAGGAGAAATGTAATAGTAATAGCTCATCCCAAGTTACATTCTACATTTCTCAGGGCATTTTAGCTACTATCCCTATTTTAGGTGATGCCGTTGCTACCATAAGCCCCTGGAAAGACACGAACCAGACCCTCAGCCGTATTTCAATTCAGGGTTACCTTGGACAGCCCATGTTATCACCACAGACCAATGTTTTGCAGGCTCTGAGGAATTTATTCTCCCACTGTAGCTGTTCTTTAGAGAAATCTATCTTCGAGACAGAGAAAGACTGAGTCCCAAAGAGAAAGATGCATCATACTCAAAGAGGGTCTTGAATGAGATTTAGGCAACTAAATGCAGACTGATAATTCTGAAAGCCTTTCTCACATGCTTTGTATTCCTGAAAATGCCTGACCGCTCTTCAGGCATAAGGTTCCCTACATGCCTTTTCCTCCTTTAGTCTTCAATACCTCAAGCATCAGAGCTCTTCTGCAGAAGGAGGGAAACCTGCATACGGTTCCTTTCTCTGATGGAGTGGATTCAAACCCACATTCTTCACCTCCCTGGGAAAACCTCCCAAGAGCAGGAAAGATACAGCAACCAGCCATCTTTGCTAAGTACAGCCTCAGCCAGAAGGGGAGCAGGACTGAAGGCATGAACTGAAAATATGTGCTTTTTTACCCACTTATTTAACCAAACAGGAATCCTGTTCTCTGGATTTAGGTCCAAATACCTGTTCTCCAGCACTTAGGACAGGGAGCCCTCAGTAACTAACACACGCGAGCAGATGCAAAAACATGTCAGATATTTGTTTAGTCAGCAGTTTTGTCACACCAGGATGGCAGAATTTTGGATAAATTTCCCTCAAAGTTTAAATAACAATAAACAGAAACTTAATTTTCTTGTTTCCAAGGAAAAGAACTCATGTTGTTAGGCCTAGACAATTACCAAAATGGATTTAGCTTGTATTAACACTTCACTTGTGTCACCACAGCTCACTCTCTATTTTTGCAGCTTCACCAGTTAAAATATTTTGTGTCAGAATCAGACACAAACGCCATTCCGCCTCATTTCAGAGATACTGGCCTCTGTCTGCATATTTTTTTCCTGCCTTTACATAGAAGTTTTTTTTTTTACATTTTTGGGGACCAGTATACTTGCAAGTAATAAACAATATTTCCAAATTGGCATTAAGGATTGGTTTATTGAAAGGGAAACATAAAACAAATGGGGACGAAATTGAGAAAAACTTCCTTTAAGACAAGGTGGATGAGGAATGAAAATGAAAGTGCCAATCTCCTCATAAACTAGAGGCTGAAAATATTTGACTTAAGATGGTAACAGTTAGTAATAGTTGAGTTTATTTGGAATTTTTTAAATTAGCATCAATATCTTCAGCAGCAAATCTGACTCATGACAGGGATATGATTTGTATGAAGGGGAGAGATACCCAGATTAAAATCTTAGATTCCTGATTACAGCATCATTGAAATTCTAGCCTGAATCAAGTAATCTTCTGCAAATAATTTCTAACTAATTTATGGTGCAAACCCATATTGTGCACCCTCACACTTCTGTTGTTACGGATTTTGAACTGATTTTCGTAGGTTGGGGATTTTTTTTTTATTGATTTTTTAAAGAAAACTAATTGAATTGTTACAGAAAATCAGACTGAAAATCTTCTAAGCCCTTGTGTCCTGGTGTCTCAGTGGAGAAGCAGTATTTTTTTTTTTAATGGAAAGGTGGCAGATTCTAAGGACAGCCTGAACACAAAGCTCACCAGAAGAAATACATATGCCTGTCTTTGGCAAAGGCTGTCACCAGCCATTTGCACTTGCTGCCAGAAGGACCTCACAGCAGCAGAGAAAGAAGAGTATAAGAGAGCTACTGTAAGCACCAGTCCATGTGCCACCATAGTCTGTGGCTGCAGGAAAACTTGGGAAAAACAACTGAAGTGGTTGCCTGAAAAGTAGAGTTCCTCTTATTTAAAGACTCTTCTATTCAAGAATCTGTGAAAATTATACAGGTCTTCTTACAAAGTGGAGATTGGCAATGGAGGAAGGAGGCAGTTGGTGCTGTGGCAAGAGGAGAGCTGTTGGAAGTGGTGTGAAGAACCACGGGGAAGAAATGCACATGGCAGAAAATTGGTAGAGAGCTAGCCATATTTAATATGACACTGTAAAGACACCATCTTTGCGTTTTCTCTGTTTCTGTCTTTCTTCTTTGTTTTTCTTACCTCCTGGGAATCTCTGGAATTTCTTGGATTTTCTTGTGAGAGGCCATTGACAGAAAGATTGCTAAAGTGCCTGCAAAACTATCTTGAGCATCGGCAGGGAGACATAAAGTTTCATTAAAATCACTCTGTCTGGTTAGACAGCCCTGAAAGCCAGAGTTTTACTTAAAAACAGAGATGAATACCAAGTCTCCTTTGGTGTCTGTTTTGGTATAAAGCACATGTGTCTGGATTTCAAAATAAAGAGAATTTATTTCTGGAAAAAAAAATTGTTCTCTGAATTTACTTTATAGCTGAGCAGCAAAATGAGAAAGGGGAGATAAGCTTGTCTCAAAGCAGTGCAAGAAGATGTTTTGCTACAGCCTCGAACAAAACAAAACTCGACCTTCTCAGCATAAGACATAAAAAACGACCAAAATCTCTAAAAAATTAAAACCCTTAATACCGATACAGAAGTCATCTTTGATGCACAGCAGAGCCCAGTGCAGGTTTCCTGAATAGGGCTTGTTCCTGGGAACTGAAGGCTTCTTCATCCCCAGTGAGAAGTTAAGTAAACAAACGCAGGCAGATTATCCGTGGCAGACACGGGGCACTGCTGGACACAGGATTTTCTCCTTCCCCAGGCTGGTGGGGCTCTCCAGCTCGCCTGAGTCCCAGGTCTGTGGCAGTGCAGTAGCGATTCTTAAGGGAATTCCCAGAAAAAGGTTGTCTGATGACAGGCACCAGCATTCCCAAATCTAGTTTAAGTCTTTCCTCCTGAGGCCAAGTATGCATTAAACCATACGAAGGTAAACAACAGCAGAGTATAAGAATATGTTAATTAGCAGAGATGCCACCAGCAGGAAGGTGATGTCTGAGCTTCCCTTTTGCCACCACAGGGAACAAAAACACGGTAAGTGTAAAACACGCTTTTGTACACAAACTTGGTGTTTTACGGCACAGTTTCTCAAAAGGTCAGGTTTAGAATTAAAGTCACCTCTGTGCAAGAAGGTAGAAGTCTCACATGCTTCACCATTGGGATCTGATGGGAAGATGTTGCTTCTGACTTCCTGAGAAGGGAGCATGGCATGGGGCAGCCTGCTGCTCCTCAGCATCATGGAAGGAGCAAGACAAGTTTTACAGTACATTTAAGCGACTGACTTTTAAAACAAAATATGCCTCTTTCTGTACACATGCTTGGAGGCAAACAGCATTTCAGCTGACTCATGGCATCGTATTTAAGAGGGAAAGCACATGGATAAGCTACAGGAATCTTACCTCTGTGGAGATGCCAGCTGTAATGGTATAATGGCTAAAATGGTGTAGCCACAGACATCTATTGTTAAAAATTGGCCACAAACCAGCCCTTCCAGCAAGCACATAGCTGATCCAGAACCCCCAGGGGAAAGGCTAAATCCCATTATAAATCCAGTTGCCTGTAATTTTGTTTTCTGCAGTTCTGAGTAAGTGGAACATCAAACCCCCTTGGTAAGTCACAGCAGAGAAAAAAAAATTAAAAAGAGGTTTTCTTCTGAATGTTTTTGGTGCAAGAAACAAATCCTGGTTTTCTGTAAGCTTTATAAATAGAAACGTTTAACTGGAAAACGGAGCCTGGATTAGGGCCAAAATAAGATGGAATCCAGGAAGTTAAACAGACTCTGAGATTTCCAGCCCTAAAAGCTTGCTAGCATCTTTACTGGGCAAGCTGGGGATTCCTGTCTACAGGACTAGTGCTGTGGCCAGCATGACCGATCATTTTCCTGAATATGGGACAAAGGTGTAAGGCAAATCTTTCCAGTATGAAGTGGGTACCCACGGCTGTTCTCTGGCAGCCATGGCAAGACCACAGAGGTTTTACAGCTGGCCAGATGTCAGAGTTCACAGAAGGGCAAACATCTGAAGCAGCACATTTAACTTCTGCCTCACTGCAGCTAAACTGATTTAATCAGAACTGTGCTAAAAATCGCTCATGCCTCCCACTCCCGCTGCCGCACCGCACACGTGGCTCTCTCACACATGGCCACAACAACTTTTAAGTACTTGCACAGGGGTGAGAAACCATCGCAGCCACTTCAAAATGATGTGATGGCTCCCAGCCCCTTCTGCAAATTAGAGGTTGCAGGACACAAAATGGCAGCAGCACAAATGGAGCAGCAGTCTGCACAGCAGCTTCAACAGCCCGGCTGGAGCAGATTCTCTGGCCAGAAAGGTATTTCTGCTTTCCACTGGCTACTAAATGTTGAGTAAAAGCACCTGAACACTCAATTTGATTCCCCCTTACAAGGCTGGGAACTTACATTCCTTTTAAGAGTGAAGAAAATCATAAACTATCTTACACTGTATACAGGGTGAAAACATATAGGTGTTCTTGTTCAAAATTTTTAAGAGCAGTATTTTCAGGGTGTATTTTAGGAAATAAGTCCATTAACTTTCAGTAGACCTTGTTCTGTCACAGCAATTAAGAAACTAAAAATTGGGACTCCATGTGCCTAATAAATTTACATTAAAAGATTAATTTCTAAAGCCTCCACCATCTCAGAGGAATAAAAGTACAGGTGACTATAGCAATTCTTTTTTTGCCTTATCTCAAAATAATACCTGAGAGTTTCAGTTTTCTTTCTATACCATCCCCTGTAACCTCAGCCCACAACGAGAAATTAAGTGTGCACTCCTGGGTGCTAAGCAGCCTGCCAATTATATTAATCCAGAGAAAGAAGATGCTACTGTAAATTTTGTGAAAAAAAATATGAAATTAAGAGATAAAAAATTCTTTATCTTGTTCTGACAGAGGCCTCAAAAATACCTACTAGAAGGCTGCTGTTGAAGCAGCTGCAGCAATGTTGGAGACAGCAGTATTGGAGAGAGCAGCAGTGAACTTCTATTCCTCATTTTTCCCTCAAAGCAACCCAGAAAATGTATGCACATGAACAGTCAGCAATTAAAGGGTAGGATGATGCCATGACATGGGAACCCAGAGACTAAGGGAATAAGGGAATTACCTGCATTTCATAGGAGGTGTGGAGTTTTAGGTCAATTAAATATTCTAAGTACTCTTTGGCAGTAACCAGGGAAATCTCTAGATCAGTATTAGACAGGTGATGGAAAATGGAGTATAGATGGAGATCAAGGACAAAAAAGCTGAGGGCCAGTACGAGCTGACCATAATAGATCAACAGGGCAATAGATGGCTAGAGGGTATCAGGGAAAGGAGTTCACATATATCTCAGAAAATAATAATTACCAAAATATATCTATTGTGTGGGATTTTCCTCTTTCATCTAATCTTTCTCCAGTTATTGTGCAGGACTTGGAGATAGCTGGTACATTACTGATATTAATCCATACACAAAATGAGAGGGAAAAAAAAGCAACCTGAAAACGATGACATGAATTTAAGAAAATAGACTTAATAACCACTAATGTGGCCACTGTTAGATAGATATTCTTAAATGTAACTGCAAAAGTATTTGTGTGTATGTAATAGATACTTGTGTGCACATTAAAAAACCCCTGCTGGGCAGAGCACGCTGCCAGGAACTCAGCAAATAGGGATTGTGTGTATGAGTGACCCATCACAAGGTGGTTACAAGGGCCCCTGAAGTACTCAGCAGCAGTGTCCCAAAAGCCCCAGAACAATAGACACAATAACCAGTTATTGATGCAGACTAGTGCAGCAACCTCATGAGGACCCTAAAACTAGGAGCTGCCTTTAGGGAGTATGAATGACTGCAACAAGAGCCACCAGTTGTTGAGCACCATTGCATTAGAGTCAAGTGTGAAGAATTGATCACTACAGTTCACTCTAGTGATAGGTAGGTATAGATAAGTACTATACTTAAGCAGAAATTAATTTTTAAAGCCTTTCTCTGTGTTTGATCTAATACCTCACCCTTGAGTCTTGGCTGCAGCAAATAGAATGCAGAAAATCAGAGGGAGAAGATGACAAAGAGAAATGGAGAATCGGCGACAAGTTCGAGTACAGTCTCTGAGACAAACCTTTTTCATGTACATGTCTCTACTGTAAGGAGAAGGAGAGAGACTTGGGCCTATGAAACTCTAGAACTGGGGTGGGGATAAGTAAGCAGCTTGTAAAAAATTTCATGAATTCCAGCAGCTGTTTAGTTGTCTGCTTGGCTTTCCACATATCAAGTGACTCCATAAAATAGGTGGGTTCTAGCCTTAAAAATGCCTTTCAATGAAATCAGCATTCTACAAATGGAAAACATTATTGTGACATCTCTGGCATCCAGAGAGGGAGGTGGTGGCAGTCAGCTCTAAAAGAGCACTGATGAAGTCTGGCTTTGAAGGCTTCTCTTGGTATGAGCATTAACAGTTTGTGCTCCCAGGGGATGATGCTTGGTTTATAACATCAAAGAAATTTGGAAGGAAAGAAGTTGACTCTCATCATACATGTTGAGAAAGGTCACACATTTGAAAACATAAATTAACAACCAATTCAAATAAATAAAAAGCCATATGCTGCTGGAGAGTTGCCCCTCTCCAACCTGTTTTGATCATCAGCAGAGAAAAGAAGGGATATGTGCTAAAGAATGAGCAGGCCAGTTAGGCAGAGGGACAGCTGCTAGAAGAAGATAAACCTAAACCCTGTTGATGTCTACAGCAATGTAAAAGCAGTAACATGGATTCTGCTGTTCAAAGGCACAGAACAGATGATGGAAGTAATTTTTTATTGGATCAAAGTATTTCTTGACACTTCCCATTTAAGTGCCTATGTACCTGCTTTATGGTTACTGTCTTCCTGACACATCTCAGGACCATGAATCTGTCTCCAGTCACCAACGTTTTACCTCTGATTACTGATGCTGCAGCTTCCCATTCCTTAAGAAATCTGCAGGAATTTTTTTTCATCTGATTTTCTGTCTGCTGGCCTTAGGCTAAACCAGGCTGAACACATGGTGAGAGCAAGAAAGAGGGAAAGAAAGGAAATGTAAAGCAGAGAAAGATGTCCCATTTACATACAAAGAAGAGCTGTTTAGGAAACATCTAGTGTTTTCCCCTTCCAGCTACCCTACTGATACTTTGGCTACCACGAAGTAGAAGAGTAAAAGGCTGCTTCTGTGGGAAAGAGAGAAGCATTTCCAGTCAGTAGATGTAGAAGCAGACAAAGGATTTTCCTGTGAGAGAAATTGCTTTGTGACACACTGAATGTGCCCCAACCAGAGACGCATCCTGATGAGCTTAGACATAATTTCCAATTTTCTGAAATTTGACAGAAATCAGCCCTAAGAATCAGACTTTTTCTGATTCTTAGTGCTGATTTCAGGCAACTCCTTTTCATCTTAGTTTTGGAGCTGTGACTGTTTCTGTCTGTTGTCTGCAGTGATCCAGAACACCCAATGCCCAAGTATTAAATGGAATGAATCATGCAACAGCCTCATAAACTTTAAGGATGTAGCAGGAACAACAGTTAGGACACTGTCTGGTCCACACACTGGTTGGAAAATAGGAGATAGCCAACATTCTCCCATATGTGTCTGGAACTGGGATAAGATTGGAAAATTAAAGCTGCCTTCATGTGGCACTAATAAATGCAAGGAGAAGAGTTGGGCAGAGCATCTCAGATGCAAGTATCCAGATTTTCAGTTCTGCAGTTCAGCTACAAGAAGAGACTGGCCTAGTACTCTTGTCCTACAGGTTTCAGCTCACAGCACTAAGATCAGAAATCATCACAGCTGGACACAAAAGGCAAAGAAAACACAAGGGTTATGGTCATAACCAAATCAATTGTTTTGAAGAATTAGTGAAAGAATCTGGAGTATTTTTTGTTTCTCTCTCTTTTCATTTGAAGAGTTTTGTCACTTAATGACAAATGTAGAAGTGTTTCTTACATGGAAATTAGAGACATAACAGATCCCACAGAGAACACAGGGGTCCTTAGTGAGAGGCAGGTCCTTAAAACAACAACAACAAAAACACCCAAATCAAAATAAACAAAATAAATCAAACAAACAAAAAAAGACAAAAAAGAAAAACCAAAACCAAAAAAATCCAAGCACACAGAGGAAAATTCAAATAAGAAAAAAAATGCTATTGCGTAGACTGGGCAGGAAGAAAGAAAAGGATGACCAAGGCTGCATGTGTGGAACAGGTAGAACCATACACAGCTTCCCTGTTTAGGCTAACATCTTCAGTCAGTAAGAGAGAGAAACAAACTCCAAACATCCAAACTCCAGAAAGTGAGAACCAAAGGCTGTTAAATGTATGAAGCATCAGCAGACACTTGGTGTCCCCCCCAGAATGAGCCCTACATCACTTGCTCCATGTGGCCCTGCTGCCTTCCTTTCTCCCTGTCCTACTGAGGACACCGGGATTTGTTCCCTCTTCACATCCTCGTAATCCAGCTTGCCAATGCAGCAGGAAAATAAAGTGTTTCCCTTCCCTGCAAGCCAGATAATTACTAGGCTTTCCTGGAAGTTTTTCCTTCTCAAAGAAGAAAGGATAGATGCTACCAAGTGGTGGCTGCTCACGGTGTCTCTGATGCTGCAGACATTTTCAACACATGCACTTTTTTATGTGTACAGTGATTTCTATGAGCATGACCTAAAAAACTTGCCACTGTTGGAAAAGAGCAGCATTTCCCACGTATGTTTGGCTCAGTCACACAGACACCAGACATTGCATGTAATGTGGCTTGCCATAAAGACCAAGGAAAAATAAGCATGTGATGTAGGAGTAGAACAGTCTCTGACCTGAACAGTTTTCAAACTATTTCCATGAAACATATTCTGCACAACTGGCCAAGTCAATAGTCTTAGCTCCAATAGGTAAATTTAGCTCCTTTCCTAAATCCATTCTGGAGCAATGCCACCCAAAAGGTCAGGTTGTTGTATGCTTCAGTGTCACATGATGCAATTTAAGGAAATGACAGCTACAAAAACTATGAACCTCAGTGGGACTTTTCCAATAAAATTAAATTAAACTTAAAATAATGAAAAAAATAAAAGGAACAAATAAACTAGGGGCTCGACACTCGAAAGGAGAGAGGGAGTGAGAGATTTCAGGGACAGAATCACCAGGGGAATGGAAAATATATGATGGTATGTTACTGAGTCAGTCATTTAAACCAACTTTATGGTTGGTGGCAAGAATAGATAGCCTGGGGAAATGATTCATCACATCCTAATGAAGACGTCTAAAACAGGTCAGATGAATTCTGCTGTAAAAGAATTTACTTTTCTCTGCAGTGTTATAAACAAGAGTCTAAGGTAACTAGATCAGAGGTAGTTACCAGTCAAGTACAGAACAAAAGTGCATGACATGTTCAGAGGTTAGATGGATCCCACCCAGCGTTGCTGCTCCAAATTGACATTGTTTCATTGTTTAATTGTTTTCTTCTTGCTGTCAGCACTGAATTCACTGGCATGCAACAAGGCTAGCAAACCACTGAGAGAAACTCAACCTCAGCAAGTGGAGTTACACCCGTGGCTAAAGAAATGAAGGGCAGAAGGAGATCAAAGACGATCCGTAATCTTGCCTGTGCAAGTAGCATTTTAAACATAATCACACAAAACAGGATCTTGACAGGTCATCTGGTCCACCCCTTGCTCTAAGGCAATATTCATCAGACTTTCTAGATCTGAACGATTCTTGTCAAATATATGTCCAACTTGCACTCAAAAAGCCCCCAAGGAGAGAGGTGCTGTTCTCCTTTATTTACTTTTACAAATACTTTTTTCTATCCTAGCTAGCCTAAATTTCTCTTACTGCAATTTACATGCTGTTTTCAGAGGATGAGAATAAGAGATTATTATCTTCTTTCTAGCAGCTTTTACATAGCTGAAGGCAATCTTCCTCCGACTTCTATTCCTGAGGCTAATTTTTTCAGTCTTTCACTGTACATGATGCTTGCTAAAGCTGGGGACATTCTCATTTAAAAATAACTAGTGACAATGCTGAAATTAATCTAGTAGGGACAGATCTTCCTTCTTGTAGATATTGCTGAATCACCCTATAAATTTTAAACAAACAAAAAAAGACAAAAAAGAATCTGAATTACGGGGAAGTAAAACGAGCATGTTTTACACAAGAGGACACGAGGCAGAGAGGATTTGTGGCTCTCCACCCTGTTGGTATCTCCACCACGTTCTAACTGTGCACCAGAGCAAGATGCAAGCAGCACATCCAGTCTCATCCCTTATGAGGCAGAAAGCCAAGAGCCCATGCTGTAAGGGAGCCGTGGAGTGCTTTGCCTGGGTATTTGTCATGGCAGGGCAGCACCGGGCAGTTTTTCCACAATACAGAGAGATCCATGCGCAGACCAAGGGCAGGATTTCAAAAGCCATTCAGACATTATGGTTTTCAGAATTTTAAGGGCTAATTCCATTTAACCTAGAGTCAGGTACTTAATATATTTACAAACCTAATGATGCAGACATGTGACAACTACTTAAACACCTTCCTCCCGATCACTTTAGGCGCCCTCATAATTTTAGAAATTCCAGTAGAATCAGCCTATCTGCCACATCTGGTCTGACTGTGAGGTCTACAGCTCTTCAAATGTTCATTCCTATCACAACATCAATATTTTACAACTCTACTATCAATTCAGTAGAGCCTAATACCATTCAAATAGGTGTTCAGAAAGATATGTTCTAATGATTAATCCAGTGTTTGCATGACTGAAACTGAAGCACTTAGTGCTTTTAGGCATGTCATTACTGGTAAAAAAGCAAGGCTTCATTCCAGGTTCTGGCATTGCTCTTGGAGTTTGCATCAATAACATGTGGATCCCCACTCTTTAGGGCTGAGATTGTCAACAGATATTGCCGAGAAATACAACAGGGTGAAGGGAAGTTTATAGTTTCTAGTTTTGTCTAGCTTCCACAAGTTTATTAGACCTGATAGAACAGCAGGAAATCACACTTTAAACCACAACGAAACTGTTTAAAACCATCCTTGGAAAAAACAGATTTTGCCTTTTAAAACAGGGAACTGAGCACTTATGAGCTTGCTGACTGATTCAGTAACATCAGTAAACACATTACTAAAATGAGGAATACGCTTTGTGAGATGTAAACTTCAGGTAGTTGGAGACCATCCTGATCTATCCCATGTAAATATTTTTATTTTCATTACATAGTCAATAAAACATGCTCAGCTTTCAAAACCCAACGAACATTCAGAATTCTTTGCTTCGAATTTTGTCTTGGCTATAGTGACTGAGAAAGAAAAGAGAATGTTCCAAAGGATCATTTATTTTATCTTCTTTTATATTACTTTCTGAAATATCTGTGATTTTCTGGCTGCGACAAATGTCGGGATGGCTGACTTGAACAGTCACGGCGTTTCACTTTTATTTTTTTCTTCTTTTACATGGGAAACATTTATGTAAGTAGCCACACCATACTTAAAAGAGCAGATTGACAAACCGACTTTTTGTTTCTTTGCTGGCTTGAGGGGACTTTTGGGTGGGAGGTCCTATTCCTGTCACGCAGTATGGTGACAGCAGTAGGGATGGACAATGAATAAGAACGGGACACCCGGGATGCTGTCACCTCCACAGCCACCCTGCCCGGTCCGTGGTACCGCCGCCGTCCTCTCCAGCTCCAGAGAATCCTGTGCCAACACGCCGGGGTTGGAACCAAAACATTCCCTGCGGAGAAACGAGTCCTCCCGCTAAAGGGGAGAATTAGGGCATTTCCGCGAAGTTGCAGCCGGGGAGGATCGGGCGGGGGAGGAAAAGCCGTGTGCGCGCCAGGGATAAACAAACACCAGGGCAGGCAGGGAGCGAGGGGAGCGAGAGGAGCGCCCGGGCCGGGCCGGGCCGGGCCGGGCGGAGCGGGGAGCTGCGGGCGGGCTG
>VZRO01007445.1:2426872-2504053 GCA_013397915.1 Daphoenositta chrysoptera | reverse complement strand
GGCGGCAGCGGGGTGGGCGCGGGCGGGTCCGGGGCGCCCCGCGGGGAGCAGCCCCGGCAGGGACGGGCTTTTCCCGGCTCTGCCCGCCGGGGCACCCGCAGCACGGGCCCCGTGTCCGAGGGAGGAGGGTGCGGGCGGGGGGACGTGGCGCTTTCTGTGCGGAGCTTCACCTGTGGGCGCCGTGGGTAACAGCCCTGCTCCTCCGCAGCGCCGCCGCCGCCGCAGCCCCCGAGCCCTCTGCTGCTGAGCTCAGCCTCCCAAACACGCGTGTGTGAAAGGTAAGCGGCAGCATCCTTGTCTTGCACCTACGCACGCTGAGAGACAGGAACAGAGCGACTTGCCCGATGGAACTTCCTGCCACTTCTTTTTTAATTTTTTTTTAATTTGGAAAGCTTTTAGTGACCTGGGACCAGAGCTGTCAGCGCGGGGAGCTCAGTCTTCTCAGCCCCAGGCAGCGAGTTGCAGTTCTTGTAGCTAGTATTGCATGAAAGCAGTGTCAGTGCATCATCACTTGGTGTGTCTCCTGCCAACTCTTAAAATTCAATTTGGTATGAATGAAAGTAACCATCCTTTCTGTTCTTCTGTCGTTCCCTCTTGAAGCAATATAAAACTATGGCATTTTCCTGCGTTTTAAAGTTGGAGTGGCTTGGTTTTTAGCCATAAGGAATAGCAACATAAAAAGTAGACACAGCTGTGAATGAAATACAAGAAATATTGCTCAACTTTTCAGACTGAGATTTTTCAGTCACACTAAGAAGATCAACTGCAATTTAAATAACACTAAAATTTTAATGTAGTTTAAACAAAGACAAAGAAAATCTCAGCCTAAATATTGCCACATTATGTTTATCATGCCAGCTATTATTACAACTCATTCCAGTGTTTCAAAAAAAGGAACAATTCAGCTGAAGGGCAGCAGTGGGAATCAATAATTCAGATGCTGTTTATTACTCTGAAAGACTCTAGCTGGGTAGCCTTGGGCAAGTCACTCCACCTCTCCATGGCTCTGTTTTCTTCCTTGTAAAAGAGATAAATGTGCTTGCTTGCCTCACAGGGGTGTTGAAAGTTTAATTAATTAATTTATTTCATAACTACTTGTAGATCCTTGGGTGCAGCTTTCTACAGAAGTGCTAAGTATTATTTCGACTGAGAGTTTCCTTACTGTGTCTCATTGCTTATATGTGTTTTTTTTCAGTGACCTGAATTAGTTAAGTATTTAGGGGAAGTCAACAAAAGTAGCAGTTCTGGATTGGGATTGTCTTGACTCTCTGTAAACTTCACTGAGTTGTGAAACCAAAATATACTTACCACACTGTATTTTAATGGGGCAGAGCTAATGGTCCTTTTAAAAAATGTCATTTTCTTGTTATTCAGAGTAAGAGCTTGCTCTTGTTGTTCTGTTTGAAGTATTGTGATTTGAATTGCCGTGAGAAACACCTTGAGTGCTCTTTAGATAATAGAAAGATATGAGAATAGTTTCTAAACATGTCTGTGTTCTCTACGGTGAACACTGGCCTCAGAAGACACTTGGTGCTCATTTTCCACTACGCATTGATAAACAGTCTCCTTTACAACCCGTTCTCTGGTTATAGAGAATGTTGCAAGAAAGAAATGCGTGAATTGAACCATTGATTGCCTATGGTAAAAGTTGATAGATTTTGGTTGCCTAGGCAAGCTCAGTTTTTATCGCAGTGTATATTTGTTATTGAAACTGGATATTGAGTAAATATCTGCACTACAACAGAGAGGAAAATGTATTTAATTACCTGGCCAAATATTAGATGTAATTTTTATACGTTGCATACAGTTGTAAATAAAAAGAAGTAGCTGAAAGCTGGTTTTAGAGTGACGTCTTGGGTTTGGTACTTTTTAAAGGTTCATGAGGTCTGTGTGTACCATTTCTTTTCCTCAAGGACAATGACAACAACTACATAAGCTTTTTTTAAAACTGAGTTTAAACAAAACCCAGATCGGTGGTGATATAAAGTCATTCATATCACTAGGTAGCTGTTGGATTGTGAATGAACATAGAAAGTTTATATCCTAGTAGAGAAATGGGCACATCCGTCAGTACCCAGCAGTCTGAGCAGTGAAAACTAGGGTTAAATGAGGAGGCAGTTGTCCATAAAACTGAATTGTCCCTTCTCTGAGAAGTGATTGAACTAAAATTCAGTCACATTCTTAGGCTTGTGTATGGAAACTTGCACATCTGGCACCCATAGCATACTATAGCAATGAGCAGAAATAAATCTAGTTACTATTGCTATTGTTCCTGGATATTTTGCAAGAAATAAAGCCCTTTGTGGGGGGGCAAGGGGGGAGAAATTGGGAGGGGGGGGATGCTGAAGGAATTAAAAAATAAAGAAAAAAACCAACTTGCTGTAACCATTGTTTTCTTGCTTAGACTTGGTAATCCAAGAGTCTGGTGAGTGAAAGAGATTATGACTTTTCCTTAGCCAGTTGTATTTAATTGGTAAATATGGTACCTCAGCAGCAAGTTTGTGCTGGCTGTTCTCACCTTCTTTGCCGTCTCCTTTCAGCTGAGGTAGATTAAAGGGCGTAGTTACAGCAGTGGAGTCTCCAAATGCTGTTAAACCGTGGTGCCAGTTTGTGTTCAAGATTGTAGCCACTTCCTTAATATAAATAATTTAATCAATTCTGCATCTGACTCACTTGGAGCCAGTTTTCTGTGTATATGGGTGAACTTTGTACTGATGTATCTTAGCTGGGGTATGGTGAGGTGTGACAGTGCTGCATTAGTAAAACCCCGAACACTTGTGCACTGCACTTTGAGCAGATTTGGTTACGTGCACAGGACGGGAACTGGGCAGAGAAGCCTGCTTGGAAAAAGGAAATTTAGCAAATGCCACCAGAGATATCTCTCATTAATGCTTTGTCAGTAAAAGTTTAGCAGAAGTGAAGTGTTGGTAACAGAGAGCTGACCAAAGGGGTTTGGTCATTTTGGGAATCACCTGAAGGACAGAGCACTGGAAATAATTCTCACCTCAGGTGCTGGCATGACACTTTCATCCACTCTTGGGACATGGTCAGGTGTGAAAGTACAGGCACAATGTGACTATTATGTACACAGCCTGAAATTACCTCTGTTTGGTCTTTCTTTCTGTTTTTCCCCTTGCTTAGAGTATACGGGAGGAATCAGGAGTATCATTGTTTAGAGTAGGCAAAGGATTGTAGGGACCCTGGTCACTTGACTCTGGTAGATGTTGTATCTCAGTACAAAAGAAATGTGATTTTAACATACAAGTTCTTTCACCACAGTTGGCTTGGTTTATGCTTTTATTTTGTGGCTTTTTTATCAGAAATACTAAAAATGCTGAACATTTTATATAAACCTGATATGCTGTCTTCAGCTTTCTAATCAAGTGTCTGCCTAAAGTTGTTAAAGTATTTTGAAAAGTTGTTCACAGGCATTTCTGTGGATATCATGTATTTAAAGCCTTTCAATCATATCCTTGCAGTCATGGTTCATCACACTTTTTACCAAAATGATCTGTCTGGTTTCAGTTCTGCTATGAGAGCCAAGCCTGCACAACTTACAATCAGAAATGAGATCGTTAGATTCTAAATTTCAAAATTAACCCATAATTTAATGGTTGTGCTGACACCTGCTCACAGATTGCTCGTGCACACTGTGAGTACCTACATTTTGCAGGAATAATGTAGCAGTTTAACTCCGTCTGCAGTTGAAGCTTCTGTCCTTGAAAATGTAATCATTGCTTTTATCAAGGCTTTTGTTAAGGGTATTCTGGGGAGCACTGAGGACAACAATAGCCCTGAGGGAACTACAGGACAGTACATTTTATTGTCTCTCCAAGTTTGTACCCTGAAAAAGCGGTTGCATCTGGTTACGTGTCTGTATCTATGGGGAGAGAGAGGAGCTGTATGCTCTCCCTCTCTGTGGAGAAACCCTAGATAATGAGATAGCAGCAGAGGTGACAACAGGATTGTATCAATAATAATGAACAATACACTCATCAGTAGAGAAATGCAGCTACCAGGTAGGGTGGTACAGTTTAGGTCTATGAACACAGTGACGTTTACTGTAGCAAATGAAGCTATAGTTCTGGGTGAGTACACGTTTGGGGTCTGCACACTCACACTCTTAAGATTATCTGTAGATAATATAAAAGCAAATGTTGGTTTAAATTGCTTAGATTGCAAACTCCTTAGGTTCGTAAATTGACTAGCACCAGCATCTTTGGACTTTGCTACTGCTCCTGTATGCTGTCACAATAATATTTAACATATATGATTGCCATGGTTTAATCCCAGCTGGCAACTCAGCCCCACACAGCTACTTGTTCATTCCCCTCAGTGGGATGAAGAAGAGAATTGGAAGAATAAAAGTGAGAACACTCGTAGATTGAGATACAGTCAGTTTAATAGGTAAAAGCTACACAAAACAGAGGATTCATTCACCACTTCCCATGGGCCGGCAGGTGTTCAGCCATCCCCAGGAAAGCAGGCTCCATCACATGTAATGGTTACTTGGGAAGATAAATGTAGCAACTCTGAACGCGCCTCTCTTTCTTCTTCTTTCCCAATATTATATACTAAGCATGACATCATATGTTATGGAATATCCCTGTGGTCAATTGGGATCTGCTGTCCTGACTGTCCCCTCGCAACTCCTTGTGCATCCTTGGACCCCTTGCTGGTGGGGTGGGGGGAGAGGCAGAAAAGTCCTTGACTGTATAAACGTTGCTCAGCAGTAGCTAAAGCATCCCTAAATTATCAACACTGTTTCAAGCACAAATCCGAAACATAGCCCTGTACCAGCTATTATGAAGAAAATTAACTCTAGCCTAGCCAAAACCATCACAATGAAAATAACAATAAAATACTAATATCGTTTTGTATGCAACACTGAGGCATAAACAGGATTTGGAAACATAGTTAAAATGAGTTTTGATCCCATAGCAACTGAAGTATATGATGCATTTTAGAATTCCTGTCTATTAATATGAAGTCCTGTGGAAATGCTTTACAGACAAAAATATTTGATATCTTCAGGTACTCAAGTTTGTAGATAGATACAGATGCACAGAGAGTGAGAACTGGCCTTGTGAAACTCCAGCAGAATCACATCATTTGTTTACAACATCTTGAAGACAATTGAATGAAGGAGAATTAAAACAATAAGCAAGGAATATTAAAACTGTTAATTATGCGTAGTCAAGAATAACAAATGAGGAGACTTAAAACATTTACAAGTATTTGGAAGAGTAAAGGTCAAGGCCAGCAAAGAAGAGTTAGTTGGAAAGAGGATAAAAGTTAAAGTCTGAAATGAAAACACTTGTTTTGGTATCAGAAGTTTCTGGTGTTGTAATCAGCTTCCTCAGAAGTGAGGGAAGAGGGATGGCATGCAGCTGCCTGGGGCGGGTTAGGCACGAGGAGGAATTCTGACAGCAGTAAATTGGCTTTCCCCTTTTACATATATAATTATTTTTTCCTGTCCTTTATTTGTGCCTCCTGGGCATTGCTATCGCCCTGTGAAGTTTCTCCAGTTCTTCCTGCACTCCATGATTGTACCACTGGATCCACACAGAGGCTCCAGTGTGCTCCAGGCATTCTGTTCCCTTGCTCCCTTCTTGTGAGGGGTGGCTGTGCCTTAGGGCTGTGGGCTGGTGTCAGAGGAAACCCTAAACATCGTTCCTAACACCCCACACCAAAGGGTTCACAGCCTTACCGACCCCGAGTGGGTCTCTGTGCGAGGGCCAGGAAGACAAGTTACTTCTCGGTAGCTGCCAAAGGAATATTGTTTCACCACCTGGATTGTACAGGAGCCTTTGTTCTGTGTTTCTGAAGTGCCTGTTACTGTCCTAGTCCTAAACCCCAGAGATGCCCTTCATGTTCTAACAGTGTAACACATGGATGAGTGGTTTGATTGACTTCTGGGACCTTAAAGGTAGGGAGTATATCCTCTTGGCCTACATGAAGGCTGCCTTCCTATAGTGTTAACATCTGTGAAAACATTCCTGAAGTAAAAAACAAAACCTAATTTTGATTATTGAAATGGCCTTTTCAAATTATGTCAGCACAGGATACAGTGCTGCTGTTCTAAAGGAAGTCTTTCTGTGGTAGCTTATAGGTTGGAGCCTTTGATGGTAGAAGTGACTGGGCTTTCATTCACTGAATGTGGATGCCTTAACAGGCATGTCTGTACTGGTTGGGAATGATCGTCTACAGGATTCTAGATATCAAAATTACTTCCTTACTCATTCTATAGAGTGAAGTATGGAATGAAAGATCCCAGTAAGGGTTAGGAATGCTAGTGTTAGTGCAACCAAAAATTACGGAGAAAGCACTTTTACAAGAGGATAAATTATAAAATATAAGAAAATTCTAAATTCCCAAATTATGGTTTGGACATGCAGATGATTTAAATAATGTTTTCGCTTGAGGCAGAGAGAAGGTTATGCATTCAGTGTGTGTGGTTTTGCCCTGTTAATTTATACATACAGTGATAAAATAAACAAATAGTCTTTTAACTGAAAGGAATTAACAGTTGAAACTTCCATCACAGCTGTCTTACAGATCCTACTGTGAACTTACAAAAATATTTTGCAGTTGCTGTCTTACCTGAAGCATGGTGGAGAATGAATGCAACCCTCCATTCTCCTGGAATTATGGTCTGACATGGCTGTGTACTGCTCTACACATATCCATTTAATTTTGTGTTGGATCAAAGGACAGACACAAGTTTAAACCTTGACTGCTGACATGATGTCATATACTGATAATCTCTATAGGAACTGGCTGTTTCTGGCTGCCATTAGGATTTTCATAGCACAGCTGTTAGTCAGACGTAAAAGTTGATACAAACCTTCTTTCAAGGTATTTCAGATCATTTCAGAGCAAGTGCAATACTAACACCTGGGTACCTGAGCTATACCTTATTTATGGCAGATGTAATTCTGAATTATATTTGGGATTTCAGTATTTAAGTTTTGAAATACCTTTGAAATTATATAATTGTGATGTAGCCTGTTTTTCATAGTGAAAAAATCAGAGGAAGAAATGAAGTAATGTCCCCTGGTGGCTAAGGTTGTAATAGGTATTTTTCAAGTTTTAAGCAGTGATTTTTACACCTTTCCAGTGTTTTTATTGGAGAGCCAGGTAGTCACTGGTTTTAGCTCACCAGCCCAAAGGTGGGTGAACGACTCCTGACTGGTCCTGACTCTTGGGACATGGGAGTTTCCCACCTTGAAAGTTCCCACAGCTTTGAAAGGGTCTCAGGAGTACTGCTTGTTGATGTAGAAACTGTACAGCTTGGGACTTTGGTCAAGAGACTCATTGCGATTATTACAGCACAAAGATAAGCTTACAGTTGCATTGGTTCTGCTCCATCTGCCACCTAATTATGCTGTATCAGATATGTTTCTCTGGAACCAAATGGCAATATATATATATATATGGGAATTTGTCTCTACTGACCCTTTCAACTCTCTGTTTTCATGGACCTACCCTGGATTTTTTAGTACTAAAATGTCATTGGATTCAGTTAGAAGACTAAATTGCTCTCCCATTTTTAAATATGTTTGGAAAATATTTAGATTTATGATAAAACTTGACTTTGTTGAACAAAACAGCTCTTCAGTTGATTTAACTGCCATGATTTTAGAATGCTACCATTATATAGTGTTACCAAAGTTTCCAGCTCATAGATTCTGGTTATAGATTCTTCTCTTCTCATCAGCAACAAAGTCAATTGCAATGTGTGTGAAAAGATATTTCAAATATTTGGACTAAGTGCAAAAAAAAGGAGTTCCTACAGAAGTTCTCTTTTCTCTGCTGTGATCTAACCTACTGCTCCTCGTGTTACATTTTGGCAGTTGTCAGTATTGGAACAAAAAGTTGCACATCTCTCTCAATTTAATAGAAAAAGATTCCACACACATCTCATTGCAATGTTACCTATTAATTTCACGGTTTTGGTAGGACAGCAGCTGTTTCTGGTGGCTGACCATTTATTGTTAAAATATCTATGACTTTCTTACCTGTTTTAGCACTAGGTGCTAAAAATTGCTTATTTTAGTTTTAATGCCAATTCTTGTAATGTAATTTGTGACAAAACTGTAGTGACACTGTTGTTCACAATGAAACTGCCTGTTATAATATTACAAGCATTGACAAAAGCTGAGTAAAAAAAGTTCATTTTCACTGTCAATAATTTATGAAGTGCAAAGAAGTTATGAAATTTAAGTCCATGCTGACTCAGAGGTCATTGCCTGAAGTCAAAGTTTGCACACTGAACCTGAAGATTTGATTTTTGTCAGTATGGCAGAACAGATTTTCCTTTAAATATTTGAACACATTTCTTACACAAAATTTGTTTCTCAGGTATCTCAGGTAATGATAGTGGGAACTGTAGCCTTTGTGGAAAATAGTAGCTTCCCAAAAGAAGACAAAGAGTCTGATGTGTCCATGTCCCAGCCCTGGGCTCTGGGAATATCTTTTATTCAGAAACTTGAGTAATCTGTGGTGTTGTAATGCCTTCCGTTTGTGGAGGTTTTAGTCACCTGAAATCCCACGTTTTTTTGTTCCTGACTGTAAATGTTGACAAGATGCCCATGTCAGAGGTGGGTCATGGCTAGCATAGGAGATGCCAGCAGAGACACCTGCAACTTCTGCTTTTTTAAGAAGTGATAGAAGTGTGGTCCCAGTAAAAAGCAGCTACAAAGCAGCATGGCTCTTCAGAACTACAGACTCTTCGGATACTACAGAAAGCCACAGTTCTTTACCTGTTTTTAATTTTTAATCACCCACAAGAAGGTCAGATTGCTTCAAGGACAGACAGCTGTGCAAGCTGGTGATTTTATCAGTGCCATCATTTCCTCTCCTTATCCTCTGCCCCTCTCTCTCTCCTCTGCTCTCACTGATGAAGCCATGTTTCTGTGCACATGTGGCAGCAGTAAATGGGTCTCTCTTTTAAGTAGTTTATTTGGTAAAGTTATCTGTATTAACCAATGTTTAGTTTAGTTAGTGGTTTCAGTTTTACAATACTTTTTACTAAAGCTGAACATCTGCGAGTTGATGCAGATGGGGAGAGCTAAAGTAGTTAAGATTAAATCTGTTTTGGGTGATTTTTTCTGGAATAATTGATGTTTTTTACTGTTTGTTTCTGCTGGCAGTGGAGTGGAAATCATGCAAAATGCTCTTTCAATCTAGGACTAAATGACAACATTTTCAAAGCACATTGTACATTAGAAGTTTCTTCCTTGGGCAAGCATCCTTCATTCTCCTTTTAGTTTTTAATACTTTATCAGGTCATGGTTTCCCAAATGAATAAAACCCCCTCGTTTTCAGAAAAGGTTGAGTTGCTTGGCAAAGTTTTTTCTTGGAAGATGTGGTTGGTAATGATGCAGTGTAATATGAGAGTAAGAAATTCCTGTAGCTTTAAAAAATGGTATTGTGAGTGCACGTTAAATGATCAGAAGGCAGAGACTCCTATTCTTCCAAGCCCTGCGTATGAAGCAAACTTGTAGCAGCTTCACTCACAACTGGTAAGCTGGAGGACACTTACTTGCACAGATCCAGCTTCACCTCAGCCATGCTGATAATCAAGGTTCAGAGGTTTGCATGGAAAGTACTCCTCTCCAGCTGCCACCTCCCATCCATCAGTGACACCAGGCTGAGCCCTGCAAAGTTACGGGACAGGGCTCACTGTCCTTACTGAGTCGTGGCTGCTCTGAGTTATTGTCTTCACATCGTAGGAAGGGTCTCAGTGTAATTTAACCAAGAATAAATGATTTTGTACTCCTGCTTTTGCCACTGCCTGTTGACTTTCTTCCAGATCTTGACTCTGAATGAGCTGTTCATGAGTATACAATAGGTTGGTTTTCCAGTTATTCTGTTGTTAGCCTAAACAATGTGGTACAATGTAAAGGTAAAAAAAGAAAAAGGGGTTACCTTCTTATGTAAAAGTAAAAAAAAGGCTTTACCTTCTCTGTGAAATGTGTACATGAATGAAGGGTAAAAATGTGGGAGGCTATTGAATACTTAAGAGTACAGACTATGACTTTTTGCCAGCACTGGATGTGTTTGATGTTGGTGTAATGCTGGGAAATGTGTGTTTGGATTTAAAAAGGACAGGTTCTGGGAAACCTTACTGTATATTCCCTAATCATTGGTCAGAAATACCTTGATTTAGGGAACTCTTAAAACCATCCCTAAATTTATGCTTGTTCTTAATTCTCACTGATGTGCAGAAGTACTTACAGAAATCAAACTGCATGAATGCATGAAGTCCTTACTGCTAGCTGGGATTTTCTTCTGTTTGTGTAAGCCAGGGAACTTTTTCAATATATGGTTAACACAGAAAAAGCTACAAGCATTTTTACCTTTGTTTTGGGTATTTTTTAGGTTCTTTCCTCTGCCCACAGTTCTGAAGGATCACAGAGGCATTAAAAAAAACATATAGTGGGTTTTTTCATGACAAAGCAGTTTTTTCATCAATTAAAAAAATGACATCATGTTTCAACCATAATGTATTGGTTTGGCTGGTTTCTGCCGCCTTCCTGTCAAAATATACTGTTGTATAGTGTCCTTCATCATAGAGAAAAATACAATTAGATTTGAGTATGTCTGGATAAACTGTGGTGCATATGTCTCTGCATGTGTGTGTGTGGTGAGAGACTGTGTAGACGTAGTTAAAGTGTTACCAAATACTCCAGCCTGTGATAATGTATCCTGTAACAATTGGTTTACATCCAAAAGAGGGCAAAATGTACTTGCAAAATGCATTTAAATACTATGAAAATGTCATCTTCCGTTGTGCTCTGTTTAAGCAATTATGCTGCTTGCTGTAATAGATAAATTTAAGCAGTTACAGGGTGCAATACTATTTGTACCCTAGGCAGGAATACACAAAAAATGATGTATTTCTTGGCCAAAGATGTTTGCTCCCAAATTAATTTTTGGAGCTGAGCACAAAAATCTAGAGGGCCTGGGCACCCAGTAGTCATGAAGGGTCCTTGTCTGTCAAAGTTTTCTCATATTAATGACTTTGTTGGAACAGGATGTGGTTCTCTAAATAAGGTTTTAGCAGCCTCAGTTTCAATTAGAAAATTTTGGCTATGGAATAGGGACCTGTGGGGAGAAGTAAAAGGTTGCTTTGTACTTTAACTTCCTACAAGTTTTATGACTGAATCCTATGAAATGGGTTTTCCAAGGGACAGAAAAATTGTATCTGTTTTTAGGTTTTCTTTCCTTCTATTTCTCCTTTTAAAAATTGAAAACTACTGTTCATTATTTACATAAAACTGTCTCACTTGAGCCTGCTTTCCATAACCTTTTCCCTCGTAAGAATTCTAGGAATTTGCTGGCTTTCCTCAGAGGGATCTTGGCCATGTTTTATCTGTGACTTTAGGCCAGACAGTTGGTAATTTCTACAAAGTAACTTACTATGTTTAAATAGGTGCATTTACCTCTGCATAGATTTCCCATTTGAGCACATTTCAAGAAGTCATGTACGTAGAAGAATATGCATTTTAATTCAATGCTCAGCCTTCACGGTAACTGGCAGTAAATCTCCACATGTAAAATGGAAAGCCCCTTGGAAAAAAATACTAATAATGCAAACCCCTAAATGCCCGGAAGGCAAAGTATTTCAGCTGTTTTTCTAAGACCCTGCCACTTACTGTTTCCCTTCTTGACTCCTGACTTGCTCTTTTTTTTCTTTTTTTAAAATGAGGACGTGTCAGAACCGGAGGCCTTACGCACTGCATAAAGTGACCCCGGCACAAACCTCCAGCATTCCTCATCTTTCCCTCTCCAGCTGCTAACATCAGCCAAGGCAGCACGCAGGCTTGGCTGCCGCCACCTCCCTGCCTCTCCCCCTTCCTCCTCCCTTCCCGCCCTTCTCTGCTTGCCAGTACAGTCAGCGCTGCTTCATATTAGGCACCACTGCAATTATTTGAAATCTCGAGTACGAGAGCTGTTGTGTCCCTTCAGCTGGTATCAGCTGCTAGAGGGAAAGGTGTGGGAAGGAAGGGGCTTTCTTCAAAGTGGACCCCTTTTTCTCTCGGATGAGTTGCTCAGTAGATGTTTCGACTGAAGCATTCATATAGAAATGATTTGAAAGTCACCTGGACAATACATGGGGTTCTTTAGATGGAATCATATTTTCTAGAGATAGGAATCTCTGGGAAATACGATTCCATCTGAATCTGACCTTCCTGAATTACAGTGTCTCCCAGATTCATTTTCTAACCCATTCCTTCATGTCCATCTACCACAGGACATTTCAAAGATGGTTTGGCTGCCACTGAGACCTGGAGATCTGATGCCACAATGAGGACTCACACACGGGGAGCCCCAAGTGTGTTTTTCATACAGGCGGTTTGCTTTGCCCTTGCCTGCGGCGCCAGGGAGGGCCAAGACGCGATGGTTCCTTTTGTCAACGCCAACTACGACAGCTACCCCATGCTCTACTTCTCCAAGGGGGACGTGGAGACTCTGCGTCTGCAGGCCAGCACCACCCACCAGCACATTGCTGCTCGTCTGATGGAAGCAGTGCAAACCATGCTGTCCAATCCCCTGGAGTACCTTCCGCCCTGGGACCCAAAGGAGTTCAGCGCTCGCTGGAATGAAATTTACGGCAACAACCTTGGGGCCCTGGCAATGTTCTGTGTGCTCTACCCTGAAAACATCGAGGCCATCAATATGGCCAGGGATTACATGGAGAGGATGGCGGCTCAGCCTAGTTGGTAGATTTTTGTCTTTTTTTTTTTTTTAAGTTGTACTTACTGTATAAACTGCTTACAGCTGGAGGAGTGAGTGGATGAGTGAATTGCTTAAATTATGTCAGTTGTGCTAATATTAATTTTAACAGTGACTAACTTGCTGAATGCATTTACCCTCATCTGGATCAGCAGTGACTCACAGCTTTTCACCTTCACTGGACTTACCTTCTTGAAAGTTGATGCTGAAAGAAGCATGACCCTTTGTGCACCACCCTATTTGCTGTGGGAAAAAAAAAAAAAAAAAAAGTAGTCCAAACCTACTCTCAATCAGAAGAAAGAGTTTCACATCTGGTTTGTGGCAAGCAGTGCTAAAAATGTTATTTTTAAATTTTTTTTCCCCAGATTCATACATCTCTTTTGGGTAATTCGTCCCTAGGAAGAATTTAGGAAAGGGAGACTTATGATAAAGGTATAATTAGGTGTAAGTAAAGATGACACTCTTGGGTTTCTTGCAGTCTGCTCTAACTTCTGTCTGAGTTTTAGTTCAGACTTGCAGCTTCACTTGGCTGCATGGTTCTTGGGCCTCTCCTTAGGACATACTAGGACAGGATAGTTGTCCATCTGACTGGAACTGGCATTTGGATGACCACCTCCTGGATTAACTTCCCCTGGATGTGAGTCGTCCTACAAGTTTCTCTGTCTTCTCTGCACCACATTCTTTCTATGGGGACAGAAGCTAATGTTCTCACTGTAGGAGTGATCCTAGAATTGAAGCCCCAAGATCTCGTCCTTTTCATACCCTCCTGCAATTTATCTCCTTTTTTTGCTCAGGCAGACACATTTCCCCTATCTCCATGCAGCAGCTGCCACTTGGTGCACCTTGCAGAGTGGTCCAGGACTGCTGTCACTGTGTGTAGGTCAGAGGATGGGAATGTGGGCTTTGCCAGGACAGTGGCTTCTGCCCAGTGCGGAGAGCTGGATGGGGCACTGCTCCCTTCTGCCATAGCTGCTGTTCTACAGCTCCGTGGTGGCAGCAGCTCAGCAGAAGTGTGAGTCAAGATTGAAGTCAGCACAGGAAGAGAAGCATTAGCTGTTCAAGGAGTACTAATCATTCAAACTACTATTCTGCACCTTCTAGTAACCAACTAGTAGTGTCCTATAAATATTATCCTTCCATGGACCATCACTGGAATTATGCTGGATTTGAGCTAGCATAACTTGGGATCTATATCCTCCTCATGGTCATGATTGAAAAGGCATTACAGTGTTCCCCTACACTGAGTATTAAAATGGTGAATGCCACAGAAATACATGAGCTACAGCAAAAGAAGTGATGGGAGAGAGAAGGGACACACTGGCCATATATTGCCTGCATGTCACAGAAGAGAGGACATGTGAGATTTGGGAAGAAAAGTATTGTGTCAACAGTAGTAGTAATTTCTAAACTCTTCCACTGAAGCATAGCAATACAAAGCTTCAGTCTTAGCTCTGGAGGCAGTGTGTGTTTCTCCTGGCACACTGACAGAGGGATATAGCTTACAGAGGTGAATCCAAGGATGTGTGACCATCTCCAATAGGAGACAGACTGCTCCAAAGTCAACACCTTCCTCCTTAGTTTCATTGTTCACAGTCTTTCTTAACTTGTTTTGGGTAGTGTATAGTTACATGGCCATCTGTTTAAATGAAATAAGAAAGAGGGGGAAGCATTATATCGAGTAGGAGAACTTGTTTGTGTCTGGTTTTTTGAGTTTCCTACATCTCAGTCTCTGTCTCAACCTTATTTAAGTTCCTTGTGTCCTGTGATTCTTGCCCTGGATTAATTGTGGTTGTTCTGTCCCTTGTTATAATGCTCTCCTTTGTCCCAGTTGACCAGATATAATCAGAACCAAGCAGATATCCCATTTCCACTTGGCTTTGGTGTTATTTACCTGCCTCAAACTACTGTTTTTTTTCTCAAGCAAGTATCTTGCATTACCTTGGTGAAAGAGAAGCCATGCTTTTCCCGTCTTTCCCTTCTGATGTAGACATCCCATTCGGCAATCAATCAAGGTTTAATCAGGGTTCTCAGCTTTGCAAGAGAAGTGGCTGGAATGTGCTCTAGTAGTAGTGGAAGTGCAGAAGGAGGAAATTGCAAACGTAGGGGAGAAAGCTGGGCTAAGGTGCCCTTTGTATAACCTCCAGCTGGCCAGCTCTTCAAATGCTGTGACAGAAACATGGATCTGGTTTCCATTTTTGTTTTCCCCCTGAGAACTTATGTCTGAATGCTGTCAGCATGGACTTGACACTATAGCCCCATCAGTGATGGCAGTAATATAGATCTCTCTCCCTTGTCCAACAGTGGTTTTCAGAAAAGGAGGAATGTGGCATCTCTGAGGCATGTACTGCACTGTCTGGCTTTGCTCAAATAGGCTAACAGGTTAAGAGGTTGAAGGAGTGGGCAGACAGATCATGTAAATCTGTTTTTCCTAAGAAACGCAACTTAAAAGTACCAGAAAATGGTACTGCAAGCACTTCTCCACTTAAGATAAGACTAGGAGAATAAACATGGTAAATAGGCGTTGTGGCTGTTACATGAGATGTTCTGGCAGTGTCACAGTGGTGGAGTTTTTTGTCCAGTCTATCTAGGCATGTTTGGTTTTCCTTTTGTCTTTGGAAAATACCATTCTGAGTGATATATTATGAGTGTTGCCCTTATTAAATAATTTGAGGGCACATGTGTTCTGATCAGGAGGGTAGAAAAAAGGACCAGTCTTGATGTTGCCTGACTTTGGAGCCTTGAATGTTAGGAGTCATCTGCCAGAACTCCTTATTTCATATGTAAAGAGGGCTTTTCCAAAGAGGTATCAGTAAGGTAAGTAAAACAGGTCTCTCCTTAGACCTCCACAATAACGTAGGTGCCAAGGCTGTCATGTAAATTTTCTGTAAAAATGTCTTGTTTATCACTGACAGATTCATCAACATACTACAAAGTTAAATCTGTCATTGGCAGATTAATTCTTTCAGCAGTATAATCTGTATTTCTTTTGAGTTCTGCTGTCATGGCATTGACTCTAAAATAGGTGATATATTAAAAAAAAAAAAAGAAAGAATTCATCTTAATGACTCTTAATGACTTTCTTCTAATTTTTGTGGCAATGTTAAGTAAAATTTAAGCCTAACCAGAAAACAAAAGTGTATGTTTTTAGCATGTGCAGTAGTTGAATAAAAGAAATATGGTTTAAAATGTCACTGGTTATTTGTTTCAGAATGCTAGGAGATTAAGGAGACTGACATTTAAAATTTCTTCTTTGCATTAGTGGAATCCTCAATAGTCCAAATATCATTCAATATCCCAGGATACAATTATGAGAAAGTCTACTAGTAATTGATTTATACATGGAAGGGACATGTAATTAAGAACTCTTGTCCTTTCTCATCTATTAAAATAGTCATTTTATGTCACATAATAAACTACACCCGTAACTGAGTTCCCATTTGTGTCAAATAACAGAGGTTGAGCCGTTTGTCATAACAACCCATGTTGATAGGAATGCTGCTCATTAGCAGAGCATCCCTAATGGCTACATCCTGGAGTAGGTTTACATTTTAAAATAAACAGAGGGGCACTGGGTAATAGCTAAGTATAACAGTCACCCAAAATAATATGGGAACGACACTGTTTTGGAGACTAGCAACAGCAAACAAACGTGCATTAATATTTTAGCTAAAATAGATGAGAGTTAGTGGTTTTGCCTGTAAAAATTAAAAGCTGCTATTACATAAAGCCCTTGGTTTTCCATGGATTGGATATCTAAATACTGCCTAAAATCTTATGGAAAATTTATCCTTATGTTTGAACCATTTTATCTTTTTTTTAGAGGGAACAGAGGGTATTGGTGTGCTTTCTGGCATTTTATCTCTGACTGGCCCCTAGAGCACTCCCCAGCAGAAGGGCGTTTTGGCCGAGGAGATCTGTACTCCTGATTCTTTCCATATGCCACTGGCTCCTCCCGTTCCCGCTCTGAGCGGAATGATGTAATCAGAGTCACACATTGTGCAGAAATAAGAGTTCAGTCAGATTCTCTGTTTTGGACAAAGCAGCGAAAAACTCTCTTCTTCACTAAGCCCACCTTACAAACAAATGCCTTGGGAGTTCACAAATACTGCACCCTTCTTGCAGCAGGAGAGACATCCCCATTGCCATCCCCATGGCCAGAAGGAGATCTCTGTGCATTTGTTTTTGGGTTTTTTTACACATAGTTGATGCCCTATTTTTAAAGACAAATATGTTACCAATGTGCAGTAAGGTGTGGGATTTAACAGTAAGGCGGCTCTGTGGGTTTCACAGGGCAGATAATTACTGTCAAGCACATGCAGACATTCCAGGGAAATAGCAGCAGCTAAGGAGAAGCTAACAGGAGGCTTCAGAATTACAAATCTGTGACCTTTCTGCTGCTTTCTTATAAACTAGCAATCATGTAGCCTTCTGTTAGTCACTGTTTATTAAAAAGTATTGAAACATCCTACAGGACCCTTGCTGTTAGTATTCAAATAGTGCTAGATGTTGAACAATACAAATTACAAAGTAAAAATAGATACATCTAAATAATTAGATGCGTGGATAATCATTTAACTAAAATAAGTTCATATATGCCAACTTGAAATAAAGCAAGTCTCTGTGCTGACACCAGAAATTTATAACATCTGTTTGACTCCAAATAATCAAACAGCAGTCACATTCAAAGAAAACTTAGGGGGGCTTTATAAGACTGTGGCATAAAAGTTAGTATAAAAGAAGCTTGGGGGATGCTGATAGGCAGTCTCCTACAGAGAGGAAGAAAAAGAAAAGGAAGGGTAGGAGGATGAATTTGGTATCTGGAATATATATTATATTAGTAAGTGAAATATCAAACCATTATGCTGTTTTTATCTTCTACATATGTAGTGTTTAAAAATAGAAATTGTGCATGTCTGTGAAATTAAATGGCTAGCTGGATTTTGGAGACCTTCTTTAATACCTTGGTTTTAAATTGATATAGGAGATAAATTAGTGCTGAAGTTCTGTGATAGGTACAGGGAGCTTACTTTGTGGCATGACTGGTATAAAAATTTGCTAAAACAAGAGCCAGAGGTAATCTCTTGAAATAATAAAACATCATTAAATTTCTGTGTCTGGTTAATATGACACTGAGAACAACTAAAACAGAGTCAATTCTAGTTTATTAGTGTGTTAACTCCGAAGCATCATAAGGGATGCTAAAAGCAAGCCCTGTGTGAGAAGAACTCTCTTGTGATCAAAGCCAAAAATGATAGAAGATCTCAAAGAAGCTTTAGAAGCATCAGAATGATGATCATAGACCTATGAGGAAACAGAGGCAAAGAGGTTAAAAAGCAGATTAAGATTTTTAAGGAACTAAAGTTTTACTTTCCTCCCCATAGCACCTAAGCAGTACAACTCTATTTTTATTGTAAGTTCTTAAAACTTCTGTCTATATGTTGCCTTTTTGTTTCCATATTGACATGAATGTAGCTTTTTACATTTAACCACTCCTTTGCCTTTCTTCCTGTCAACTGAGCTGCAATGAACACAAGCATGTGAGATTGGCTGCTGCTGAAACATGACTGGTAAAAAGAGAGGGGCAAACCTGTTTTAGTCACCAGAAACATAAATCATCCGTTTTTCAAGTATGTTTTTTATTCTTAACATTTTTGTTGTTGCAAAGGACTGAGCAATAAGGTTGAGCAGATAATGGCGTTTTTGTTTTGGCAGCCAACCAGAAAAATGTGGAGAGGGTGAAAGCTGAGAGGTTGGTTTTTTTTCAAAGAGTCTTCTTTTTTCTTCCCAAAATGACAATTGTAGAATATTGCTCCATTTATTAAGAAAATATTCCATTTGAGCACAAGAAAATACTTTGTTTTGGAGACTTTGTAAGAGAAATATTTAAGATTCGGTCTGGTTTATAAAATAAATGTTGGTGGTCTCACTCCCCTTGGCAGGTGTGCTCCCTCTTGATATGCATGCTTTGTCTAACCACAGAAGAATATTTATTTCTTGCCTAATAGGAGGTTTAAAGCTGTATCTGCTTCCCTCAGGAGTGGGTCAGGACAGTAGCAAGAGTGCCAAGGCCTTGCCCTTGGCATTGGGAAAGCTGTACAATTACACAAGTGATCAGGAGATCAGCTGGCCCCTTTACATGCCTCATTTGCATCCACGTTTGACATTTAGTGTGTATTAAACTCAGCCGTGCTCTCAGCTGGCTGCCATGTCTGGGGTAGATGGCATTGAAATGCTCTGCAGGGCTATCTTAGCACTAATTTTCACCTGTAAGCCATTAGAAGAGAGCTCTCACTCATTTCCTTTGCATACACCTAGTGAGATTGAGAATTTCAGTACTGAGGAGGGAGCACTGGCATCCTTCCTTCAGTCTCCACCTCCTGGAGTTATTCTGCAATAATTTGTCATGGGAAAGTTGGGAGCATAAAATTCAGGATGTGGATTACTTGTGTAATGCATGTGTCAGGGTGTGCTTAATTCTTAATTTTGCATGCACTGATACCATGTTAGTTGTTGACCTAGAGGCCAAAAATGAGATCTCACACTGCTTGGAAGGGTATTCTATATCTCAAATTAAACAGGGTTATTTTCCTATTTACTTCAATTTGTTTTTAAGTGATGGATACACAGTGAAGGAAAGATGACTCTAAACATCCTACAGGTCATGATCAAGGAACTCACTTGAGCTGTAGAGTTTGCTTTAAATCCTGCCTTGAACTGGTCAGGCAGTGGTTTTTCCCTCCTGGCTTGTATTTCTGAGAGAAATGCTAATAGAATTGTAGAAACATAGAATTGTTTGTGTTGGAAGGGACCTTAAAGATCATCCAGCTCCAAAACCCCTGCACTGGGCAGGGACACCCTGGACTACACAAGGTTGCTGAAAGCCCCATCCAGCCCGGCCTTGAACACTTCCAGGTTTGGGGCATCCACAACTTCTCTGGGTAACCTGTGCCACCTCACCACCTTCACAGCCAAGACTTTCTTCCTAAAACTTAATCTAAATCTCTCCTTTCTTAGTTTAAAACCATTCCCTCATGTCTTATCATTATCTGCCCAGGCAAAACCCCTCTTTTTTATATGCCCCCCTTTAAGGTTCTGGGAAGTGCTCTAGTTTCCCTGGAGGCTTCTCTTTTCCAGGCTGAACAGCCCCAACTCTCTCAACCTGTCTACATAGGAGAGGCACTCCAGCCCTCTGAGCATCTTTGTGGCCTCCTCTGGACTCACTCCAACAGGTCCACGTCCTTCTTACGTTGAGGACCCCAGCGTAGTTTGCAGCACTGCAGGTGGGGTCTCACCAGGGTGGAGTAGAGGAGCAGAATCCCCTCCCTCGCCCTGCTGGCCACGCTGCTTTTGATAAGCCCAGGACAATTCGCTTCCTGGGCTGCAGTTGCACATCACTGTGTCATATCCAGCTTTTTATCCACCTGAAACCCAAAATCCACCTCTGTAGGGCTGTTCTCAGTGAATTCTTCTCCCAGTCTGTACTCATGTCTGGGATTGCCCCAACCCAGATGACCTTACTTTCAGTAAGGAAGAAGTTATTTAGTAGTGAGTAGTGAGAAATTACAGAAACATGTTTCTACTGAGAGAAGAGACAGTATTAGCATCAGGAATGTTGTCAAGAAATTGAGAGGCTGTAGTGATCTCGGCTTTGTTGGTGATAGTGGTTTTTACTTTCCATCCAAAACTTTATGCAAATGGTATACTTATTTAGAGCTTGGAATTGCATTTAATGAAGGTGCTGTGCACACATAGAACAAATGCAGTGCATGCATGATGGTTCTTGGTGCCATAAATTGATCACTGGAAAACAGGGTCTTAATCCCCCTCTTCACGTGTGAATGTGCCATTGTTCATTGTAGAAGGTGGCAAATCTAAAACAAATAAACCACATTGCACCACTCTAAAATTTTCAACATATGTTATAAAACCATACTACTTATCCGTAATTCCAGCCTTATCCATGATCTCTTTACTTCTCTAGTTTCTTCACAGAGGATTTATATCAAACTCTAAACGTTTAAAATAAAATAACAAAAATATTTTTTATGACACCAATGAACAAAACTTAAAAGAACACACCAGGCATGTATTTATCCTGTGCCATTCACAGAATTTGTCCAGACAGCAGTTTTTTGTGCAGAACAATGCATATGGCTTTGGATGTTTATGGAGTTTAGTCATGAGGTAGCAAACCTGTTCAGCACTTTTTTGTTCTTTCATAAACCTTCTCAAGTTTCCAGATAGGCATCTCTTCCAAATATACCTATACCTACAGATACAGGTATATAAGTGTAAAAAAGGTACTGTAGGGGTTCCTTTATGTTTTAGAATTTAAAATATGTATTAGAATTTTTGGAACAGTTGCCTTTGCTCAAAGTGCATATGTCTGCAACTAAGTAGTTGTTCCGTATTAAAGAATCCATTATAGATATTTTTATTTCCTTTGGATTTGTTTGTTTGTTTGTTTGTTTTTGTAACATCTGATGCCTTTAAAGGCCAACAAGGCTAATGCAGCCTTGAGGTATGGTTACTTGCTGTCGTCAGACACAGTTAATTGTGAAGCTGAAGTTCATGCTCTCTGATGTTAAGTTTTAGTCTTGAGTGGCTTAGAAAATAGCTTGTTGTACAGGGCAAAGTGTTGGCTTGTTTTCACTTATCTTTGTATGAATACATACCACTTTTCTTAGTAGTTAATAGTTAGCCCTGGAAACACTTTTTTCACGTACATTCAGTGCATGCCTGTGGCTCTGTGCTTTTCCCACGGTTTATCAGCCAGGCTGTTTACCAAGTCTGACACTGGGAGATGCATTTGAAAAATGAGAACATAATTTAGATACAAAAACCATGTAATGCTTGCTACTTGACCATTCTTCTTGTGAACCATTTTCCACATGTTTGGTGTGCATTGCTTGGTTCCCTTGAAACTAAGTTAAGGCGGGGGGGGTTACACTGATTTATAGCAACTAAAGAGTTATTTCTTCAAAAGAACTTCACCTCAAGAACAGATGTTGCCTGTGGGTTTGTGTGTTTAGAAATTAAGATCTTTAAATCGTCATCTTTAATTTTTCTCTATTACTTGTATGAATCTCCTCTGTGAAATTTTATACAAGACTTAACTGTAGAGAAATGCAATTTGAGGGAAGTTAAGACAAAATTGCTTGTCTAACCCAAACTGGGTAACTATGTCAGTATGTGTGATTAGGGTGCCTAACCTAAGGGTTTTTACACTAAAAGGCTGTGGGGTTTGGGGTTTTTTTGGTTTTGTTTTTGTTTTTTAAAGAGATCAGGAGCCTAAATGCAGTTATAACTTCTCAGTTGAGCACCTCCCATGTAGAAGACTGCTTTCTATTTTGTCAGAAGCAGTGCCATGGAGACTTAGATATGCTCTTACACTAGAATTTGATGGGGTATTCTGCTAGAAACTAAGCATAAAGTTAGCATACGCCCTAACAGTGAAAGTTACAATAAATCAGTTCCACTGGCAGATCCCATTTTAAATTAAGTCAGTTAAAGATCAGGTTTAAGCAGAATAGGTTTTAAGCAGAGTCTAATTAGGAGCTTGTGTGTTGTTAAAAGGATACTGAACTTTGAATTAAATATTTTTAATTAGCTCAAATTCTTTCATTGTACTTTTCTTCCACCCTAATGTATAGCTTAGCCTCAAACTCTTTGTAATGTTCCAAGCAGATGCCTTTAAAGTAAAATTTCCTGTATGTATTTGAACTCTGATTTCTGAATATGCAACGGTTTAGTGAAACTAAAAATACTTCAGAAGTTAGAATTCATGGTATAGCTGATCAAAGGAATGTTTCTGTGTCAAATGATTACTGACAGGAATCGTGGTGCCAGACTGTTGCATCTAATTAGCACAGAATGGAATTTTAGTTGTATGTATAGGATCAGGAACATTTTAAGAGCTTTTTCAATTATAAGGAAAGATGGAAAAGCAGAAATAGAGAATTAATTGAGATTGACAAATAACCAGATAACTCAGATTGATGTATTTAATTTGAATCTGTGAGACAAATATTTCATTTAAAGAAATGAAAAAAGAATGTTCAACTTCACTGCAAGCAGAAGATGGAATCAAAGCTGAGAGAAGGTGAACAGTTAAAACTGTTGGAAATTCAGCTAATCAAAAAGCATACAGAGAGTTTCCTTACATGGAAGGGAGTATGAATGTGCCAAATTTGAGTTCTTCCAATGATGTTAAATATGCTGAAATAGAAATTAAATGTCATTTTTTCTCACTTGCTCATGATGTCTTTACCATCATTGCAGCCTTAGGCTGATGCTCTTAATTTCTACATGGTTTATGAATGCTCCTGTAGCAGATTTTTTTGTTTTGTTTTATCTTACTCTTTTGGGATTTTTTCTCATCTGTTCACATTGCTGCTTACACAAATGAAGATGAAATCATATTTGTAGAGTCATAGAATAGTTGAAGCTGGAATGTGTGTCCCTTTGGGAGCTCAGCACCATTTCTAGTGGTTGCAGTAGAACACTCATCTCAACAAGTTAAATTCATTTCTGTAATAAAAAATATATTGCAAAAAAAGTGGAGGAGGAGAACAAGCATGAAAGCAACTGATGATTTTTCAGTTTATAAAAGTTTATTTTCACTATGTATTCCTTCACATTTTCTTTTCTGTAGAACTATGGCCTGGAAGTACTGTAAGTGCTGCAAAACTGAAGTCTTTGATACACAATGGATGCTTAATTTAAGAGGAATAATTTTTCCATACTACCTATATTATGAATTTTCTTGATATAAATTTCCTATTTTGCTAAGTTAAGTGTAACCATTAGATAAAAGCCAGCAGTTCCTAGAAAATAATTTTAAGCATTGACAACATTTTACCTCTTTTCTATCTTAGCATTAAAAAAACCCCAGTGTTTATCAAGTATGTTAGTTTGAACTGTAGTCAAAGTAAGTTTCAACTTCTCTACTTCTGTCCTTGAATGCATTTGGGACATGAAGAAACAGTATAGTGAGTTACTTTGTTATACTTTCTTTAAAGACAGCTTCAGTCCCATAGGCACCATTAATCATAAACTGACTCCTGTGGAAAAGAAAAAAGATTTGTTACAGGAGGTTGGAGGAGTATAAACCATGGCATGTTACTTTATCACAAAAATTATTTGCATCTTTCTTCAGGTGAATAAATTCCATTTCTGTACAATCAATATTCTGCCTATTTTTCTCCTAGCAAAACCCAGAATATTTCAAACATTTTTCTAATATCTAGCAACTTAATCTTTCTAATAAAGCTTACGAGCTTTGAAGGTTAATTTTGTCCAGATTTAGGATAGGAAAAAATGGTTTTGAGATTTGGTAAGTAGCTTGCTACTGTGTTAAAATTCAACATGAGTTGTCTAACTTTGGAGACTTTAAGTCATATACAATACAGTTAAGGGGGGAATCTAAGCAGGTGAAACTCAATTAATTGCCACCTTTCTGTATTGACAGGCTAGTGAAGGATGCACCCTGGGACGAGGTCCCCCTTGCTCACTCCTTGGTTGGTTTTGCCACTGCGTATGACTTCTTGTACAGCTATCTTAGCAAGATTCAACAGGAGAGATTCCTTGAAGTAATTGCCAATGCCTCGGGATATATGTACGAAACATCATACAGACGTGGATGGGGCTTCCAGTACCTTCACAACCACCAGCCTACCAACTGTGTGGCCCTGCTGGCTGGAAGCCTGGTTCTGATGAATCAAGGTATGTGCTAAGCCATAGGAACGTTTATTTCTGAAGTGTATCCACTCAAATCAGCCACTTAGGCAGCGAAGTTCAGGATTTGATAGAAATGCTTCTGAGTGTACCACAGTATTGGGTTTGCTCTTTAGCTGCTTAGTAAAATTTAACTTACTGAATAGAACAAAAGTCTGCGGGCAAGTGTACAAGGCATGATGTGTGTGTATATAAATTCAGTTTTCTAAGTGATGCTGAAATTCTTACCTCACGGTTTGTAAGAGTTAAAAATCCCCTTGTGTACAGTGTGCCCAGTCCTGATTCATGGACAGTGTCTTTCAGAGTAGATTGTCAATGTGGAACGATGCACTTGGTCTCCTTACACAAAGCATTGTGAAAGTCAGCAGTCAGAAACACCCAGTGCTCTCACCTGGGAGCCAGACAACAGGATAACCTGGAATTTCATCCAAGACTTTTGTCCTCTCGCCTGGGAGAGCTGCAGAAGTGTAACTTCATCCACCCAAATGCCACAGCTTAGGACCTGTCTTCCCAAAGGCCTTTTCTATGGAGATAAGCAGGGCTGTACTTTTTTCCCTCTGAACTCTGCCATTGCACCCCACAACCAACATTTGTGCCAGGTGTCCTCTTCTTTGCTTTGGGGACATAAAACCATCCTTCCCATTTCCAAGGTGAATACTCTGGCCAGTAGCTTTTGCCTGCTCTATGGGGGGCTATCCCTGTCCTCCTGGAAAGTGCAAGTCACAGAGTCAGAGAGAGAGAGCAGGTAAGCAATCCTGACTTTACACCCCAGAGGTACTTCAGCTGAGAGATGGAAATCAGGAGCCAGCTCCTGCTTTTATAAGAATGAATCAGTATTTCATCAGGTGATTATTTTATATGTGCTGGAAGTATCTTGAAAACATGATTTCCAATGGAACTACTTACATGCTGCAAGTCCAGGAAAATCTATTTTTCTGGATGCTGATGGTGTTGCCAAGCTGCTCAGCCCTGCCAAGCACAGGCACATCTGCACATCACTGGGCTTTCAAATGCCCAAAGAAGTGTGACAAAAAACTGTGGCACCTACTGTGTTTGGAGGGTCATTTTTTTTGCTAAGTGCCTGTCAAAACAAACACGTTGACTGATGTGTATATGTTGAAAAGCATCAAGAGCGTGTGTGGAAGTTATTCCCTATCCTGCTGTCTTGCCTTCCACAAATTGAAGACTCCGGCCGTGTTTATCCAGTGGGTTTGCTAAATTTCATGTAATTCCATCCTTCCCTAAGCCTTTGTTGGTGCAGAAAGCTGGCAGTTTGCAAGATGATTCTGCTTTTCTTTAAGATATAGACCATAAGTATGCCCTGGGACAGTGAGAACATTGCAAAGCTGAGCAGTATTTTTTTCACTAAAGTGATGGTGTTTGGGGGAAAGAGGAAGGAGAAAAGCAGTAAATTCATGAATTCTCAAGTAATTTGAAAATAGTAGTAATATTTCAAATGAAAATGGGTCAAAACAGACTGTACATTTCTAAATTAAAATTCTGTTGTTTTGGTATAAAGCAACTTTCTTTTTTAAAAAACAGCAACTTAAATGTGTTTTTTCTGTTGGTCTAAAATAAAAAAAAAAACAAACCAACTGTAATTCCAATATGAAAGAAAATAATTTGGAGAAAAAAAAAGGGAGGGAGAAAAGGAATGAACATATTATGCTTCTGTATCAGATACATAACGATTGCAAATATTGTATCCCAGTGTAGACCTTTCTCACAGAAGGTTTAAATTCCAACTAATAAGTTTAAACACAATTCAGCTATTGAAGTTTGTAGAGACTAAATAGCCAATTTAAAATAATGTAAATATTGCCATAGGAATGAAAAATGAAACTAATTGAAATTGATTCTAGGCCATGCATGTGGTGAAGTCTTTGTACTTACACACACAGGTATTCAAAATAGAAATCTGAGTAAGGCCTTGATACTGATATAGATACCTGGTTTATATAATGCGAAATTTAAGTGAGATCTGTTCTGTTTTGTCATGTAGCCTGACAGAGTGTTGAGTCTTTTACTTTTTCATTTCAATGTATTATTCTTTTAGTGCACTACAGGTATAGCATTATAGCATAGCTATACACTAAGTAAACTAAACATTAATGCATGACAGTGGTAAAGGCACTGTGCTGAACCACGGCCAATAACGTTCTTGCCACAGTCAAAAATTAGTTTCCCTTTTATGTCTCAAGGGAAAACAGGAGTGGAAACATTCAGGATTTTATTCTGACAGGGCACTGTGCTGCCGACTCCATCAAGAGTAATGAAAGAGTGTGTTAATAGCTGTGAGTGAAGTGGAAGTAAGTAGTACCACTGCCCCTGTTGCTCAGGCCTTTCCCATCACTTTTCTCATCAGCCAGGCGTTCAAAATACCATGTTAGACTCAGGTTATCTGTTTTACTTACACACTGCTAATTTTTTTTCTCTCTGTTAACTGAGCAGGATTTGGCAGCCTTGACTAGTAGGATGCCTGAATTACTCATCATTCTGCTGAGCTTAAACACACTGTTGGTGGCAATGAGATGAAACACCCTGAGTAACAGGATTGAATGTAGCTCCTGCTCCCTCAGCCTGGCACATGTGCTTCATTCAGCAGGCACTGCTTCACCACGTAGTGGGGTCTAACATGCCAGCTGGGCTTTGCTATAGGGTGGAATTAAGTCTGGCTAAATCTGTGCCCAGACACCTTGAGCTGGGAGAACACTAAGTTGCCATGTAGAAGCACAAGGCAGTTGATCTCTGTTTAGTCCTACCTCTCTTGCTACTTAATCCAAAAGAAAATAAGAGAAGGCACATAGCCTTTCCTCTGCTGGGTTCCATTTGCTGACTTCTGCAGTACATAAATGTGGTGCTGAGGCCCTCATGCTTGTGCTTAGTGAAAGCAGACTGCCACAGAGGAGGTTTTTCCTGATCTCTTCCCAGGTCTTGATTTGTGTAGAGCAGACCAAAATAGTAAAATCTCTGAAATGCTTTTCTGTAGAAAAACTAAAACTGCTTAGGGCTTCTATATGTGGAGGCTGAAAATTTATCTACTTGGAAGATCAATTTTATTCTGGAACTGAGGACTCTACTTTTGGAATTACCCATGCAAAGCTCTTCCAAAATAGCTTTTATTTGGATAACTCTTTAGGTTGTACAATAAACTGAAAATATAAGTAGAACACAGCAGGTCTTAAAATAGAGCATGAGTTAGTAAAATATCAGTCAGCTGCAGCTCAGATGTGAACTTTTTTTACTTTTTTAGTCTCTGAGGTTCTCCTTACCATGCTGGTGATCCTGCCAGTGAAAAATGACTGATCAGAATTGTTGCATTATTGGAGCCCTCTAGTGGGGCCATTGGTTTGTTTTCATACAGCTTTCATTTGAAATGCAATAAATAGTCTTGGTTTGGCTCTTCCCTTTTTGCATGTCCTGAACACATCAAGGAAATTTTCCTTTTAAGTTGTAAAACACCGTCCCACATTATTGGGAAAGGTGTTTGATAGATTTTCCCATGCTCATGTGACCTTGCTTTGCTGTGTTTCAATACGGTATTTTATTTTTCACCCTACAAGTACAGGGATGCTGCAGCAGTAGGTTGTATTATTTATTTATTTAACCATTATTAAATAATAAATTAATAATTTAAATAAATAATAAATTAATAAATATTAATTATTTTTTTAACCAAGGGGTTAGCAGTAGGTTGTATTTAACCCCTTTAGGGTTACAGATTCCTTGCTGTGAAGGATCCCGCTCTGGGGGTACAGATGGCACCATCTATGAACTGTTGTGTCATAATTAGTTTTGCCATTGTCTTTTTCTTTCAGGCTACCTTCAGGAAGCTTACTTGTGGACCAAGCAAGTGTTGGCAATCATGGAGAAGTCAGTAGTCCTTCTGCAGGAGGTCACAGATGGCTCCCTCTATGAAGGGGTGGCATATGGCAGCTACACAACCAGATCACTGTTTCAGTACATCTTTCTTGTCCAAAGGCATTTTGACATCAATCACTTCAGCCACCCCTGGCTCAAGCAGCACTTTGCATTTATGTACAGGACTGTCCTGCCAGGTAGGTCCTTTGGGTGAATGAAGATGAATCTCTTTATTTTTGAATCAGCAATAAATTTCATACTTGAAACAGGCCATTTTAAAACAACACTCTACTTAGATTTTTTTCAAAATAACCATTTCCTTGGATTTTACCTTCATCAGTCATCAAAACAGTAACATCCTTGTTTACCACTCCTTATTAATGAAGGACACTTTTCAGTAGCCCAGGCTGCTTAAAGTCCAATCCAACCTGGCCTTGAACACTGACAGGAATGGAGCATCCACAACTTCACAACCTGTTCAAGTGCCTCACTATCCCCACAGGAAAGAGCCTCTTCCTTATATCTAAACTACATCTACCCTCTTTCAGTTTAAAGCTGTAACCCCTTGTGTTGCTTATTTGCAGGACACTTCATGAGGAACTTATTTTGCTCAAATTCCTGGTTAAAAAATCTTAGATAACTCTCTTGGAACCCCAGATCTATCCATGTATGTAAGGGGGGCTGAATGCAGCTTTGGTATGCCAGCACAGGCACATAAGGAATTCTGCTGACTCCATATGAGACCTCAGGCATCCTTTGGGGAGAGGTTCCTAAGAACAAAATGAACTCATACTGATGGTTTCAAGGTGAAGCTGATTATTTTGTTCTTCAGAGACACCTCTGGTTTATTCCTTTGGAGAGTAAAGATTCACATAAAAAAAAAGTTGTCAAGGGAAAGTTACCTTTGCCAGACTTGAGTGAGGAGAGGAAGTGGATTGCATCTTACATTTTGTGTAGTAGTTTGGCTGTCTGTAGCCCAAAGCCAAAGAAGAAAGGCGAATATTCAAGTTAGCTGCAGCAGAAGGAAACTGCTCCTGTGTAACCTATTTATGGCTCATTTACAAGCAGGTCCATAAACATCTGAAAAAGCTGCTTCTGTTTGCACCGCCTGGCTTCGCCGTCACGCTCTTCAAAAGCATCTTTGTGTGCTTATTTATTTGTTCTTTCTTACATTCCCTTTCGCTTTTTCCCAAGGGTTCCAGAGAACTGTGGCCATCGCGGATTCCAACTATAACTGGTTCTACGGGCCGGAGAGTCAGCTGGTGTTTCTCGACAAATTTGTCATGCGCAATGGCAGCGGGAACTGGTTGGCAGAGCAGATCAGAAGGAACCGAGTGGTGGAGGGCCCGGGCACACCATCCAAAGGGCAGAGGTGGTGCACTCTCCACACTGAATTTCTCTGGTATGAAAGGGAATGAGTGGGCTCAAAGGGAACCTGGCAGTTGTTTGCTGTTAGTGATAATTCATTATCTCTAGCTGTGCACCAGAGAAGCTGGGATCAGGCTGTCCATGTGCCACCCAGGGTTGTGAGGCACAGAGGAACTTCTTCACTCAGCAGAGATGCACAGCACGGGTTGCCACAGGGAACACACTGGTCTTGTCCTACATCTGCTTTTATGGTTTCTTTCCACTGTCTGTTGCTTTCATAGAATACAGGCCCTTACAAAGGAACTGAAAATTTGTCTGTATGTAGTCTTTGTTTAATTTGGTCTATTCTAATGGGGTTTAATCCTGTTGTGTTCTTTTATAATTAATTAGGCAAATATTTAAAGCATAGTTTTCTTTCAAAAGTTCTGTAAAATAGTATAAACTTTCTTTTCAAAGCGAAATAATCCAAGCAGCAAGTCTACCGTTAATTGGATTTGCACACTAATTTGCAAGTTATGCTTGGAAAAAGTGCCATGCTAGATGGCTAGATGGATGTTTTTCCATGCAATTTACAGCTATGCTAACTTCTGTGTCAATCTTCTAAATGTAAGAAATTAAAAGACTCAAGAAGCTTTAGATCCACATATAAATTCCCTTAGTTTGTGAAGATAGCAAGTGTATTTTCAAGGAGTCAGTGTAGCTCTCTCTCTTGCAAGAAAAATCTTACGGAATATCTGTTAGTTTGCAATTACGATGTGCACATCAGAGTGCATGTTTGTTAGACTCCAAGCAGCCTTCATCTTGTTACTTGCAAAATACAGAATCTCTCCTCTACAACCTCATCCCATCATTGTTTTCTCCCGTGGAAATTCTGGGACTGTCTGCCAGAAGCTCCTGGTTAGCTGTAAGAATAAATCTGATTCCAGAACCATCTAACAGAAATATTACTGGGCTTAATATGGTTTTGTTTATTTTGGTTACTTAAAAACAATGCCAGAAGATTAAGTTTTGTTTTGGATTTTCGTTGTTTTAACTCCCATAGATAAAACTGTAATCATTTTAACCTTTTCTGGAATTAAGGCTTCTTTTTAAACAAAATGTCTTGTATCTTACAATTATACAAGAAAAACCATGAAAAATTTTCTTCAGCCTAGTTTGGAGAAAGAAACTGACATACGTTAACTGATATAAATAATAAACAGTTATCCTTTAGAATGCCTTTTCATTGATTTTTAATTTATTGCCTGTTCTGTTTGAAGCCTACAGACTTCTGTACTCGTCATTTTGGGGAAACTGATACTCTGCTTCTCTTTGTTAAGTAGTCAGTAAATAGGCACAAATGCTGATGTCCAGTGCAGAATAGGCAGTGTCTGCAGCCTGGTCTAATCTGCCTTTTTTGAAGAACTATGTTATAGTCAGTAGTTTTATGACTGTATAAGACAAAACATGGCTAGTTTGAAATTAGTGGTACTCTTGTTTTTGAACTGCAGAAAGACTGCTTGCTTTAAATGCAGATCAGATGCTTTCAGCTATTATTCTATAAAAAGCACACAACAAATTTGTGTAGGGATTAGTATGATGATGAATACTAATTACAGCTATGTGATTAAGGAAGCGTAACTGTGGGCTTTATATTTTTCGCTTGCTCCCTGGTGTAAATATTGAATGGATTTTGAGTTTTGTACAAGTGCCAATAATGGAATCAGTCAAGTGATTTTTAACCCCATTTTTGTCATCTTTTTTCACAGGTATGATGCAAGTCTGCGCTCTGTACCTCCACCAGACTACGGGGTTCCTAAGCTGCATTATTTTGAGGACTGGGGAGTGGTAACTTATGGAAGTGCTTTGCCAGCTGAAATCAACAGGCCTTTCCTTTCCTTCAAGTCAGGAAAGCTGGGAGGACGTGCAATATATGATATTGTTCATAAGAACAAGTACAAAGAGTGGATCAAGGGGTGGAGGAACTTCAATGCCGGCCATGAGCACCCAGACCAGAACTCCTTTACTTTCGCTCCCAACGGCGTACCTTTCATAACAGAAGCTCTGTATGGGCCAAAATATACTTTTTTTAATAACGTGTTGATGTTTTCCCCTGCTGTGTCTAAGAGCTGCTTCTCCCCATGGGAAGGGCAGATTACAGAAGACTGTTCCTCAAAGTGGCTTAAATATAAACATGACTTGGCTGGCGACTGTCAGGGACGAGTGGTTGCCGCTACAGAGAGAAGCGGGGTGGTTTTTATCAGGGGAGAAGGAGTGGGTGCATACAATCCTAAACTGAAGCTGAGAAAACTACAACGAAACCTCATACTTCTCCATCCCCAGCTTCTCTTGCTAGTGGACCAAATCCACCTAGAAGATGACAGTCCTCTGGAGGCAGCAACCAGTTTCTTCCACAATGTGGATGTGCCTTTTGAAGAAACAGTTGTTGATGATGTCCATGGGGCCTTTATTAGGCACCGTGACGGGATATATAAGATGTACTGGATGGACGACACTGGCCACAGTGAGAAAGCCACCATTGCCTCAAGGATGTATCCCAGGGGCTACCCCTACAATGGAACGAACTACGTGAATGTAACCACCCTGCTGCGGCACCCTGTCACCAGGGCCATTTACCTTTTCATTGGGCCCTCTGTGGACGTGCAGAGCTTCACTGTCCGTGGAGATTCCCCGCAGCTGGATGTTTTTGTGACCACTGGTGAGCACGCCTACGCCGTGTACCTGTGGCCCGTCGAGGACGGCTCCCGCTCTGCCTTTGCACAGGTTATTGCAGACCGCCAGAAAATTGTCTTTGACCGAGCCTCTGCCATTAGGAGCTCCACAGTGCCAGAAGTGAAGGACTACTTAGGGATCGTGGAGAGGAACCTGCAACATTTTAAGCCTGTTTTCCAGCAGCTTGAGAAGCAGATCCTGTCTCGTGTGCGCAACACAGCCAGCTTTAGGAAGACTGCTGAGCGCCTGCTGAGGTTTTCAGATAAGAGACAGACAGAGGAGGCCATTGATAGGATATTTGCAATCTCACAGAGGCAGCAGCAGCAGCAGCGTGGCAGAGCAAAGAAAAACAGAAAGGTAGCCAAGGGCTACAAATTTGTTGATGCCGTTCCTGACATTTTTGCACAAATTGAGGTAAATGAAAGAAAAGTGCGACAAAAGGCACAGACTCAAGCACAAAAAGAGTTGCCTGTAGACGAAGATGAGGAAATGAAAGATCTTCTGGATTTTGCAGATATCACTTATGTGAAGCACAAAACCGGGTTGTCATTCAAAGGCCGATCAGGGCTGGCACAGATGGTGACAACTGCTCGAAGTAGTGCCCCATCAATATCAGCTTCTTATACTCGCCTCTTTCTAATTCTCAACATTGCTATTTTTTTTGTCATGTTAGCAATGCAGCTCACATATTTCCAGAAGGCCAAGAGACTGCATGGCCAAAGATGTCTGTATGCAATACTTTTAGTAGACAGCTGTATATTATTGTGGCTGTACTCTTCCTGTTCTCAGTCACAATGTTAGCAGAAGACCTCTACTAGTTGACCAGTTTATGGTCATATATGTCTATGCAAAAGCATTAACCCTAATAGGGCCAAAGTTTAAATCTTCTCTTTTCTTTTTTTCTTCTTTTCTTTTTTCAAAACATTCCAAAAACAGCTGGGGAAAGATTGTTTTCAGACCAGAAGGGATTAAAGAATAGGGCAAGCAATGAATATCTCCAAAAACTCAGTGCTTAATAAGTACTCCTCCTTCGTATTTTGAGTTGGGCCTCACAGCTGAGGGAATGTTATGCTTTGTTCATCAGAGTTCAGTAATGTGAAGTTGTAATTAATTTTTTGGTGAGAAGAGCCCTCTTGATAGGTTTGTTTCTAGGGTCTTTTTTTAATACAGAATTTGATTTGCATGTAGTGAGGTTTCATTTCAGGCTGCTGGGGATGTCTCTGGACATTCTTCTAAGACAAGGACATTCAAACATGTATTTGAGGCAGATCTTAGCAGTAGACTTCATTTCTCTCTGCCAGACCAAAGAATGGCTCAATATGGGACATCCCTGTATGATTATTGCAGACCCTTATATTGTGTCATCTCTTCCATGCTTTACAATCTGGCTCAGTGGGGAAATGACAATCATGTCAGTGCTTGCCTAGTGAGAGGCACATCACTAGTAGGCAGTAGTAGAAGGCAAATGTGGGGTTAACTCAAAGTAGAACAGAATGCAATTCTCAGGAAAAAAAGCCACATTTATATTTTAGCCAAGTGTAGGCTGTAGAATGCTGAATTCTGCAGGGTCTGTTCTCCATTTTACAAGGCAGGGTTTCAAGAAAGTTTTCTATAGTTTGAAGCACGTCTTAGTAGGGAAATTATGTCCTAGATCACTGCCCTTCCATATGTAATTTTAAAAATACGAAGAACCAAAGCAATCCTGTGGTAACCTCAGCAACTGCCAGTATGAAAAGGTATGCATTAAGAAAGTATTTAATGTTGTTTTGTTTTTTTTTCACATGGCTAGAAAGAGGACAGTTAAAATTTTGTGAACAGCCTGTTCTCTATAAAGCACCAGCAAGGGTTCTGCAAGCTCTTGGTGGCCCCAGGTCAATTATTTGGGGATTAGTGGTAAATGGAATCATGTGGTCTATGACAAAAATGAGTTTGACATCTCCCCATATATTCCTCTCTGTTCATTAAACTAATTTCAAAAATTCATAGCTATTTGAGAGAATGGAAGCTGTTTGGAATTAGGGGATATCTATACGTCTTTACAGAAAAACAATTCTTCAGTACATTTGCTAAATAAAAGCATTATAATTATCTCTATGGAAAAGTTGTTTTTCTTTTATTTAAATATTTTTACTGATAATTACATTAATTATGTTCATCAGCACTTGGTTCAAACCACAAACTTTTGTTTCCTCCTCTTTACACCATTTAGATGTATGTTATCTACTTTACTCCTGTTGAGCCTTCTGCAAGTCTGTGTGTTGAAATGTGATAAATTTTCCATGTCTAAATATCTTCAGTGAATAGGTCAGAATATTTTCACTAGGTTCCAGCTGCTGAGTCAGTTCAGAGCACTGTATTCACATAAATAAGCTCTACTGCAGTCTCCAATGCCTGGATTTATTCAATGAAATGGGCTACATTTTATCTGAGCAAAGATTTAGGCACCCAGTTAATTTCTGATCCATGCATCGTTACTGGATTATGAGAGCCTTCAGACAGTAACTCAGCCCACCTAAGACTTTGGAATACCTTCAAGACATACATTCCCCTTTTCCCTAATTGCAAAAGGCATGTGAGGTGGTTAATTGTCTATTTCAACTCACTGATTTTGTTTCTTAAGGCAAAGCGAGCTGAGCCTGGGGAGTATCACCTGTATAGCTCCATGTTGGTAGTGGTGCCTGCTGAAAGTGACTAAATTGTCACAGGCTGTGGATAACTGGAAATCTCTTTATTTCTGCCTTTGCACTGTGATGGCATAAAAACATGCAGAAATAGCTGTTGGCTTATGTTCAATGTTAAAGACACTGTTAGTTTTTCAATATTAGGTGATACTATTATTGGCCATGAAACATCAAAAAATCAAGGGTTTATTTCATGTCTGTGCACATTTCCCCTGTGTCAATTAGCTATTTCTTTGAACAACGAGAAAGTCACCCTGTAGTCTAGAAGACTTGAGAAGTGCCTGCAATTCTTTGTCTGCTTTGTAGTGTGGCATCTAATTTCTAGCATGGGATTTTGTGTAGCTGTCAAATGAAATTGCAGAGATTAGAAATTTAGGGTATGGTTTTGCACATTAGCTCTCATTTACACTACACTTCTCTTCACTCTTGCAGCAGTGCCAAGGGAAAGAGGTGGTTGCAAGTTGCCCATGCTCACAGCCAGGCCTTAAAGCAGCTTTTAAAGCAGACCAGCATTCACATGAATGGTGTGTGTGCAATGATAACTGTAAAGGGGAATTAAATGCAGCAGCCTGACCTCCTGAATGAGAGACCAGACCCATTTCAGCATAGAGTGTGCATCCAGGGGTTTTCCAGCCTGTGCTTGGTTTGCATCTCTTAAGGATTTTTGTGTATATGACTGTCATTACTCGCTGCTCTGAACTCCACTTGCACAGATGTCACTTTGATTCAGAGTGGGCCACTAAAGAAGCAAATTAAGCCTTAATTGTGCTGACTGTGTTTTAGATATAAAAAGAATCCTCCCTTACTCTTTTCCAGGCCAGAGCCTTTAAAAAGTCCCTCTCCAGTGGTTATTGAAATTTTGTTTCCACTCTTTTCTTCCATTCTTGTCTCTCTCATTCCTTACCAAGGACTGTAACTTTTTAATGGATTTTGAAACAAATGGAAGAACAGATGGTTCTATGCCATCAGTAACGTGGCATGGGCAGTGGGGTGTTGGGTAGAAGTGTCAGTGTCACAGAAAAGAAGCAGTTCAAGGTCTCAGGTGGCAGCATACACAAAAAATCCAGGCTGCCCTTTCTTCACTAGGAGGTGCAGTGAGGAAGAGCAGGTAAATGGGATCAGCCCGACAGCCCTACTGGCTTGTGGGAGGGCTGGAGAAATTTGGTGTTCCTCAACACTTGTGAATGCAGGAGAGGAAGCTCTTCTCACCTTGGCGTCCTTCATCTGAACTGCCAGAGAGAAGCAGCTTTAGTGAGCTTTGTGTCCATGGTAGAGGCATTTAGCACTGGGCTCTTTGAGATTGGGTATACTGAAAAGCTTTTGAAATGTCACTGTATGGTACCCAGCAGCAAAGGGTTTTTTTGCTCCCTATTTTAAATGGAGTAATAAGACTGAGATGTTTCTGGCACATGCCTCTGCTCCTGTTCTTATTCCGCTTCTCTTTCATTTCTGAAAATGCTGATTTTCTGCCTCTTCTGCCTCTCTGGCTATCCAAGAAATGGGTATATGTGGATGGGTTCCTGTACTAATCCGAGACCCTGCTGACTTCACTCAATTTCTCTTCAATAGCTGCTCTTCAGTCATGCATGCTTCATTTCAGGGCTGCAGTCTAATTTAGTCTAAAGTTAGTTCACTGTATTCTGAACAAAGTGAATGGCAATTCAGACCACAGGTAGTGGGGTATATGTTTGAGGGTGGAAGTGGAATCTGGTTCTTAGATTTTTTTAATGATTTTTTTGAGTCCAGACAAATAATGTCTATGTTATATATATCATTGTGACTCAAGGAAGCAAAGGAAAAGGAGCACATTACTTCATTTCTTAAAACTTGTAAGATCAAAGCTTTTTCTGAAGAATCATATGTCTGAAATACATCACATTCTTCTCTTGGCCTATGTATTTTCCACTGATGAAAAGCATTTTCTTAGTGCTTGAAAGCATACAGAGTTTGGAAAATAGCCATATTTCTGCACTGGGACATTACATTCACATTTAGTTGGTCTGCAAAAGGCTGAGTTGGGATCAAACATACTTTTGCCTAATTTTAATCCCTTTGCTCTGTCTAGTCTGTTAAAATCAGTAGGGTAACTTCAGTCTGGTAAGTCAGACTGAGCTAATGAAGCCAAGATGTCATTTTCTGTCTTTCTTGTCAGCTGACTCCAGGAGCTCTCAGCAGCAGAAAGCCTGTGCAATCCAGTGCTGGATACATCTGTACTGTCATCTGTACAGAGACTGTTTTCCAAACAGCTTCAACCTTGAAACAAATAATGTCAAAGTGCTTCAAAAAAAGAGCCCTGGACCCTCTCAAGGAAGGAATAAAACTATTATGTGCTTCAGGCAGGCAGGGGAGCTGGACCCAACTATGTAATATGATTGCATTTCTTCACTGAAATGCATGCATAGCATTTTCCCCAGATGCTACCTTTCCTTTCAGGTTCTTCAGGCTCATAAAGGAAAACAGTGTTCACAGCATTTATGATAATTTTTCAGAAGTTTAGGATGCAGAGCAAAATTTCTAGCTGAAATGCATTATTGTATAAGACCTTTAGCATGATGTTGTGTCCTTTTTCCCCTTTGACTTGTGCCCAAAACCATCAATGATTTTACTGGTTTCACTCCTAACTGACCCTGGAACAATCAAGAGGAAAACTGTCCCACTCCAACCCCCAGGGCTGCGTTACCACGAACAATAATCCATAGCAAGTATGTATGAGTTTATGACTGTCCTCAAAACATTGACATATATTTTTTCGCCAAATTTTCCATACTCAGGCCAGCTTCATATCAACCACCAGTTCAAAGGCATTCTTCAAGGAGGTGGAATGATCCTAAAATCACGAGTATAAAACCCCTGGTTTTCCACTTTGTCTTCATTAAAAGACAAAGCACACAAAGTGAGGAATGCCACGAAAGCTGGGCCCATTGGATATGCCTACAGGAAATGCCAGTGAAGAAAACCTGAGGAGGACTGGGGCATGGAAACTTCCCTACACTGCCACACTGCTGTGAGAGTAAGCTAGATGAATTTGCCCTGTGGCAAGAGGGATCAGGTGATCAGCATATGCATTTCTTTTTATCCCTAAAGGACAGGACTATCCTTGGGATGAGGAGCTGAACTCTTTGGGACATGCTAAGGAAGGCCAAGTTTCTCCATGATGCAGTAAAGATGCTAAAGCAGTTATAGTAGATTTTTGCTATTAATTGTAGTCTAAAACTATATTCACTTCTCTCATGTTTGTCCTTTTTTATATGGCATAACTCTTATTTCGATCAAGTAAACTAATTGTATTTTTTCACATATTAAATTTGTCATGGAGTTTCTGCTGGTGGACCCAACTGCAGGTCGGTAGCAGTGGGAAAATGGGCAGATGACCAGAGCCCCTGGGAGGACACTCGAAGAACTCTGCCTTTATGGAAGCTAGAGGAATATAGAAGATGTTCAATAATGCCATAAAATACAGCTGCAAATTCCATGCAAATAAAATGATGATGATGGAGTATTTCAACATTACAGAATAAATGAGGGCAGACCGAGAGACTTGGAAAGTTACTGCTAACATAAAATACAGGCAACTGGGAATACTTTTTCCTTATGTCCCATATATCATTCTTTCCTTTTGAATCATATCTTCCCATTAAAAAAAAAAAAAGGAAGTCCACACACAAGTGCTCTTGAGTGTAATAGAGTTCAGCTTTTAGTACAAGCCAAACATAGTTACCATAGAGCCTGCCACTGCTTGTACAGTTGTGGTGAGCTGAAACAGGTTGGGTATTCTGTAGCTAAGGATTAGATTGATTAGAAAAAATATATGAGCAAAGGAGGTTGAGGATCAGAAGCCAGAAACTTTTCAATTCTTTGAAAAGGATAGGGTCTCAATTCTTGGGCTGCATCACTGTTAGAAAAAATTCTATAAGCAACAACATTTTGGCAGCAAAGGAACCCAAGAGGGGAAACTGGAGACAGTGGTGTACTACCACAAACTAAAGGACTAGTTAATTTGTTCAAGTTTAAAAAGAGAAAGAAGGATGAATTGAATGGAGAAGTAGAGGATGTTTTATAGCACATGATCAGCCACCGTTAGGACACACACATACACACACAGAGTGGAGCAGATCAAATCTGTTTGATAGGACAAGGGGGAGTGGCTTTAAGATGAAAGAAGGCAGATTTAGATTAGATATCAGGAAGAAATTCTTTACTGTGAGAGTGGTGAGGCTCTGGAACAGGTCACCAAAAAGGTTCTGCCCCATCCCTGGAAGTGTTCAAGACCAGACTGGATGGGCCCCTGAGTACCCTGGTCCAGTGGAAGGTTCCCAGCACATGGCAGGAGGGTTGAAACTAGGTGATCTTTCAAGTTTCTTCCAGCCAAGACCTTTCTATGACTCTGTGAACACTCAGCTATTCAGCCATTCTGAGGCAGCAAGTTGTCATGGTATAACCCGAAGAAAGCAAGGACACATGGAATACAAAACATCTGTAATAAGAGTATAGAAATATTTTGGTTTTAATGTGCTTGAATTTGCAAAGTAATTTTACGGTATTTCATTTTCCATAGTAAATGAAAAAGACTGAGTTTTCCTTACTTAGAACTGACTTATAACTACCCAGGGTGATTTACCTGATTAGCCTTAACTATAATCTGCCTCACCAAGGCTACTTAATTCCATCATAAAACATGACAACTTCTGCCTTTCTAATCCTATGCTTCTATCATATATTTTCTTACAAGCTCAGCAAATATTTGTCACTTAATCCGCAGACAGCATTAAAGAATCACACAAATTTATTTATGGCTTGTATAGACTGTAGATTGAACAGTAAAACCCTCATGCAGCTGGTTGCTGCGGGACATTTGGACTGGGTCACAGGATCCTCCCCATACAGAAATGAGACCTGTAGTGGAGCCATAGTGTTAAAAGAGCAGCAGTAAAATATGGCAAGGGAAAATTAATGCCATGGCTTATGTGGCTCTGTACCAGAGCTCACCCGTCAGAGCCTCCTTCAGAGCCACACTTGGTTTTCCAGACCTGTTTCCTTCCTAACCGCTAAAATTCATTTTCAGCCAAAAAATGCTAATAATTGTAATGCCTTAAAATAGCAGTATAATGTACACAAATGCTTGTAAGCTGTGCAGGCCCAGGCACAGTGCTACTTCTCTACTAAGTATTAGTACTATTAATGATTTATGTGGTGCCACTGAGCTGTGTGACGCTTCACAAACTTGTAAGACGGCTGGTTCAACCATAAAGTCAGAAAAACTTCCTCCGTTTCACAAAGTGAGGCAATGGCCCTCCAGGGGAGGTCAGTCCACCTGGAGGGGAGGTGCAGATCTGCTTGTGGACAGGACCTCCAACATGTTAAGCATTAATTTCACCCAGAATGAGACAAAAGACATTACACGAATTGTCCTAGAATAAAAAAGACTGATTATCCATGTGTCTTTCTGGACTGGAGAAATGCAGCTTATAGCTCTTTCAGTTTAAGAAGCAAGTCCAGTTTTTATAAACAGAAAGCCAGTGCAGAGGTGCTCTTTTGCATTGCAACCGTGAATGTACAAGATACTAGGGTACTAATGTGAAGAGAGTGTTGAGCTTGATAAGACTAATGGGAGGAATTTAGGACAGGGTGGGCCTTGGATGTAACAGCCACAAGGAGAATGACTTGTAGGAAAACAAAACCAGTCGTTGGCTGTTCTGAACAAGTAGAAAAAGTTTCAACAAGAAAAAAAAAATTAAAAGAACATACTGTATGGACTTACTAACGTAACTAAAACAAGATCTGCACAATAGGTACTGGTAAAGCCCTTCAGTGCCCATACACACACTTATACACACTGTATTTATGACCAGTATTATGCATTTTATTGAACCACGGAATTAGTTCAGACTACAGCTTTTTCCACCTAGAATATGTTTGAGAATTGTTCATCTGCAAATGAAAGGACAGAAGCTAAAATGTCAAGGAGAAAATAAAATATTACACAAGTCCACTGGTTTTCAGCTGACCCCTTTATTTTAGTAAAGCATATTTCAAAACAGAAAGATGTTTCAAATAAAAAAAAAATAACATTTTGTTCTGAAAATGTCCATCTTTTAAATTCTCACATTGTTCCCATCCCCCTTGGAAGACATGAAATTTAATGCAAATTAATGTAGAAACAACCAGTAAAGTGGAAATCTGGGCCTTTTAACAGAAAACTGTTTTTCTGAATACCTTCCATATAATGCTTTGCAGCTGTTGTGGCCAGACAAGTGTTAATTCAGAGGGCAAGAAAGAGCTGCTCTGGGAGAAGAGAGCTCTGAGTGAACAGGGGCTCTGTGACTCCCCATCCCCGCAGCTCCTCGCACCCAGGAGCCCCCTCGGACCCCTCCCCAGCTCCCAAAGCTGCCACTGCCTGGGCATTCCCGGCCACTCCTGCACCCCCCTTGGCTCCCAGCACAGCTGCTCCCCCACTGCCCAACCAGGGTGGTCTCTCTCCCCTCACCCACAACTCTCTGTGAATACTTACTGGAAACATGTTTTCTTGGAGGAGGGTTAATCCTTTTTCATGCAGAGCTCCCCTCCGTTTTTTGTAGAAAGCTTGTTCCTGAAACCGTATTTTATTACAGATAAATAAAACACTGCTAAAATTAGGCTCAGAAGGAGAAGTAGCAGGGTTTCTTGGCTCTACACTTTCCCTGTATGGTCATAATCGGTTTCAGAGAGCTGCCTCTGGTCCTTTGGCTCTCTTGTGGAACCTGTGGTTCTTGGAGGCAGCCCATGTCCCTGTCTTTGTCAGGAGTCCCCTTGCAGCAATTCCACCTTGCATCTGTTTTTTCTGCCATGCTGACAGAGAATCATAGAATCATCAAAAAGTTTGGCTGGAAGGGTCCTTGAAGATCATCCAGTTCCAACCCCCCTCCCATGGGAAGGGACAATTTCCACAAGACAAAGCTGCTTAACTCATCCAACCTGTCCAGGAACACTTCCAGGGATGAGGCTAGGACTTTTTCAGGTATGGTGAATTCTGGTTTCAAGGTTTGCTAACCTCTGTCTCTAGTTGCCTCTAAGTAAAAATCAAGGTAACAATATTTGCCAATAATGCGAAGTTATTTTTGATATTTAAAATGAACAGCTGCTTTAAAGAACTGGAGAGACACTTTCTTAGGCTGCCAACCAAAAAGCGAAATGGCATGTCTAGTTCAGTATAGAAGAAGCGGTGTTCAAAGTGAAAACAAATCCTACCTTCATATATACACTGATAGACTCTGAGCTCGCTGAGGTTATGTCTCAAGGACTGAAGGGGTTTTTTTATTATAATGCATATCTTGCTAAAATATTGATTCATGGATGATCAAAAAAAAATTAAAATTCTGGAAATTACTTCAAGGAAATAGAAAACAAATGTTGGTACGCCTTTGTAGCAAATGGTGATTCAGTTGCATCTTCAATGTACTGGAAATCTGGTATACTTCTGATTTCCTCTCATGTGAAAAATGATACCTGAATCCTAGAGAACAGTTCAGGTGGCAACATGGATAAAAAAAGTATGCAAAGGTATACATCAGATGAGGAATGACTATATTAGGGGCTCCCCAGCCTGGGAAAGAGAGGGCTATGATGAAGGTGTCTCCATGAGCTGATGGAGACACTAAGGATCCACTCTTTTTCCTCTTTCCCTTCCAGATCTTGGGGGCATCAAATGGGATGGTATCAGGTTTGAATGAAGGTTAAACAGACTTGCTATCCAGTATTTTGGGTGTCAGTAAGTCTGCATGGGTTAAAACAACAGGTCTTAGATACCAAGGAAATTCCTGAAATCATTCAGTGTGTGAGTGCATTTCCAATCTTCTTTTTCCTGTCCCTGTGCTCCCCACCCAGCTATTGTCTGTAGCTGAGATGTGGCCAGTCTAACCTTCAGTCTGATCCATTCTTCCTGGTTTTACATCCTTTTTTCTTGCTATGTCATTTGCTTGCTATGTATTGCTACTGCTGCGTGATAACAAAGGCTCCTCCAGGCCAAGGCAAGCATTTCATTTAGCAGCACGTTTTGCTCTGCAGCAGCAGCAGCTCAGCACTGAGCACAGCACATCTGGTGCAAGCCTGGCAGCCTCCTGACCCAGAGCTGCCTGCTCTGGAGCCTCTGTGCCACCTTCTCAGCTGCCCAAAGAGCTGAAATGGAAATTCCGAAACACTTTTTTTTTTTTTTTTTAATTGGAGCTTATCAGGCCTTGCCCAGCAAGACTCAAAGCCTCAGTGGTTTAAAGATTAAATGAACAACAGGGTCCAGCTGCCCTTCCCTTTGGCAAAGACAAAGAAACCCATGACTAACTGTTACTTTGAACTAAAAAAAATTAAGACTTGTGTCATTTCCAACATAACTACTTAAAAAAGACTCATTCATTCATTCATTCATTCACTGACTGATTATCTTGAAAAATTGACATGATTGTAGCTGAATTTTCTTCCATGAGAGAACAAGGCATATTGTATTGCTAAAAATAAGGCAGGATAAAAATCTATACACAGTTCTGGGTAGTTTTCTCACATTTTATTCACACTTTGAATATGGTGCCTCACTGAAAAGCCTTACTAAAAAGATTATGAGGTTTAAGCCATTGCTAGTTACAATGTATGTGTGGACAAACACAAACTATTTTTATAGAAACTAATATCTGTGTTGTTTTGCTGTTGATAACTGAAGTGTTTTTCTGGTGTGGGCTGTGCTTGGCTGTGCACATGCTCTTTTATTTCCTCTATGAAGGGCTGTTTCTATGTCTCATTCCATCACCACCACCAACAGAAACTGAAAGCTCTGAAAGCTTCTCTAAGCCGTGGGATCTGCAGGACACTTTTTTCCCTTTCTGATGGAGATTATGCTCTTCTCAAAGTAAGGGGAAGCAGACAATGGAGAAGTTACGTGAGGCACTGGCTTTCTGCATCCGCCACCAGACCATTCTGGGTTACAGCATTGTGTCCCTGGTGACGGCTGCCATCCAGCACATCTTCTCGTCTGTGGTGTTCAAGTGTCCCTGCAACTCTGGGAACACGGTGTATGGCTCTTTCTTCCTCTCAGCGCCTGCCCTCATCCTCTTGCTGCTTGGCTACATGGTGGACACCAGGTTATGGCGTCTCCTGACAGGCATCTGCTCTCGGGAGAAGCAATGCAGCAGAACTTGTGCCCACTTCTGCGAGGTCTTGGTGCCGGTGACAGTCAGAGCCTTGGTGGCCCCCCTCACCTGGATAGCAGTGGCCCTGCTCGGGGCCGACTTCTTCGAGTGTGCGGCCAGCGGGAGCAGCCTGTCAAAGCTCCTCTTCTGTAAAGATCAAGGACCTGACTGCCAAGAGAAGCTGTTCAAAATACCCTGTGATGAGAAATTATCAGCCCAGATATCAAGTGAATGGATCAGCCTTCAGGCACTGTCCCAGGTAAAGCCTCGCTGCTCTCCTCCTCACACTGTGGGTTTTCACCCTGGCTGCTCAATGTGTAGTGGTGCCTGCTGGGGACTGTAAACAGTCCTTCTCTCTTATATAATATCATGGACCAAAAGCACATGGCTAGCAAAAATTCACTGGCAAAAAAGCAGTAACAGAAAAGCAATAGGTGTATTTTTATGCTGCTTTCTGGTTTTGCACATTTGCATGGTAAAGGTTTGGCGCTGTCATTTACAAAACCTTGTTCAAAACTGGGTGGGGAACCAGCCTAGAGAATGGGACTTTCCACAGGAAGTTTTCTTCTCAATTAACTTAGACATGGTGTGAGTTCTTCTCCACTTTTACACCTCTACATACCTCAAACTTCTGTAAACAGGCATTAGTTGAGGGGAAGCTGAGATCACTAACAGAGGGGAAGAGCTGATGTCTCCGTGCAACAGAGTTGATGCAAGGAGACATCTGGAAAGAGAAATTAGCACAGCTTGTTTGACTGTAAATCTCAATGCTTGGACCTCTTAATAATTTCAGACTTACATTCTAGAAGAATAGTTAAAATATATATCTGTCTTGTTTAAATTTCTTGTGCCGAAGGCAAACTGCATGATCAAAACAATAGCATTCGTGTGGATTTTTTCTTGTTTGGAGTGAAGTGAAACCTCCAAATTTTGGCAGTACTTCAGTTTTGTTTCTACATTTGTGTGGATCTTGTCTTAATTCCAGTAGGAAAATCAGGTTTTGCAACTTTTTCTCAGGAAAACATTAAGGGTTGGTTAAAGGAGTTAAGTTTATAAGAGTTTATAATTACTTGGATTTTTGTAAGTTCCTGTTTAGTACAAACCCTTATTAAAACAAAAAAGGGTTTATATTTGTTAATGCTTAGCATGCTGCTTCTCCAAGAAAAGGGCTGGAAAGGTGCAAACAATCCCATTGAATTCAGACAGGGTAAGAAAGGAGCAAAATCAAGGAAGTCTGACTGTTACTGACATTGCAGTGAAATCTGAAAGAAACATCCAGTCAAACAAAAATAGAAAAAGTGTAAGAGCGCTTTTATTACTGACCACTATTTTTAATATCCAATCTGCTTTCAATAAAATTAAGAACCAAAAGGAACACAAACTCCTTTTCCTTTAGCACTCAATACTTTTTCATTTGAAGAAAAATTCATCCTGAGGTAAAAGAGCACGTTGTGGGATCTCTGCCTGGAGCTTCCAGCTACGTACCCCCAGATAGAGGAGGGACCAGCATCTACTAGGACACTTGGTTTTGATGGGACCTCTGAGACTTGTCTGAGGATGTTAAAATGAGGCACAAAACAAGAATGAATTCCCATATTCAATAGCCAAATTTTGTGTCCTGCCTACAAAAAACACAGGACACAACTTGTCCTCTCCTGTTGTGGCAACTGGCTGTTTCTGCAGGCTCAGACATCAGGGAGACTAGCCACATTCCATGAGAACACAGCCAGCAGGAGCTCTGATGCGCAGCATGAGGCAGACAGGGTGATCCTGCACCCTCTGTACCATAAATGTGAGCACAACTGCAGAAACTGATGGTCAGTACCTTGCTTTAAAAGTTAAGAAAGCTGGATATAACTGAGTAAATAACTTCAGCCCACCTTCTCTTGTTTTGGTATTCATCCTGAATATGGAAAGATCACCTCAGGGGTGCAGAAGTTCTGTATGTCTGGCTGAATTGTGTGCATGGGATCCCCTCTTTTGGCAGCAAGCAGACAGTTACATGCACTCCAGGGTGTCTTTGATTACAGTTTTCAAATTTCTTCAATGTTATGTTCTATACTCCCACACAGGACCATGCAAAACCACCATTAACATATCTGTTCTTTTTCCAAGATGACAGGATGGGTCCTGATAGCCAGCATCATGACTGTGGCACTGATCTCAAAATGTGTCATCCGCTCTCGCTCCGAACTCAGCTATCTTCAGCTCAAATTCCGGAAAATTTACTCAAAAGAAGAACAGGCAGTCTTTGAGGCCAAAGCCAAAGAGCAAGCAACCATGCTGGCAGAAAGAAATACAAATCGCTTTTTTCAAGCCACTGACCCAGCACCATTTCCAACTCCCAGCAAGGATGAATGGCGGGAGATTTCGTTGTTGTGTACATTTGGTTCACAGGAGGTGTATTACGACATGATACACAAGTACGCGAGCAAAAATGGAGGCAAGAGTGCTGAATCCGAGGAAGAAAATCAGGAGCGCGCTCCTTTAGCATCTGCGGATGAAGCCCAGGCAGGCAAATCAGGGTCGTAAGGAAACAAATCCTTTGCAATGCTGGCAGGCTTTTAACCCCGCTGATATAACAAGAGGCTTATTCTCTGCTCGTACTGAAGTCTATGCAAATTTAAGGTGAAAGCTGGTAGTTGTAACCCTCAGCAGATTTGCTTTTAAATACATTTTAATACTTTTGCTTAAGTACATTTAAATGGGATTTTTCTTATGTTCTTGTCCATTAAGAAGAGTCATGTGTATAATAATCAGCATCCACAAAGATGTCAGCAGCTACTGTGCCAAATTATTGCCAAACACCTTAAAAGCGCTTGGCAGATGGAGTGACAATACCAAACCTTATCAAAGAGACAAAAAGGAGTGGAAGACTTGATCATAAACTCAGCTTAGTTTATTAGCCCTCTCTTTACAATGAAGTTTTCAGCAAAGCTTAGAGCAAGCCATAGATTAAAATATTCAGCTTGTCTTGAAGGGGTTAGGCTTATGCATAACATGGCGGTGTAGGTGAAGCTTATGTATTAGCAAACATTAAAAGCTCATTCATATATTTAAGGATATTAAAAATCTGTAACCCATATTAGCAAGTAGTAATATTCTTATCAAAGAACATCTAATTCTAAGAAATAGGTATAAGTTTTGAGTTAAGAATAATAAAGTTCTCTTTTCTTCTGAAAAGCTTTTTTTTAAGAGAGCATTTTAGAGACGTGAGTCAGATTGTTTGGTCCGGGCTGTCCTTTTACTCTTCCCAGAAATCCTCTCGTTCTACACAACAAACTCCAAAATTATTCAGACAGACAGAGAGGAATCCCAAGAAGTTATTTGTTACATTCATTTTGCGAGGAAGGAAGAAAGGAAGAGCCTACTTTAACTAGCTGAATATAATGAACTTGGAAGCTTCTTTCTCAATATAAACTGAAAATATATCACATAGAAGCAAAACATGATTTAATTCTGCAAGTAGAAAAGAATTTTTAAAAAAGATATTCATCATAGACTTGCTCAGTGCTCTTTTCCTTCTGAGAAACTTGATGATTGTAGAGTAACAGTACAGGCTGGGGGCTGACCTCTTAGAGAGCATCTCCATAGAGAAGGACCTGGGTGTCTTGGTGGGTTGACTATGAGCCCGCAGTGCCCTTGCAACCAGGAAAGGCAGAGATATTAAGTGGCCAGTAGGTCAAGGGAGGTGGTCCTCCCCCTCTACTCAGCCCTGGTGAGGCCACATCGGGAGTGCTGTGTCCAGTTCTGGGCTCCTCAGCACAAGAAAGACACGGAGCTACTGGAGAGGGCCCAGCAGAAGGGCCACAGAGATGGTTATGAGTCTGGAGCACCTCTCTTATGAGGGGAGACTGCGGGAGCTGGGCCTATTTAGTCTAAAGAAGAGAGAACTGAGACAGGATCTCATTAATACATCTCAAAGGCGGGTGCCAAGTGAATGGTGCCAGGCTCTTTTCAGTGGTGTCCAGCCACAGGAGGAGGAGCAATGGCCATAAAATAAAGCACAAGAAGCTTCACCTCAACATGAGAACTTCTTTATGTTGAGGGTGGCAGAGCACTGGCACAGGCTGCCCAGGGAGGTCATGGAGTCTCCCTCTCTGAAGACAATCCAAACGCACCTGGATGTGTTCCTGTGTCATCTACTCCAGGTGACCCTGCCCTGTCAGGGGGATTGGACTAGATGACCTTCAGAGGTCCCTTCCAACCCCAGCAGTTCTGTAATTCTGTAAGAAAAAAAGACAGTATAAGTGTGCCGGTTTGGCCAAAATTTAAAGNGGCCTCTGAAGGAAAAGTCTCCCCCGATACGCTCCGGTGTTGTAAGACAGTCCCGAAGAGAAGAAGAAGAAAAAAACAAACCCAAAGTCCCAAGAAAACTCTCTCTGCAGAGAAAGAGCTGGAAGCTGGCTGAAAGCAAGGTCGCCTTTGCCTCCCTCCCTGCCGCTGAGCCACGAGCAGAGAGCTGCGTGTGTCCTTGAGCAATTGTTTTGAAAAGTTTACTCAGTTTTCTCTCACACCCAGGCTTAAAGGCACAGAATTCATCTTCTGGGCATAGAGTGGTGATAGGGGATACACATCATAAAGTCACCCCAAGACATTCCAGCCCTTATCCCATATCATCAGCTCAATGTCCAAACTAATACATTCTAATTCTACACACACACATTATTCACTTTCAAGATTATAATAACAATAATAAAAATATATTTGGCTAGTGTTGCTGGAAAAAGTAAAAATGGCCATTGCCAATAAAGAACCTTTATTGTGGTCAGCCACATGTCCCTCTCAACCAACTGGTCATAACCAGCAAAAACCCCACTGAGGGCTCTTGTACAGGCAGTGAAATCAGACAAATTCCACAACACCTTTCAGCTCTATTTTTAAAAAGTAATAATAACTTTTAAAAAGGCAGGAAAACTTCTTACTGGTTATAAAATGTTGTACATATTGCCACTTCTTACTGGTAGCAGGTAACAGCGGTTGAGCTGAGACCAATGCTGGGTAGCAAATACTTTACTTTTTGCTCCCTACAAAATTGCTCAGTTAAAGCTCCATTACACTGTGCCACAACTGAACCACACTATTAAGACAAACAAAGGGAGAGAGATTATCATGAGGACTGAACAGGTCTGGTGAGAATGAACCCTGATGTCACCAAGGTAAGAGATGCCCCCACTTGGCATGGTTAAGATGGAAACAGGCTAAGGGAAAAACAGGAGAAGAAGGTACAAATCACAGTGATAAAATCAGAGTTAGCTCAGGGCTACACTGAACTTAATTGTTGGTATTTCAGTGTAAAACAAGCGTTTTGGTGAGAAGAAGGAAAGCTGGCTTTGTGAGTAGGGTGCTGTGCTAGGACCTGGGGTTTTGTCCAGCAGACAAAATACCCAGACATCTTGCATTACACCTAAGAACTTTAAACCTTTCCTATAACTTGGGTCTCTGTGAGGCTGCTCCTTCTCTACTTCCCAGTCATGTTGTGGTAACAAGTCCACTGCCAAGAGGAAAATGTTCAGCAGCTGTGGGTGAAGGACAGGTAAGGGCAGACAACACAACCACCAAACCAATTGTGTGGCAATCTCAGAATTTTTATTAAAGTTTCTTTAGGCAGATATAGATCCACAGTGGCTACACATTAAATACATCATGCTTTGCTCAGTTTGGTCACAAGATCGGTGCTCTTGGAGAGAAGACTGACATGAAAAGGCCCTTAGCTTGGAGAGACACAAGCATTGCTGTTGTTGTCAGAGTGCTGCAGCCTGGTGCGTGTACAGGACTGAACAGGACTGCCAGCAAAACTGCATGTGGGGCCTGAAGAGCTGGAAGGAACACAACCACTTCCTGCCACCAGTGAGGACCCAACCCTCTCTGGTTTCAAAGATAGCAGGATGTCCAGGGTGGAGTACACTGAATGGCAAAGCGTTACACACCAAAACATGCACCTGTCAGCAAGGCGCTGCATGCAGCCATCACAGCAGGTTAATCCTTTATGGACAGCCACACACAGCCAGGGAAATAAAGCCCTCTAGCAGCCATGCTTGGAAACCTTACTGACAAACGAAACAGGAAGAGGTCTCTGAGAACAGTTGGTATACCAAGGAATATTTAGCACACACTAAATACTGAGAAAAGACTGCCATTAAGCTCAAGAGCATGGCTATACGAGAAGGAAGGGCAGATCATTTAGATCTTCTTTACTGATATCTGTGTCATGACAATTCACATTGCTCCCCCCTGCCTTGCCCCTTCTCTTGGCTGCCCAGCTGTCTTCACCTTTCAAGCAGGTGACTGGTGCAGCTGGCTCAACAAAGCCATTTTTACCCTGCATGTCTTCTTCTGAAACAAAAGGCACAAAGTATCCCTCATCAAGGCTTTCTCCCAATATTTCTTTCATTTGTTCCTTCTGTGCTTTCTGTCTTCAGGCTTCCTTAAAAATGTAATTCCTATTTCTGTCACAGGATCTCCCTTCAGCCTGTCCTGGAGGAAGGTAACTTCTGCTGCTAAGTGAACCTAGAAAGAATCAGGATTGATCAGTTAAGCAAAGAAATGCCCAGTTTTCCACTCGCCTCCGATATAATGAGCTTTTTCTCTCTCACTTACCACAAGAGGGCGACCTTTCTCAAGTTTCATAGGAAACAGACCTCTAGATTGTTTTAAAGTGGCTTTCCCAAAAAAGCTAGTACAAAGGAAGTTTATAGACACCGGAATTTGTATAATATATTATCCTTCACCCCAGTGTTTTGCTTTCTTCTGAGACCTTAAATTGCACACTTGATAATTTAGGGATCACAGAATTTCCTAGTCAGGTACTAAGATTTATGACAAAATACTTTTGTTAATTAGTCTTTTATCAGATACTATAATTCTGAGACTGATGTAAATACATAACAGTGGTTGAGGTTTTTTTCTTTGAAATATAAGATATATGTCAAATTGGATATTGACAGAAACATAAAGCAGCCCAAAAGTAATCTCTCCAAAGAAGCTCTACAGGTCAGAAAATTTCAAATTATGCCCTTTCTCTATTTGTTTGTAAAAACCTTAAATTTTAGAAAAAAAATTTGGATAACCATCTGATACACTTCTGATATTTTGGTTTTAACATTATACTCATTTGGTTTTAACATTACACTTATCCACATTTTGTTCTCTCTTTCAGCAGGTACCAGAGTAACCTGAGAATATTATTTAGCTTGACGGGTGTGGAAAGAATCAGGGATGACTATGACTGGCTACAGCTGTGCAGGGAAGTGGGATAGGCTCCAGGAGCAGTGGAGGAGCCCAACACGTCCCTTTCTCCTTCCACTTCAAGTGTTACCTGGCTTCTGGGTCCCAACTGGCTTTTGCAGTCAAATCAGCCACTGAACAGACTGAACAGCCAGGCAGGGACAGTGTGGAGGTGAGCTAATCCATGTGCTTCTCTACCTCAGGATCCAGGATCAGCCTCGTCCTCTTTTATCTAGATATAGACATTTAACCTGAGAGGTTAAACAGTACTGTATTTCCTACATTTATCTCAACAAGTGATTCTGTTTTCACGTGCTTCTGGGAGTTAACAAAGAATGGAGAAAAGAGATGTGCACTTCCTCACCATTTCCAAGGCACCTCGAATCACCCCGCAGAGGAGGTTACAATAGCTAAGTGATGCTCGTTCAGCTGGCAGCTCCTCCACAAAGTCCACTAGTGGGTTTTTGTCCAGGATCAAGGAGAATTCATTCCCTGTGGCACTACTGCAGCTCACACTAGGGGTGACCCCAAGGTACATCTTGAAAGCAACCTGCAAAAGAACGAAACTCTGTTGCTTGAATGTGTTGCGTGCAAACCAGAGGTGAAACTTTAGGAAGCAGCATCCCTTAGACCAGTTTTACCCTAGGAAAAAAGGGGGGAGAGCCAGACAGACTAGAAATCAAGGTACATTTATCTCTTCTGTGATCAGCTTGAGCCATCAATGCAAATCTACAGCTATGTGATGCTCCAGGAAAACACAGCAGAGAGCTGTTCTTCTTTGATGTTCCTGCATTTACAACCCCGCACAAAGTGGTTTTACTGTTAACACTCGTCTGCTTTCAGTCATGTCCTACCCCCTTGGGACCATTAGCATCTATATTAGGTCATTCACTACCTCGCCAGCAACTTTTATAATTACAGCTCAAGATCTCCTGCAACTGGCCGAGTGTGTGGGGTTTTTTTTCACTCTGACCTCCATCTGCCGTCACTAAAAAAACAAACAGCCCACCAAGAACAAGAATGCCAAGACTGCAAACTGTTTACACCGAGCACTGCTTGCTCTCTTCCCAGTACCGGTGAACGCTGCCGTCCATGTGCCGCATCCGCGCTGCCGGCGGCGGTCCCCAGGCGGTGACATCACGGCGTTATCTCGGCAGGGCGTGGGCGGGCGGGAGAGCAGCGGGAGCGGCTGCTCCTCCTGGGCAGAGCTCCGCCCTGCTGCGCTCCGCTGCCAGCCGAGGGAAACTCTCTTGATTTCCACCTCTTCAGTGAGTACCAGGCATGGATGCGTTCCAAACAATCCTGAAGTTCTTTATGAACCGGAAAACCGCTATAGGGTACAGTTTTATGGCGCTGCTGACAATGGGAGGTGAACGTGTGTTTTCTCTTGTTGCTTTCAGATGCCCTTGCAGCAGTGAAAACTTCAGGTACGGTTTGGTATTTCTCTTCTCGCCAGCTCTTGTTTTGCTAGTTATTGGATACTTCTTGAACAGCAAGACCTGGAAACTCTTTACAGGCTGCTGGGTGAATCCCAGGAAAATATTCCCCAGAGGAAATGTCTGCCATTTTTTTTACGTCTTTGGACAAATCACTCTAAATGCTCTGATAGCCCCAGTGATGTGGCTTTCTGTGGCTTTGCTCAACGGGACTTTTTACGAATGTGCCATGAGTGGCTTGGAAAATCCTGCCTACTTGAACGCAGTTTGCCAGAGGAAATCGGAAAAGTGCTTTGAAGAGCTACACAAGGTAGCCTGTGACAAAAGCTCCATGCCCTTTTCAGAGAGTGACGAACTGAAACGAACACTTCAAGCGCAGTCCCAGGTAAGAAATATTATAAACAAAGAGCACTATCCAGATTGTACTCCTGCTGTGATTTATCTGATGTCAGATGTTATGCTAAAACCATTGGTTTCATGTAAACAATGTTTTGGCAGCCTTGCAAAATACAATCAATCCATCTTTTGGTTCAGTTTGAGCTGTTCCATATTTCCAGGGGGCCCCACTGGTGGCAGGGTCAATAAGAACAGAAAACCTAAAGCTTTCTTCCTGAATGGAGATTGCTCTAAAGAGGAAAAAAACCCTAACTGGATTGTTTAGGAGGCTGAATTAACAGATGTTACCCCATTAAAGGGGTCTGTCCTATTAAAAAATTCATGTCACCCTCTCTTATGTTAAACCATTGTTATAACTGTAAGGAAATCTTAGGTCACAGCAGAAAAATACTGGAAAATAAGATTTGTGAAATATTTTTGACTGCTTACATAATGTGCTTCTGTTTGTGTTCCTCATTTTCATGATGCCAAATATGAGCATGTTTTTGTCCTGCTTGGAGGAAGTGAGAAACAATAAAGCAAGCAGATCATGCAAAGCTGAGATCTTATTACATTTTACAGTATTTGTGTGATACAGTTTTGCTCTCTGCATTGTAATGCAAATAAATTCAGAGACAAAAAATCAAAACGGTGGAGAGAATAAAAATAAAAAGACTACAAAAAACCGGAAAACACTCTGTGGAGCCAGTAAGTTTTTTCAGGAATTGTATCCATCTGGAACAATTTCCTCTCCAAGAGCTGGTTTTATTTTCAAGTCCTCATGCAAATAGGACAAAGCCTGCACTGCAGACAAAACAATTGATTCGTTAGTTTTAGAAGGAAATAACAAACAGTGCTTAAGACTTTAAGTTGTATGTATAAGAAATAGTGAAAGACCAGTGATTCAGTTTTAGCATGAGAATATATGAGTTCATTTTCCAAGCTGCAAGAAAGTGAAAAATTGCTAAAAACAGCAATTTCTCAAGCACCCAAATAAATCATCAGTCAGTACAAAGTGATTGGGAAAAAGAAAAGAAAGCTCTAACTATTCTTCCATACCAGTTCCTAAGTTGTTTGTCAAGCTTCTCTCTTTCACTGACTTCCCTGAGGAAACTTTCTATATCCCATCAACTAAATACAGACTTTTACTGGTGGTAATTTGTTTTAACATCAGTGCAAGAGTTCACACGAGAAAGGTTGCAGCTCTCCATATCATCACCATTAGAGCATGGAAAATCAGTTCCAGTTCATATAAGCCTCGAACCCTAGAATATTTGTCCCACACTGGAACTTTCTCCACTGTTTGGAAATAAGTATTACATTTATTTTCTTTTTTGTACACATCGCAGTGGAGTAGAGGAGTAAAATTATTGGCTAGGCCAGCAGCACAGGCAGGAAAAAATTGTGTTCACATCTCTGCTCTCCTTAGGGGAGAATATCTCACAATAACAATTTCAAGCACATTTTTACACCCTCTCCCCTTGCTGGAGAAGACACTCTGAAAGTAGCTCTTTCTTTTAAAACGTTCTTGACAGAATTTCGTCAAAATCTGAAGCTGCTACAGAAGAAGAAGTTGAGTGCTGCTGGAAAAGCATATTTCAGCAAAACCAAAATTCTCTGAAGATACAGCTAATCAGTGTGTAGATGAATTGGATTCTATTCCAATGCTACCACAGACCTACTAATGCACATGCTACTTCTTCCTTGTCATGCCCTCCCCTCCTAGCATTCTAACAAGAGTGGACAAAAAAACAATTTTTAAGCCAGTTTTGACATAAAGATTGCTTTCCACAGCAAAGGATTGATTCATCAAAGTAAAATAAGGTTCAAAAGAATAGCACAGGTTTCAGTGAATCATCTGGCAAAAGAATTGGGGAACACTTTAAATTTAAGACCATCTTCTATATTCTTGTTAGTTAACTAATGTAGTTGTTCTGTTGGAGGTTTTTTTTAGATTAAAAAGAAGTCAGAAAACAACATATCTAACAGTGGTCACAGTTTAAAAGGTGAATTGACCTGAGACAAAATTTACTTGCCCTTTTTGGTTTTGTAGTTCTTCATGATTCAAAATTAGTAATTCTTGTTGGGTAGTTTTATGTAATGCTTTCAGGAGATAAAAAACACTTTACCCCTTACCAAAGAGACATCATTGAGAGGCCTCTGTGCTGATGGACTTCTTCCCTTCAGTCTTCGTATGGATGTCCCATTAACATCAATGTCAGCACCAAATGCAAACAAAGTGTGGTTACTCTGTCAGATATTTGTGGTTTAAGTAGCATTTTCACTTGGGTCTTTTTAACCTGAAACTAATTTATTTTGCCTTCCCAGATTTTAGGCTGGTGTGTGATAGTTACCACAGCTCTCCTCTCCCTGCTAACCACTTGCTGTGCCAGCTGCCAGTCAAAAGTCAGCCACCTCCAGCTGATGTTCTGGAGAGTGTATGAGGGGACGGAGAAGGAGCAACTGGAGCAGATTTTCCAGCTGTATGCCACCAAGCTGAGTGAGCGAAACCTGAAGTGCTTTTTTGAAAACAAGGAACCAGAACCCATTTCCCTGCCAGCTTTTCAGGCATGGGAAGATGCTTCCCAGCTCTACTCTTTCAGCAGCAGCAAACAGCATTATAGCACAATTCACAGGCTAGTTGAAGAAGGCCAGAAAGGAATCAGTGAAGAAAGAGAGACAATGCTGGACGTTGCGGACAGAAGGGAAATACCATAGATCAAGTATATTTTCAGCTTTTTAATATCTTGTTAATACGGCATACATCTAGGTGGCTTCATCTCTATATTTTTTCACAATGGCCTCTTTCTTCTTCATAATGTTCCCTCCCAGTTAGATACTTGCTCCAATAGGATGGAATGAAGTTCTCTCCCTACACGAGTGAAAAGGCTGCAGTACTCCACAGCACCCAGGGTTCAGGTCACTGGCTCCGTATCAAGAGCTGACAGCACAAAGAAATGATTAATGACTTCTACAAGGGGGTTTTAAGAACCTGCTATGTAAAATGTGCTACAGTGTGCTCATCCTATGTAAATCAAGAGACTACCAATAAGTAAAGCCATTTAAAGTTTGTGAATATAATAACAGAAGATGCGGGTGGCTTTCTTACAGCCCACAGAAAGTAAAGGTTTTCCGTCCAGGTCATTTCCAGGCCACTTGCAGGTACAGCCTTGTTTTGAGACACCAGTGATCCCTCAAGGCTTCTCCGTCTTTGGACGTTTTGCCTCTGTAGAACATCTTCCTATTATTTTCTCGCACTCTGGATGTTCTCTTTGTATGGATATAAAGTCCTAGTTTTGAGAGTCTTTCAGGCACTGGGTGCAGCCTGTAGTGCTATGTAATACATTTGCACTGGGCCTGCAGCCAGAGTACATCAGAGGGCCTGGAAGGAAATCCCACTTTTTAAGACAAGAAAATATTTTTGCAGAAGACTGACATCCTTTCGAACATCCTAGGAAAAGGTAGTGTCTAGAGCAAAAAGGACCAGCAGGTGAGGCAACTGCACAGTCAGTGCCTCTGACAAATGCATTTCACCCCAGAGCCGTATGCTTTACGTCACCTCACTTGGAATTCATCACGTGGCTCTCAGGGTGTTCAGAGTATTTGGAAATGCTGTATAAAAGGAGAACGAAGTTACTTTTCCCGGGGTGACTGCATAGGCTTTTGTGCAGCATTTTATTGCCAGTCTCTCCGAGTCTGCAAAGAATCACAGTTTTGCTGTGCTTGAATCACGCTCTCTCAACAAAACAGCATATTCTGCCCAGCTGTTCTCATACTCATTGTGCTTCTCCAGCAGGTAAAAAAGCATCTACATGCACATACAGACCATTACTCTCGATGGAATAAAATCCAAGAGCTAATTCAACTCTCTGCGTAGAATTTTCTCTTGATGTTTTCAAGAACTTGTGACCTTTGAGACAGTGTTTCAAAGTTCTTGCATCCCAGATGACCCACTTAGCTGTACACTTACAGCATGTTATACGCTTGAATGCACCTGCTGCAGCTGAAAGCACAGATGCACCACTGCCAAAATGAAAGTCACAACAGCTGATGTGTCTGACACTGTGCCTGGCACATACACCAACCATTTTCTCCCCAGGATCCTCTCCTGGTATAGCATCTACTTACTTCCAGGCTATATGACCCTTCCTATTTGTCAGGTTTTTTCTTTCCTTGTGAGAACTGCTCCAACATTTTCTGTACAGCTCCATTTCGCCTCCTCTGTCTGCATACAAGGGGAGAGCAGACACCCCCTAACAGGACAGCCCTGCTGCCTGGGCCAAACTTCCATTTCCAAAACTGTCTTTCCACCGCCTTCCTCAGAAAATCAAAGCAAGTAGGGACACAATGGGGAGGACAGCATGTATGTTAATGAGTTGATCAAAGAAATGTGGGAAACAAGCAGGTTGACGTAAAGATAAGGCCTCCAGTGTGATATAATAGCTGGGACACAGAGGCAAAATCATAGCTGGTAGAGGGAAGGGTGGGAGGACAGAGAGATCCCACATAGAGCTTTTGATGTCCTCTTTTCCCTCAGAAGAAAGATTAGGGCTCTGCACTTGAGTGGCCCAGGCCACCTGAAAGGGCAGCACTTCCCAGCCCCATCTTCTGCTTTATTGTGGAGGGGCAAATCCAAGGTGAATTCCCCTCTCCTTCTTGCCTGCTTCATGTTTGCAGGTAACTCATGTTGAGAGTGTCTCCACCCCCAGGAGCAGCTGCTGAACACTTGGTGCTGCAATGTGTGCCTGGTGGGAGCCCGTCTCTCACTGATCCTCATTCCCAGGGCTGTGTGGCTCTTTCATCTTACCAAAACGCCTGTGACTTCATGCAATTTCCATCTGGATCCTAGAACACTTCTATAAAAACAGACTGAAATAACAGCCAGTTTGACCCTCTATTTTCAACTGCAATGTGGGTTTGGCAAACTTAACTTTGTCCTTCAAGGGGCTATTGCAAAAGCTGCTTTCTATCAACATTGTCCCTAAATTCAGCAGCTACCATGGCAGATCAGAAAGAGACAGACTATTGTCAACACTGTCCAAAGCAAAGAGGAGAGAGAGAAAAAAACCCCAACAAATAAAACCAAACAGCAAGGTCAACATTTTCTGCTGGAAAATGTAGATTTTGCGTTATTCTGATACTCATCAAAATATGAGTACACAAGAAAACAGGAAACTTCTGTTTAATTCTCTGTGCTCTGTCCCTCATTTTCCTCATTAAAATTCTCTTAGCTCTTCTTCCACTACACATCTGCTGCTCCATCAAAGTCAAAGTCTTTGTTATAAGAATAAAGATGTTTTAACCATGCTAAGTCCTCATATGCTTTCGATTTAGTTTCAGCTGTACTTTGCATTACGGTATGATGAATCTCTCCAAATTCTATTGTTAAAATTTCCTGTGTAAAAGAGAACTTGCATGGAAAATATGCAAAAGAAGTAGCTGATTTGCAATGGAGCGCCAAATTAAGGCCAAATTGCAAAGCTGTAAAGTGAAAATTGTGAAAATGTCTTGGCAGGAAAAATAACTTAAGTGCCTAGATAAGCAATTCAACGAATATAAATGATTTTTTTTTTTTTTAACCAGGCTATAACTGGACAGCAACTACTTTAAAACTACCACTTACAGCTTCTCAGAGGATAAAACAAAGGTATTTTCTGTCTTTGTGACTCCAAAAGATTGGAAAGTAAAATGAATGAGGTGGTTTAAAAGTTGTATCATAAATCTGTCTCATCTTTTCTATGAAGTGGAAGAAAAAAGAATATCTGTTTAGACATGTACGTAGGCTTGCTACCAAAATGATGACCATATAAAGCAAAATCTCACTTTTGAAAATGTTACTTGCAACTCTTTGACATTATATATTGCTTAATGAGAAAATGAGATGTATGCAGTCAGAACTAAAAATGTATCACGGCCCTTTTTCGAAGTCTCGACCAGCATTCCATCTCTCTCAAGCAGCAAGAATAAAAATCATTAACATTTTGATGGTGCTCAAACACAGTCTAGAATTATTTGGGAAGCCACTCACTTATCAGTCCCTCTACACACTGCTGGGGACTTTTCACTACCAAATATTTTATGCGTAAGTCATGACGGCAAGTAAGTAAATACAAACTGTTAAAAAAATTAAAACCATGATTTCCGATGGCATAATACCAAGATAAATGAAGGACCTTAAAAGGGGAAAGGCAGCCAAAATAATATTTCTGTTAGCATAGTTTTCATTCTCAGTATTTTTCCAGTCAGTGTTTGGAAAGAGGAAGATGCATTAAAGGTCTTGCCATCTGCTGCTGCTGATTCCAGACTTCCCTTGCGAACTTTTCTTTACTCTTCACAGTGCAGCACTTTAACGTGCTGTTTACTGTCTGCCACAGACTGTATTATTAGACTGTATTACTTAGCACAGCCACCTGCTTGTGAATTTCTCTCTCCCTGCTGAGATCTGAAAACCAGCATTTACCAGCTTCATAAATTCTGCCAGCTTCTGTCAGACCTTCAGACTGGCCATATGTCAATCTGCAGGGACCTTGTGTGGCAGCACCTTCCATGACAAGGGGAATCACTTCTCTTGTCCTACAGCTCTGGACTGGGGAGTGACATGGTTGGATTATCCCGTCCCTTGTTATCCCCAGGGAGCTCCCTTCAAAAAGCTCCAGATGTTAATTTCCTGCATTCACAGGGTACTGAGGGTCCAAAGCCCATCTCTGCAGGCACTGCTTTTCAGGAACAGATCTGTCCTTAGGCACAGCACTGTTTAATCCAGCAGTGGAGCCTGTGAGCCAGCAGCAGCTCGCTGGGGTGTGGTCTGCCTGCTTCCACCTCTGGCACACACAAACATCTCCTGGTGCTAGAGAAGATTAGATATAAAACTAGAAGCTGGTTTTTTGCAACTCATTTGATCAGATCAATTATATCAAGGTCCTATGAGGAGGAATTGAATTTAAATTTTGATTTTGCAGGATTATAGAGAAAAATTATCACCCTCATTTCAAAAGTAATTCTCAGTTATACTCAGATCCAAATGCTGAATCCCATCTTGGACATCACTTCTTCAGCTGGGCTTTGTTCTTAATACCATTCCTCGGTTGGTTTCCATTTTTTACCCCAATTTGCCTGAAAGCCTATTTTTTACGTGTTCTGTTTCATCTCTTTTTTAATTCAATCCCAACTGTAACCATGCCAAGTCACAGGAGCAACACGAGAAGTCAGTGAACACCATGGGAACTCAGTGTAGAAGGGCTCCCTTTGGCTCCTCATCAAAACTTGTTGGCCATTCTCCAGCCCTGTATAAGGTAGCAGTAAGCCCAGGCTTTGCTGTCTGAACCAGTGGTGGAAGTTTTAAGCTCCCAGTCACTGCCTTAGATGCACCTTTCCTCCAGTATTTATTTCTTAATCTGGGGAACTGGCTTTGTAGTCCTCATTTTACATTTTTTTCTTTTGCTTCATCTCTTTCCATTTCCACAGGGAACACCCACAGCCTGATCTTATAGACTTCTTTGTTTTCCAAAGGACTGCAGGATAACAGCTATGTTAACAGCAGGTTTGGCTCTAACTACTTGAATTGCTTAACTGTTTTAATTACTTTAACTTTGAACTGGTTTTACTCATCCTCAAACAGATTTATACCTCTGAAGAATTAGTGCAGTTAAGTATTTAAGCAGTTTCTTCTGGCTGGGAACAATCCTGCTGAATAGTTAAGGTGATCATGTAAACAGCTTCATGATTCTGAAGCAAAAACTTTAGCAGAGTATTTGCAGTTACTTACTGGGTCACTTTACACATGTTTTGTTGGTATGTGTCTCAGACAAATGTGCTTGAAGATTATTTTAAAATTGTTTTGCCAAAGATATGTGAAAATGCTGTCCATATCACTTTTTGCCTCAGAAATGTTATACTCCTACTACAGAACTCCTCTTTCAGTTTGCTGAAAATAGTCTTTCAAAGGGACACTGTGTGCTTTAAAGTTTGTTCCAATCTTTCCAAGTAATTTTTTTCTTCTCTTAATAAGTCTCTTTTGAAGTACAACCTGCAGAGAAAAAGGGTCTTTTTCCATTGTTAATTTCTCAGTGTACTTTGCTGTTGAGTACCCTGTACTTAAGAATGATGGTTCAACTGTAACAATGCATTTGTAAAGAAGGGAACTATAAGGAATAAGATCCAGAAAACCAGATGTCTGACATACGTGTGAAAATAAAGTACCAAAACCACCTGAAGAAGAATGTAAAAGTGAACAAAAATGTGATTTTGCAGCCTGCTTTAATTTTTTTAATGAGGCAGTGTATTTTAAAACAGTGATTGAAATGCTGCTTTTGTCATCGGTTTCATTCAGCTGTCCTCACTGTTTCCAATGGATTCTCTACCCCAACTCAGCTGCTTACCAGAAGGAACTTTATTATATATAATTCTTATTTAAATTTCTCTTTGAAATTCCCTGGAATTCTAACGTGCCAATGGGGAAAAAAGTACATCTTTAAAAGCCTGTGTCTCTTTTGTCTGACAGACATGTGAATAGCTACTCAATTAAAGGGAAATTTCCATTAAAGTAAGTGAAAGTACATGCTCTGATTTTATCTTTTTGATTTTATTATTAGATTTGTGGGTAGCCAGGAAAATGTTCCTCTCATTTTCTTTTCTTACAGTTATTCTTTGCTACCACTGAGATTTTTCTTTTTGCAGAAAATCCTGCAGCTTATTCTTAATATTACCATTTTAAAGTTAAAAGATATCTAAGATAATTATGGAGATGATGAGAAGAGACAAATGGCAGAAGTAAAAGTATCAAAGTTTAAGATCTGTATGATGGTTAAGACACATGCTCCTAGGAAGAGAAAAAAGGAAGGGAATATGTGATTCTAAGCTAAGACCACTGAATCTGATGACACTTTAGAAAATGCAAATCTTATTTACCTGTGCAATCATGTCTGCGGTTTCAGAGTAACTGCGGCACTTTTTCACAGCTGAACGAGCCAAAAAGTCATCAATCAGCCTTATGCCAATGCTGTATCCCCTGCAGAGGAAACACAGAAAGGTCACATCCAAAATGGGGAGCTTCTTTCCCCCTACCATCTCCCTAATGCGTCTCTTGCACTTCCTCAGCAACACAGCTGCATGCTCCTTGTTGAGTGACTTTATTTACAACAGATTTTGCTGGTCTACATTCTCCTTTCTACCACATTCTGCAGCACAGTGGGACTGCTGTTCATGTAATGATTCAAGGAATCATACTCTTTTTAAGCAGCATACTCCTGGCAAGGATGATATGAATTGTCTACACAGTTTGTCTGTACATTGTCTGTATATAGACACCAAATCCTGGGCATCCTCATTGCAGCATTCAGGAGCCAGGGGAACCCATAGGAAATGCACTCACACCTGATCTCTTCCACTTTCTCCTCTTACCGCTTCACCTCATTTTTCACTCTTTCTTCACAATTACCTGTTTGTCATTTTCTCTGACATGTTCTCTCCCTCTATCTAACTAGTTGATGAAAAAAAAATCCAGAAGTTGTTAGTTAACACAGAGTTTTGGTACACCACCACCTCCATTTTGTATTCAAAATATTACAATTTTAAAAAAGATAAATAAAAAGGAGGGAAGATAATGGAATTTTTATAAAACAAATATTCATTCCTAGCCCTGACACATTAACAAAGGTCAATAACTTCTTAGTGTGCAAAACAGCTGTGACTCCAAACATTTTCTGAAAAATGGAAAGAGATCGACACAAATGTTACACAAGAATGGGTACTCAGCTCAGGAAAGTTTTTAGGAAATTTTTCATTTCCAATTATATGGAGGTTGGCAGTGTCTACTTGTTTGTTGGAGGCCCTACACCCTCAGTGAAGCAGCCTGAACTCAGTGGAGTTTCTTACCAGTTTGTGTACAACATCTTTGGCAAGAAGACAGTGATCTGATGTCTAATGCGATGACAAAACCAAAAAGTGGGTTTGGCAGTGTGAGGATTAAAATTGCAGGATGTCATGTGTCTAGAAACAATTAAATATTTACCTATTGCCTAAGTATCAATATCAATAACATTGGCAAAGGAGTAATCAGCATTTAGCAAGGTAAGTATTAGTGACATACAAGACTATTTAGATACTTTTCAAATTTTATACCTTAGATTTGCAAAGTCAAATTAATAGCAGACTGGTAAGCAGCTACTTGGCAACTGTACAGTGCAAAACACCCTTCTCACTACAGACGATATATGTACACAGAGAGAGATAAGTACACTTTCCCCACCTGTCACACATCTGCTGAGCTGTGAGGCTTCTTTCTGAAGCTGGGCTGTTTTCGTAATCACAGAAGTATAGAACACATTGTTTTAATGAAACCTGTCATTATATTATCAAGTCGTCCTCAAAACAAAAAGACTTTAAAGAAACAACGGCAACAGTGAAAACGTAAAGAGCAAAATCTGCCTCCACATTCTCCAAAACTGCTCTCTAGTAATTTCTACCATGGCAAAATTAAAGAAGTTTGTGCATTTTTTAAACGTATGATTTTCACCAGGGCTGAAGGAGAGATGAATATAAAAAAAATATCTGAGGGATGTTATCCCTTATAAGTTTGTGAATAAATTACTTTTCTTTTTTCCAAATAATGTTTGTTTTTTTATTTACTCTGATGGACAGTTATTGGACTACAGCTAGTTTGCAAACTTTCAGGTTACTGGTAAAGTGGTCAGGTATTTTGTCCACTGTGATTTTCTTAAATCCATTTTGCATATCCACTTTGCCCAGAAACATAAGACTTACTGTTCTGCCAAAGACCTTACTATACCTTCTTGTTAACCAGCTCAAAAGTTGTTTCTTGCTGATTTTCCATTATATAATTACTTTTATGGTAGTAATGCCTAGGAATCTCAGTCAGGGTATCAGGGTTTGTAAACATCAGATCTTCATTTTCCAAGCAGGTTATCCATGTAAAAATCCACCCTTGCTGACCTTTTGTGCTATCTCACTCATTGCTGTATGGTCTTTTAAAGGTGAGAGGCCCATTTGTCCCTAACCCAGCGAGGGATATAGGATACGAAATTTAGAAGATTATATTAATAATTAGCATAACTAAAGGGTCAGCAAGGAACAAGTGTAAGGTATTAAAACAATCCTGACACTTTTCCTCAGACAAATAAAAAATAATTGCTGATCTTAATTCACAAACTAGTGTTATTTCTGTTGACAGAATGCTGAACCTTTTCCCTATCTTCTCTGTAACCATAGCCAGAATCCTGGAACTAGTAAGATAACAAACAAAAACCTGAAAGGTAATATATATGTAAACAAATAGCATTATGGATAAAACAGAACATTTAAAGCAGTACTTACATTCTATCTAAACAGGCATTGACATCTTCATCTTTTTCATAGTCCTTGCACAGCTGGGCTACCAGAGCCCCATATGTGAGTACAAAAAGTTCTCTGCTCTGTCAGAAAATATGAAAATCGAAAATGAAGTGAACTAGAATCCAAGTTTTCCGTGTTTTTGAGCTGCTGCTGTATTAAAAGCAAATGAAAATAACATTTACATTTAAAAAGAAACTTTTGTCCATGGATGCATAATCACTGAAATCCACATTTCAAGTGTGACAGAATCTTACAAACTCACTTGAGTTTGTGAGGGATTTAGCTTGTCAGAAGTAGCATTTCTTGGTATACTCAGAGTTGTATCATCAGGTGCCTTCTTGCATCTTATGAGTGTATGTTGGCTGGATTGACAAATGCTGTTAAGTGCCATCCAAGAATAATGACAAACAGCGGCAGGAAGAGTAATAGAGGCAACTCGATATTAATCCTTTTGCAGTAGGAACAACAGTTCACAAAGGTAGGCTTGATCTAATTCAAATCATTAGCTACTTTCTCTAAAAAAGTAAAAAGTAGATAAAAATTCAGCTCAGAATAATGAAAAAATACTATAATTCAGCACAAGTGTAAAGAATAACAAGATGAAGGGGATGGGTGAGGATTACAGCCCCTTGCACAAGGAACATGGAGAGCAACTGAAGATGCCAAAGGTGTATCTCTGCACTGATCCTGTCATAAGCACTAGTGTGTGGGGTCTTCAGCTGTGCAACAATGTGGGAGAGAACTTCCTTCTCTCCCTGCCCTGCCAGATCACGTCCATGCACTGCAGAACTGTCTGTATTTAGCAGGAGTAGCAGCTGGCCATTAGGCGAGAGATTAGTTTGACTCTTACTAAACTTCTTGGACAGGAATTAATTAAAGGAAGTGCTACAGCCCTGTGGCATGTGGTCAGACCAGAGCCACTTTTTGTCCCCAGCCTGTGGAAAAATAACAGTGAATAACAATAAAAACAATAGAACAAATCACACCAGCAAAGTAAGAACAGCTTGGTGGAAAGATTTCTTCCTGCTTCCTTTGCATCAGAAGTTTGATCAGTGTTGCTGTTCTAACAAGTCACTGCTCAAAATCTTAAGCAGAACCATTTTACAAACTCCTTTTGGGGGTAAATCCTGTTTAAATAACATCATACTCTTGGTCAAATTCTTGTTAACAAATTTTCAATGGAGTAAATGGATGTCAGATGTCATACAGGTCCCGTATTGTTTTATTATTATTGTTCATGAAAAAAATCTCTGTTGCAACAAGAAAATTACCTTAGAGGAACTTAAGAATAATTTATCAACGTAATCATATTTATCAGTCACACTTGCAATCCACTGGAATACTTTTTGACCATAAACTTAGGTACATTTACTGTAATTATATTACACTCTTCCATTTCTTTTTCAGTGGAGACCTCTGTCCTCTTTTCAGAAATTGATACAACATTGTCCTAAAGCCTTCTGAAATTTTTCCACTGCCCAATTCCTGTCAAAAATCACCATTCACCATACAGAAAGCCCTAGGGGTCTAAATTCCTGAAGAAAAGTTTTTGTGGAATCAAACCATTCAAGTACAGTACAGAGATCGCCTTCTCTCTGTGTTTCATTGAATGACCACAGCGGTACATAAACTTACCTGGTATTTATATCTTAGACCATAAACACTTGAAGCACTTAGACCTCTGAACAGATTTCAGCCTCAGAAACCTTGTGCCCCTCTTTCCCAAGCCTGTACAGAATCCCAGCATTAGGAATAGCAGCCATAAATGCTGCCAGCAGCTCTGCTCTGGTACCACCAATCTTATCCCCATCTTTTCAGTACTTTCAGATTGTTCAGAAATAGGAGTTGATTTTATTGATGCAGAAATGCATCAATAAAATAATAGGTTATTCTTACTCCATGCACAATTTTAATAACACATTGCAAAAATGTCTTACTATTTTGTGGTTCTCCTGCTTTCTTCCTGGTGACCGAGACATGTTGCTTGTGTAACTTCTGATTTATTTGATGGTCAGTTTATATATTTGCTTCCTCAAGCAGCATAGTTTTCTCTCAATTACTGTATCTCCTCTTTCTCTTAAGTTTTCTCCTCTCTGCTCTTCTGCCTTTTGCATGAGATGTGTTTGCTGCAGTCTGTAATGCTGCTGATGCTCCTCCTATTCTGTGCGTGCACCGAGCCCTTTGGGAGAAATTTGACTGGCAACAGATCTGCCACTGTCCACAGTACAAATAACCACTCTGTCCATAGGAATGGTTTGTAATCAAATACACAGCTGACAGACGTGGGAAGTCATACAGGACAGCCCCAAGAGATTCACAGGTCTTACGTTTTTAGGGACAGCTGTTGTTTGTATCAGACTTTGGTGTTTGGAGAGCTAACGAAAACTTCCTTTCTGAAGAATAACAACATAATTGCAAGATACTGCTGCTCAAGGTAATTAAAAATTGATTGTTTTCAATCTAAAAAAGCTGTAGTCTTCTGCCAGTCTGACTGCTGTAGTCTGGTGAGTTAATGTCTGCCTGAGCAAGGAAAGTGTGGCTTTTAAGGCACTGCTACCACCACGTTTGTGTAAAGCTGCCAGGACAGATCAAGAGAACTCAGCTTCCCAGAGGAATAAACTCTGTACCTGCTGCAGCTGCCAGCTTGTGCAAATGGCCCTTTTATAAACAATGTTCCTACGGGGTATTCTACCATTCTTAACCTGTTATAGTCCTTATTTCTTAATATCCTGCTATGAACATCCAGGCTTCGTTCGTCTGTTTTCCCCAGTGGTAAATTTGGCCTATGTGGTAGCTTAGATTTGCAATGAGTTTTGACTATGGTCACTGGTGAATTTAGAAATTAATTAGGTAGTTGTCCTTCCTTATAGGGCTTACCTGCACATACATTCCCACTGAGTCCTCTCAGGAAAGCAAGTAAAAATATATGGCCTCCACTGAACGTCATGCTGTTATTAAATTTCTATTAACTAATAGATCCAGTGCTAGAGTAAAATTACAGATATTTACTACTACAGATACACAGAAAGCATTCAGATGTGATTCATTTGGGATTAGGAAGATTAGTTTCCTTTAAAAAATGGTAAAGTTATGACACAATTCAACAAGGAAAAATGAGACAGATAAAAGGATTTTCAGCTTTTTCTGTGCAAAGCTTAGTCATCCTAACAGCTTTTATTTTACACAGAATGAGCTGATATTGACAATTTTACAATGCAATACCTCTTCTATTTTTTTTTTTTTCTTGCAGGTGGTCTTCTGGCCCTGTAAAGTCTTGTTCCATTTTGTAAGTGAAACTATTGTAGGTACTTTCCATATCTAAACCTAAACAAATTTTAAAAGCCAGGCAAGACGATTCTCTAGATAGTTACTTGCATTTCCATATTGAGTCTGAGATGGCTTTGTTTCTCTGATTGTCTCCAAATGGCAACAAGCACCAAATATACCTCACATTGCAAGAGTAATCCCATAATCCACAAGAAAGTGTACTGCATTACATTAAAAAAAAACAAAAAACCAAAAAACCAAAAAAAAACAACTGTAAAAGATTATCACTAGCATAATTTAAATTCTGCGACCCCATCCCTAAGCACTTAAGGCTACCCATAAATGAGCACAGTTTTATTTATCCAGTTCAGAATATATGGATGAATTACTACAGCCTGCATTATTAATACCATAATCATGAAGGAGCTCTGTGCACCAGACAGTGCAATGCATGGTAAGGACACATCAACATCCTTTGAATTCTTTGCATTCTCAGTTTAACCTGCTGAAACTTCCTTACTTTGGTTATGTTTCTCAAGAGGGTGCTTTGAGATTTGAGTGCCTCCTTTCTGCTCTCTGCAGGGACCTAAAATCTCATGAATTTGCCTATAAAGCCCAGCTGAATTCTGAAGTGAAATATGTAAGTTTTAAAAACATCATTAACAGGTTTCTATTCTTCCCTTAACACAAAGCTTATTATTTTTTTCATCAGTGCTTGTCCTGGTTACAGAGAGAGGAACTTCTCTCTTAACCAGGCCAAAGTGACCATGAAAATGACTTGGCAACCTGAATCCAACTGGTGACCTGGCAGACCACAGGACATGGGCAGTGCTCCCCTCTGCTCCCACAGGAAATCTGCCATGCAGGTACTTTCATACCATGCTTTCTAACATGGACAATAGAAAAATACAAATGCAAAACAGACAATGCAAAATAGAACTGAAAATGCAGCTAGACAAGCCACAGAACATTGGCCTTTTGACTGCTGAGTGATGAAAATACCTCCAAACTTCAGATGGAAAACAAAAGATCACTTCCCTCTTTCTCCCTACCTTTCCCTGGGCATTAGATAACAAAATCCTGGTCTTTTTTTGATCTAATAAATATCAAAATCCTCTCTGTGGGGAAACTAAGCACAAGTGGTAGAACTATGGCAGGAAAGCTGGAGCACACAGCTTCTATGCAGCATAGTCACATCACATTACTAATAATAACTGAGCTTTTGGAAGAAACAAATGAGTGGGTTTTTACTGGATCAGGTGGAGAAAAGAGCTGAAACCAATCTCTCTATTTTGCCATGGTTGCTTTATTTCAATAAAACGCAAATAGGAGAATAAAAACTGTTTGCTGTGTATGGGAAAGTGAAATATGTCTTCCAATAACCATGTTTTAAAAGAAATGACAAATGATCTCATTCCTTAAAAAAAAAAAAAATCTTTTTCTTATAATTGAGGTTACTGGCAGTGAGTTCAAGATTACAGAGCCCTGCAATATGTAAAGAAAAACCATGACTAAGGTTTGTTCATGTATCCTGTTTGCCTCAGATGTCAGCTATACACATCTTTTTGCCTCATAGGCCAGCCGGCAGTCACCTCAGGTAGTGGTATTTTGGATTGCATCCAGTCCTAACTCTTCCTGGGAATTGGATAAAGAGCCTAGAAGTCTACCTCAGGACCCTGGGTTCCTCTGCAAAGGCAAGTACTTAAAGGTTTGATGTGCCACCCAAGCTCTTAATTGGATCCAACCCTGTAATTTGTTCCATAATAGGATGACCCAGCAGGATTGTTTACGGCAGAGCATGAAAGCAAATGCCAAAGAATGAAAATGCAAAAGTACAAAGTTGTTGTATTGATTGTATAAATTGCCTCATTCAGCAGCCTCAGGCTGACTATTAATATTTCAGTGTTGGACACCACTTCAGTTTCACATCTAATGTGTTTCTTGAGTAAACAAGTAATGCCTTGGGAAAGCCTTCCTTCCTTATAAACAAAATAAGACACAGGTTCCCAAAGAAATCTCAGAAGAAATCAACCAGAGATTTTAAAATGAACTGAGGCATAATGGAAGACTCTTAAAAAATAGTTCTGTAGTAGCCTGATAGGTTTATTTCACTGATTTTTTTTTTCAAAGTATAATGTGATTAGTACCAAAAAAAAGTTACTCAAAATCCTATGATACTTGAAAGAAAATGAAGGTTTAAAATGACAGTTTTCAGACAGTTCCGTGATTTCGTTGTTTATTACTCTGCCATCCAAGTAGACACCATGGGTGCTAAAACCGCTGTTTGAGATGAGACTTGTTATTAGCAACCCTCTCTGCAAGGGGAGAGAAGAGGATATGCAGACAGACACTATTATATCACACAACCAAGTCCACTCCTGCTGGAGATAGACATCTGTAAGGGGAAGGCAGTTTTCCCCATAAACTTTCTGGCTAACTTTTTTTTTCTTGGAAGAATGTTTATATGCCAGGCAGTCAGACTTTTCAGTACTTAAACAAAAGTATTTGCATATTTAGATCAGGCTACGTTATGCAGTGCATAGAACTGCTGAATAGCATGACCATAGAAAAAGTGTGGTCCACAGAAAATCATCAAGAGTGAAATATTTTCAATTTTTCAGGCCCCTGCTTAAGGCTTGATTTGTGAGATATGCTCAGAGCCCAGGTCATATATCCCAATATCCAGCAGCTAGCTTTGGAAATGCTTAATTACAGAATTTATATCTATCTCTGTCCATGGAATGGGACTGACTATACTTGCAGAAAATATTAAAACTTGTAATCACAAGCACGCTACATAAATACCAGCTGGCTGGACATTTTGTGAAGTGAATAGCGGATTATATATATATATGTAATAATTAAAAAACCAAACCAACAACGACAAAAAAAACCCTAAAAAACAAAACCAAAACACCCAAAAAAACCCCAAACAAAAAACTCCACCCAACTTTCCAAAGGAAAGGTTCAGCACTGTTAGAAAAAGAAACATGCCAGCTTCTTGCCACCTACAGGTGAAACACTAAAATCGTCATGATCAAGCAGCTAACTACATATTAGAATCCAGTGTTTGGAGAATGAATTGCCCCAGAGCTGACACCAAATGCAAACGGCACTGGGATTCCAAACGTCGTGCAACTTATGGAATATTTGATAATATTTATTTTAAAGTGGAAGCATTTAAAAAATATATTTTTTTAAATCAGTCAATTTGCCAAGGATTTGTTTGGATGATCTTTTACAAAGAATAGCTGGAAGGCTCCTTTTTTTTTTTTCCTAGTCTCATGCCATGTTTCTGCTAATTACTGTTGATTAGCAAACAGCTTGGCAATTAACCCTGACAGGTTAGCCATCAGTTTGATAGCACTGCATGTCATTCAAAAGGTAGGAGGAATTTATTGTTAATTTCAGAAAATTAGCAAGGGGCTGGCAGAGCTCACAACAGCCTAAAAGCTCAATTTTCCAGAACAGCTGAGATAAATTACTGAATAAATTAAAACACATCAGTGGATGTCTGCAAGCATACTTAAAGCTAGCAAACAAGCCACTGAAAATTAGTGGGAGGAGAAAGACTAGCAGGGGGTTTTTCAGTGTTGTGTTTGGTGGTATTCTTTCTAAGCTGTTGGTGTTTATTCTGCTCTGCCATTAACACTAGTTAAATATAACTAAAAGCTAGTGCTGACTCAAAGCAAAAGAATCTGGTAAAGAATAGGTTCTAAAATGACTTTTCTTCCAAAGTGGTTAACTTTTCTAAAAGGCAAGGAGGTTGTTATTGCCAATGCAATAATTGCAATATTGACAATTGGCGGGCAGCAACTTTTCTCTTTTTTCACGTTCAGCTGTCCCTGTCATGTTGGACAGAACCTTATCTATGGGCTGGCTTTCCTAGGAGTGCCTGCACTGATCCTTCTGATTGTTGGCTATGCCCTGAACAACCAGACTTGGAGGCTGGTTACAGGCAAAAGGTCTCGTTTTGAGAAGGTGACTTCATCAAACCGGTCGCTGAAATGCAAACTGGTCTGCTTTGTCTTGTGCAGCATCACTGGGCGGGCACTGGTTGCTCCAGTCACATGGCTCGCTGTCACGCTGATAAATGGCTCGTATTATATCTGTGCTGTGAGTGAGTATGTTCCTGTGTATTACTATGGAGCTGCTCCCAACGTTACGGCTAGCGAGCGCAGCAGGATACTGGCTACCTTTCCCTGCAGCCAGCTGGTGCCTCCAGAGCTGAGCCGGGCGAGAGATGAAGTGATCCTCCTCCTCCGATACCAGTCTCAAGTGAGTCGCTCGTGCTGCTTCTGTTGCCTGTGAATCCGATGATGAGAGGTGCAGCTAACTCAGCAGGCAAAGTGTTAGGACAAAACAAGATCAGTGTCCTCTGTCTCGAGTGCTAAATCTCTGTGTGTTTTGAAGCCTACTTCTTACTTAAAGTGGAACTGAACTTTAGGTATATAAACTACTACTTCTGGTTGTCCCATTTGTTACCTGCTGCCAGAGGATATACTCGTCCTAGTATCCTGAAAAGTATTATCAAGCAAGACAAACCGAAGTTCAAGAGCCAGGGAGGGTATAAAGTTTCTTCATTAAAGCAGAAGAAACTTTTGACTAAGAGGCCCAGGCTGTGAGAGTTTCATGTAAACCCATGTAAGATCTTGGCTTTTAGGTCAGACTCAATTCTAAAGGTTTGCAAACTGGATAAATAATAGGGGGAGCACTCAGTTGTCATTTCAGAAAAAAATTGCTTTTAAACAGGCTATAAGCTAACACAGTCTAGGAATTAGATGGCTTATCTTCTAACAATAATAGCTGAGAAAGCAATATACCCAAAACTGTACAGAAGAACTTTCTTAAACTTGACAGGAACAAGTGATTTTACTACACAGCTGCCTCCAGTAGGCACAGACTGGGATTGGTGATAACTGACCACTTTCCAGGCTTATACCTTGTTAATGCTATTATTTAGGAAAAGCAGTATCTTATGGATTTTCTGGTGCTCAAAAGTTACCAGTCTGAGTATTTTCAGCTCTAACAGATATTTTTTTTTTTTTTTTCTTTCTGTAAGGTGGCTGGCTGGCTTCTGATTGCTGTGGTAGTCATCACTGTGTTCCTTTCTTACTGCCTGGCAAGCTGTTTCTCCCCGCTCAGCTTTCTACATTTCAGATACTGGAGCAGCTATGTCCACAATGAGCAGGAGCTCTTCGACGAGGCAACGGAGCAGCACTCCAGGCTCTATGCCATGCAGCATGTGAAGAAGTTCTTTGGCTTTGTCCCAGGAAGTGAGAATGTAAAGGAAATTCGTATCCCATCTCTCAGGGAGTGGCAAGCCATTTCTGGACTGGCCTTTCTAAAACGAGTGGATGAGGAGCACTATGACTACAGCCTCCTCCATGACTGGGCACTCAAGGAGCGTGCAAATGGGAAATATCTAAGGATTGATGAAGATGCTGGGATCATAACACAGCTCTGAAGATCCAAGCCCCCACAATACTTTGCAGAAAAGCAGGAACTGTCTAGCTCTGTATCAGACCTGAGCTGCTCTGGAACTTTCCAACACAGTATTACATTGATGTAGAAAGTATGTGGCCAACTGCATCTTGTAAATGTAGTCCTCTAGCACATACTTATATATGCCTTTACTGATGGCATTTTGACTCCTGTGGGATGTGGTGATTTATGGCTAGATTAGGGTGGGCTATTTCAAGCTTCAGCTCTCTGCTTTCTAGTAGTTGTGCTAAAGGATAAGTATGTACTGAGAAAGTTATTTGCAAATGCTGATTGTTTTTCTCTCCATTAGAAGGATCTTTAATAGGTAGGACTTGATTGGATCCTGTGAATTGGTCCATTCTGTAAAGAGCAAGGGCAGCTATCCAGCTTTTCCTTAGTCACACCTAGCAGAAATGACTTACTTCTCCTCTTCCACTTTTTTTTTTGTGTTTTATAAGTAAACTACACTGAGCTAACTACTAGTTAAATCTGGGGTTACAATAGCCCATAGGAAACATAAGGGGAAATTTTATCATCAAAGGCTGAATTTAGATACAATGATAAGAGAACTTTCAGTTCTGATAAGGAGATTAAAATCCCCACTGAGGCACATGGTGGAGGTGTGTAACACGTAGCAGCTGCATGAACAAACACTTGACATATGGCAAACTGAGCTGAAATGCATTCTAGCTGAAAGCAATAGCAAGGTCAGTCTCCTTTTTGGAAATACTTAAAAATCTCTAAGGTGTTTGTGTGCTTGCCTACTGTACAAACAGCAAATGAAGATGGGAAAATCTCTGTGCAGTAGGGTTTGCTTTGCCTCTGTAAACTTGTAATTTATACAGATACTGGGCCTCTGAATATTACTGTGATTAAAAACTACTGAATTTTATGAAAATAGGCTTAATGATGTTTTTGTGTTAATTCAGTTTGGTATGATGTGATATTACTCATCTCCTCTCTAACTCCCTGTACAGATGTTTCTAACTCTAAGGCAGAGGGAAACGAATACCATAATTTTATCTAATTATTTAGTCCATTTTAATAGAAAATGCAGGAGCCAGAACTGCTCTGTCACTCCTCTCTTCATCTGGATAGGGGAGAGAGAATATAAGGAAAGGCTCATGGGTAGAGAAGAGGACAGGGAGAGATCATTCAGCAATTACTGTCAAGGACAAAACACACTCCACTCCGAGAAATTACCTTATTTTATTACCAATGAAATCAGAGTGGGACAATGAGAACCAAACCCAAATGCTAAAGTACCTTTCCCCACCACCTTCCTTCTTCCTGGGCTTAGCTCCACTCACAAATTTTCTCTCTTCTCCTCCAGTGGCACAGGCACTGTGTGGGTGAATTGGGGTAGCAGTCAGTTCATCACACATTGTCTCTGCTGTTCCTTCCTCCTTAGAGGGAAGGCTCCTCACACTCTCCCCCAGCTCCAGCATGGGGTACCTCCTTCCAGGAGACAGCTCTCCACTGACTTCTCCAGTGTGGGTCCTTCCCAGAAGCTGTAGTTCTTCATGAACTGTTCCAGTGTGGGTCCCTTCCACACGGTACAGCCCTTCAGGAACAGACTGTTCCAGCGCAGGTCCCCTGGCAGGGTCACAAGTCCTGCCAGCAAACCTGTTTCAGTGTGGGCTCCTCTGTCTGCAGGTCTTTCCAAGAGTCTGCTCCAGCATAGGCCCTCAGTGGGGTCACAGTCTCCTACAGACATCCACCTGCTTCAGCATGGGCTCCTCCATGGGCCACAGGTGGATCTGTTTCACCAGGAACCTCCATGGGCTTCACCACGGGCTGCAGGGGAATCTCTGCTCCAGAGCCTGCAGCACCTCCTTCACCAAACTTGGTGTCTGCAGAGCTGTTGCTCTCATACATTCTCACTCTGACTGCAGTTTCTACTGCTCAGGATCTTATCCTCCCTTCTTAAATCTGTTATCCCAGAGGTGCTGCCACCACTGCTGGTGGTGTTCAGCCTTGGTCCATCTTGGAGCTGGCTGGGATCAGCTCTGTAAGATGCAGGGGGAGCTTCTGGCAGCTTCTCACAGAAGCCACCCCTGTAGTGTCCCTGCTACCAAAATCTGGTCATGCAAACCTAATAAAAGGTAATGTAACTGCAATGTTTATGTGAACTCCTGAGGAAACAAAGTATCTCTGGTAGTAAACAGAACTCCTGATTTAATTTTAAAAATATTTGTGTTTTTTTGTTTAAGATGGAACACTCTTATCTGGAACACATGCAACTGATTCGTGCATGTGCTGGTTTTGGCCAAATTTAAAGGAGAATATCCTCCGAGGGAAAGGCAGGGTACCACCACGCCTTCCCTCCACCACCCGGTTCAGGGAAAGAAAAGAATTTCCTCGATGGAAAGTGAAAGAGATAAAAACTATTTATTTAACAAACACACAGAGAAAAGGATAATAATGCTAAATAATAAAATCCCTCGCCATAGAGGGAAACCTGGGAAGATTTTCAGAGTCCGTCTCTGGGTGTGGCCTCTCTCCTCCTCAGAGCTGGGTCGGTGGGGCCCCTTCCAGGGGCCTCGGAAGGAAAAGTCTCCCCCGATACGCTCCGGTGTTGTAAAACAGNACCCAGGCTTAAAGGCACAGAATTCATCTTCTGGGCATAGAGTGGTGATAGGGGATACATATCCTAAAGTCACCCCAAGACCGTGCATCTGAAAGTTTTGATAAAAAACCCCTGTGCTGATGTGTGGGTCCAAATGACAAAAAACTGCTGTCTTTAGTCTATGTGAATTCTTTCCCTTTCTTCTATTGCTTTACAGTACTATTATAAAATGATGCAATATTTGCAGTTAAGAATGAGCTGTAAAATTATTTAAATTTCTTGTTCACCTAATTTTTAAATTAAGCTTTATGGTTTCTGATTTTGTTCCGGTTATTATTTGACCTGTATTTTTCTTAATAGTATACAATTTAAAATACTGAGGGGAAATACTAACTGTATCTGTCACCGTGTCAGCCTGCCAATAGACTAAGAGACTATCACCCTGTTAGCATATATTAATCCATAGTAGTACCGCTGTAGTATATTTGGTGTATTTCCCTTTACTCCTCTGCTCTTTGAAGCATGTCAAGGATTGGTGGTGAAGGCACAGCTTTCAAATGAATTCGTGATTACAGACAAATCTATGAGTTGGTACAGTTGAACAGTCAAATTGTGCCTGCTAAAAGGAGTCATCTTACTCAAGAATCAACTTAGAATTCCAGTTTGCTTACTTGAAAATTATTCTTTTTATGTCCATGGTAAAAGTTTTCTGGAAACCCTGGGCTTATAATACATATCTGTGGGAAAATTGCCATCCATGGGGCCAGGAACCTGATGCACCTTAAAACTACTCTGTAGCAAATACCCATCACGATCTGCTATATGTTTAACCCTCGACAGTCTTAAATTCATCCTTGCAGGTAACCCACAGAGCATGGCAGCTCCCCATCTCGTTAGCCTTGACGACTCCTGTCCTGCACACACATCATGGTGATGCCACCGATGTGACGGAACCTCTGAAATCATGGCGAACGTTTCCTGGGAAGTCTGCAAGTGCTGTTTAACTTCAAGCTGCAAATCACCAGCTGCATCAAATAAACCTCCAATATCTGGCAGAAATGGCATTCAGCTGCCTTCACGGTACCCGTGCGCAATACCTAGAGCACCGGGTTTGAATGCTCTTCCGTTTGCTGATCCCTGTAAGTTTTCAAGGGAAGAACGTCCAAGGGTGAACCATACCAACACCAGTCCGTGTAACACAGGGACTGCCAGCCTCAGCTCTG
>VZRO01007445.1:2405701-2426649 GCA_013397915.1 Daphoenositta chrysoptera | reverse complement strand
GGCGGGCCGCGATGACCGACTACAGCGAGGAGCAGCGCAACGAGCTGGAGGCGCTGGAGTCCATCTACCCGGACTCGTTCACGGGTGCGGGGCCGCGCTCGCCGCCGGCGTGCGGGGGGAGGAGCGGGAAGCCGCGCCGGGGCTGCCGCGGGTCCCGCGGGGGTTCCGAGCCGCGCGGCTGGAGCGGGTGTTGGGGATGTCGGTGCGCCTTCCCCGGCCGGGAAGAGCGGGGCAGGGCGCCTGATGGCGCTTGTGGCCCGGTGCGAGGGCGCTGCCCCTGCCGCCTGTGGCGTCGGGGCACGGCGCGGCGTGGGCACCCGCTCCCGGGTGCTGGAAGGATGCTCTTCGGAGAAGCCTTTCAAAAGATGCGGCCCTAGGTGGGAATCGCGGAACTGGCTGTGTGTGCCGACCGGTTTTCCTTTCCGGTAACAAGCCTGTCGCGACCGAAAGGCGCGGGATGTTTTTGGGTGCTTAAAGGTGCTGTTTCCTCCGTAAATGTGTTGCTACTACCTGCCTTCTTCCTGTGTAGGTGGAGAAAAGACAAGCTTTAACTCCTGGGTGCAGCATGTTATGTTGCTGAAACTTTCATGTTGTGGATACATTGGTTCATCAGTTTTGCAGGATTTTCAATTTACCTTTAAACAATCGAGAGTGTCTACCATGCCGGTTAATCCAACATGATTTTTGGCATTCGGTATCCAAAGAATATTAACAGTGGAAAAATAGGGCATTTTTTATTTCCTTCTTGCTTAGAGTTCCACAGCATCTTACTTGGCAGTAATTTCACCATACAGACATTTGCCAAGTACAATTGCCCATTGCTTCAATCTGAAAATCTTTTCAGGTCTCCAGTTTTATGTTAAAGATTACTTAAAGGTATATGAATTAATCTCTGGTAGCTGGGGATGCTGGATATCTGATACCGATATGGAATTAATATTCGTTCATATAGCCTCTACTCTGATGTTAATTCAAAGTTAATTTAATGCTTTTATGTCCAAGAGAAGACAGAGGAATGAAGATAGTAGTAGTACATTAGCAATCAGGCAGAATTCAGTTGATACTTTGCGAGCATTTACATAATTTGGGTATAGGTTATAACAGTGATGCAGAGCAGTCCTTCGATGAGGATATGGTCTGCAACCCACAACTGGGCAATGAGGTTTTAGCCTGTGAAACACAGGTCATAGCTCTTGCTATGTTGTGTTGTCTATAGCAGCTGTGTGCTGTCTTCTAGCTGCCTAATTCACACACTTTCATTCTAGTCCATAGCTTGGTTTAGTAGCATTTCTTACATTAAGCTGTATTAAATACAGGTGTGGGCATAGTGTAAAAATAGTCCAGGGTCAAGAGTGCACTGGATGCTCATCAGACACATCTAGCGCAGTAAAACAAATTAGCTTTGCCAGCTTCCTGCAGACAGTCTGTGCACTACCAGAAGTTGTTTGATTTGATTTGCACTTTTTGAACAGTGAAACTTCCAGAAGAGAAAGTTTTCCAAAACTGAAACCCTTTGGTATTGTTTGATGATGTATGGTCTCATCCAAAGAGCACTCCAGGCATCACATCATATGGAAAATAGCTGTTAATTGAAAAGTATTATATTAATAAGTTAAAAAGGCCCTTAACACTGTATCAAGAGCTTACTTTCTTCATTAATCCTTGAGAAATTCAGTTTTAGTGATGTGAAGAAGTAATTGCCTGGTTTAAGGACTCTCTCCCTGACTGTTGCTTTTTTCCTTTGAACAGTATTGTCAGAAAAGCCAACAACTTTCACAATCACTGTGACATCTGAAGCGGGAGAAAACGATGAAAGTAAGTTGGTCGTGTCTTACTCAGTAACTTCCCCTATGTATGTTTAAACCTAATTCTATCGCCAACAGCTATGTATATCTCCTTGTAAGGAGACTATGTAAGTCCTTGTAGGGGCCTGATACAGCAAACATTCCTTAGCAAATGTAGTTCAAGGATTTGGGTGATCCTTGTTCAGTTTCCAGAAATGTTATGCTCTCTCACTATAGGACTGCTTTTCTACTGAATCTCAAAGGCCTTGTAGCATAGCTTCAAAAAGTATGGGTTGTCATCATCCTTGTAGTGGCTTACAGACACGTTGTGGGGGGATTTTTTTTTCTGGCAACTGTGCTTGTGCCAGCCATGTGGGAGAGCTGAGTCTGTGTGCTGTGAATGTGCAGTCCTTAGGGAACAGTTCCAGAGCAGAAGGCTGTGGGTCCCAAGTCCCTGTGTATTTGTTAAGTACTAACAATTGCGTGGGCACGTTGTAAGCAAGCTTTGCTCCAAGCGAGTTCAAAAGCTGCTAATCTGGATGCTGTAACAGAAGGAATAAACTGGCACTGTCTTACTTAGTTTTAAAGGAGTAAGTCTTTCTTAGACCAGGTGTCTGTGTTGAAGAGGCTGCTGTGCTGCCAAGAACGGTGAGGCTGGAACTAAAGGAAAGCTTCTCCCTGGTATTCTGAGAGGATGTGTAGAAGGAACTTGATTCTCCTTTGCCTTGTTTCCATGTTACCCTGGCTCTAGGCAGCTTCAGATTGAATACATTTTTCTTAGGCAGTTCTCTGCTTAATAACTTCTTCTGGACATAGTGTCTTTGTCCACATTGTGGAGCCCTGGAACCCAACACAGAGGTTGATATTCCAACCAGACACATGGAATTTGAAATGTTAATATGCTGAGATTTTCTCTAGTTCTGTTATTAGGACTCTTCTCTGTGTTCCAGCTTTGAGTAGAATATGAGGGAGAAGAGATCACTGCTCTGTACCCATCATACCAGAGAATGTTTTTCAATCTTCTTAAAGACCTTTCAGACACGAGTGGGTTTTAATAGTTTGTGCAAGTGTAAATTTCATCATCTTAATTTCTTTGAACTCTCGGGTTACGTTTAAATCTGTTCATATTGTTTTAACATCAGTGTAAGAAGACTTTTCCTTAAAGGCAAGAATATTTTATATTCTATAATCTTTAGGCTGTTGATGCAGTAGAAAAATATACAATCAAAGTTATACAGTTATCACCATAAGAATATGTGGGTTTTTATCTTGTAGCTGTCCAAACAACCCTTAAATTTACCTATAGAGAAAAATACCCCGATGAAACTCCACTGTATGAAATTGTCTCACAGGAGAATCTTGATGATGATGATGTCATGGACATAATAAAACTGCTAGAGCAACAGGTAAGGAAAATGGAATATCTTGGTACAGCTTGATACCACTTCACACTTTGGCTGGCATTTCTCTCTCAAATCCGTTGTTCTCTGAGGTATCTGCTACTGATACGAAAGTTGTTCCATACCATAGGGACTGACTTTGACGTTTGAGCTTGGTGAATGACATTACTGAGGTAAATTATGTTAATGAGGTGAGATATAGGGCTAATTCAGTGTATGCAATAACATAGAATAATGAAATGGAAGCACTAGGGGTTCCCCTCTTTTGCAGTTCTAGCTTAAGGTGAATTTGTTTAACTGTGTGTATATATATATATATATATATATATGTATATATATAGTATTTGTGAAAACAAGCCACCTCAGTTTTATTTGGAAATATTAAAAAATGCCACATTGACTCTTGATTCTTTTTAATAACAAAACTGTTTGGTGGGGTGGGTCTCATCAATCTTTGGGATCAGTGAGAGTGCATTGTGAAGGAAAGAAGGAAGCACTTCTTGGTTTCAGGAATTCTGACAAGTTCTCACTGCCTTAAAATTGCCATAATATGTTCAGTGGGCATTTTTTTAATTTCCAATTTACTTCATATAACCTTCCTTTTATCAGCTGATGTTTTAGGTTTTCTTGGGAAACTCTCACTCCAAAGGAGCGTGTAATAGAATTAAGGAATAAACTGTTCCAGGACAAGAAAGGTTCTGAGTGTCTCTTATGATTATGATATGCAAATGTTAGAATTGTGTTTCTACTGTAGATTTTGTTTTATTCATGAAAAAGCCTTTCAGAAGATGTCTATAATGTGTTGATAACCTGAACACAGACGTTCTTTGTGTTTTGCTGCACACCCATTTGGGGATAACTAACTGGATTAACTGGCCAGTTGAATTTGAATTTTACAGTGAGCTTTTGAGACTGGTGCAGAATGTGTCAGCTGTGCCCTCTGCATTTGCACAACATCCTGATTTCTAAACATATTCATGCGTTCAGGTTCTTTGGTTTGAAGTTGCCTTCTTTGTGTTGTAGGCAGAAGAAAATTTGGGAATGGTAATGATCTTCACTCTAGTCTCAGCAGTACAGGAGAAATTAAATGAAATAGTGGATCAAATAAAAACACGAAGAGAAGAGGAGAAGAAACAGAAAGAAAGAGAAGCAGAAGAAGAAGAGAAAGTATGTAAAATAATGTTTTCAACTAAAAAGACTTTCAGCTTCTTTAAAATGCATTGGCTTGATGAAGGAGCAATTCTCAGTTGCAGTGGGAAAGGAACAGCTATCCCAAAGATGATGTAATTGAAACTTAAAACCATTGTTTAATGCACTTAAGTGATCTTTTTTCCTTTTTTCTAAAGCAGCCTTTTTAGAGTCTAACTGCATGTTCACAGTCCCCTCTAGCATTACTTCCTAAGGCAGGGATTTTTCCCAAATGAAAACAGATTTGCTGTAGACAGTTTTTTGCTGGAAGAAGGGGGAGCGAGAGGAAATGGGGAGCAAAAAAGGCTAGAATATGTCATGCTGCACACAGGCTCCATGGTTTGAGGAAGGCTGTGTCCCTTGGTAGACTGAGTGGATAGGGTGGAAGCAGTGGGACCAGTCTTCAAGACTGGTTTGCCCTCCTGTAGAATAGTTTTACCATTTGTGGATTGTGCTGTGATAAGGCCAGCTAATGAGTCTTCACTCACTTCCTGAGAAATAGCTGGAGGGTGATGGGACTTGGAAAGTTCTGTATTTCTGAAAATGGCAAAGAAATATCTGAGCAAAAATAATCCTTTTTTTCTATTTCAACAAGATAGAAGGGTTAATGTATTTTAATGGGCAATGTTTCAGTGTAGATTGCACTTAAGGGTTGATAAGAAGTGCTGCTTACTTATAGATAACCTGCATTAGTGGGGAACTGTGAACTATTGCACTCTAGGTCCAAAAGGAGTACACAGGTTCTTCCATGAGAGTTTCCACCTCAGTGTAGTTCTCTGAAGGGAGAGTCCCATGACAAAAACCATAAGAATGTGCTCTTTGTGTACTCTCAGGATTAGGATTAATTTCTCAGAATACTTTACAGCAAGCAATGCTTCTGGAGTGTTGTAATTTAAATAATTAAGAGAATGCTCATCTTCACCTGTAGCTTTGTAAGTTGTGTTTGCAGCCTTGTTTTCTGACCTTTCAGCAACGTTTTCATGGCACTCCTGTTACCATTGAGAATTTCCTTAATTGGAAAGCCAAGTTTGATGCAGAGCTCCTAGAAATAAAAAGGAAAAAGATGAAAGAAGAAGAACAAGCGGGCAAAAATAAGCTAAGCGGTATGTTTTAATACTGGTCATGAAGTGTCTGCAATGGTACCAGACTATAATGACAAGTTTAAAATAATTACGCAGATGATAGGTCTTGGCATCTTGCTCCATAGTCTGCATGGTTTAGCTTCGAAATGGTTCTCCTGTGATGCAGGATCTACTTTTTAACCTGATTGCCTGAAAAAACGTAACCAGTGTGGTCATGCTGTATCACTGTTCTGTTTTCCCCTCACTTCTGGATAGTTTTGATGAAATTTGACAGATGGAAATTTTAATGGGATTAAGTTTCATAAAAAGCTGTACAGGACAGGGGACATGCTTGATTCCTCTCTGAAGGGTATGCATTTGGGAATCTGCAAAGATCAGATAATAGAAATCAGGCTTCTGGTTTTTCTGTTCTTAAAAGTATTGTTAGTACATGGTGACTATTTTCCTCTAAACAATTGTAGTTTATAGAAGCTTCCCTTTACAAAACCAAAACCAGGCTTATTCTTGGATGTTATTAGTGTAATTCCAGTATTACCATGGACACCAACCAGTCTTGTTTGTGGAAGCTTACATAAGCAATATAAATGTAGATGGAAGACAGTTGATTTATGTGGAAAGAGTCCTGAGCTTTTCTTCCTGTTCCTCTCAGTCAGAAAGGCTTCACTTTGTCTTCTGTGCTGTTGCCTTCACAGCTGTGTGTGTGTGTAGGAGCTGGTGATCTGTGTGTAGATCCAAGTTGCTTTTTGAATGGGAGAATATATGGAAAAAGGTGGAGGAGTCAGCTAATTTCCTTCCCAGTTCCCACTGAGGATTTCTTTGGAATTCAAGATGAAGACTAAAGCAATAAGGACTGAACACGGGCCTAAATGTGGGGTGTAAATTTTTCTGCCCTCCATTATTAAAGTCTTAATAACATTACAGTGACCCATGTCACATGTAAGAGGAGGAAGCTTGTTGGTGTGGGTGAATCCTGGCTGAATTAAATTAAAAAATAGAATGGGGAGCTTACAGAAATGAGCAGTTAAAAAAAAAAAAAGACTGCTAGAATTGGCTGATTTGAGAAGACTTAAAATACATGTGCTGACTATTGTTGCCTTAAGTTGATAATTGTTTCAGAACTGTACTTGGTTATGTATTATTTTTTTATTTTATTTCTAGGTAAACAGCTGTTTGAAATGGATCACAACCTTGACACCTCTGACATCCAGTTCTTGGAGGAAGGTAAATTTGTATTTTATTCCACAACTGAAAGGCAGTCCCTTAAACTAGGTCAAAATTCCTAAGCAAAATTTTCTGACTTAACATCTTACATCAGAATCACTTTTACATTGGAAGAACTTTATGAGAAGTACTGTTTTGCAGAGTGAACAGAAGTGATTTTAACTTTCAAAAACAAAACCTTTTCAAGATTATAAGGCGTATTTGTTAGCAGCCTTGTGGTTGAGTTGATCTTATTTCCATTGCTTCTATTCAAATGAACGGACTGGGAGCAAAACCAAGAAAAGAAAAGCAAAAACAAAACAAAAAAACCCAACCAAACCCTGATTTTTCTTATTTTTCTTTTTTTTTTGTAATAGCTAGCCTTCTCACCCCAGATTCGAAGCACAGGTCTTGACGATCTGTCACCTTCTCTCTGAACTTCAATACCAATAGCAAACATCTTGCAGGTCAAAATAAATGCTATTTGCTTCTGTGCAGCCCAGTTCTTCTTCATGGTTTGTGCAGATGTGCCTGTTACCTTACCTAAAATACTGACCTGGTGCCAGATGAAAATTTTCTAAGCCTGTGGCAGAAAAACGTTAAACTTGGAAAATCTGTTAGAGATAAAGCATATAAAACTACTTACAGTAATATACCTATTTAATTGCTGTACTGCTTTTTAGGATCCTAGTTAAAAATATTTGAGCTTTGAGGTAGGAGAGTTCTTTAATGCAGCTGCATGATATCTACGGGTATCACAAAACACAGTTGGAAGAGAGTCAAGATTCTTCTCTGCAAGTAACAAAAAAAAGTTTATGAATGTCAGTGAGTATGAACTTGAAGTGGTAGTAATGGAGAAGTTTAGGTTCTTTTACAGGGAGTAATTTAATCTTGTCTTCCTCCAAAATACCGAAAGTGACAATGGTTTGTTGATGGTATATTGGGCTGCCTCAAGAGAGGAACAGACAGAGACTACCTGGGCTCTGTGCCCAAATGATGCGGGATTAATACGTTAATTTGTAATCCTATTGCTACTGGTGAACAAAAATTCCAATTCTTATTACTGGTTTTACTAACTCTATTTTAGTGTGTACTACTATTTTTCAGAGAATAATGGCATTATCTTGTAAAGGTGCCTTGAATACAGTGAAATAATAGAACCTCTGTTTGGTGGCCGGAAGATGTCACTGTTGATACATAAAAACAAAATAGCAGGAGTCCTCAAGTTTTATCCTTAAGTCAGCTGCATCTCTTTCAGAAGAAAATGAGAAAGTAGGCAAAGCTTCATATTGCTTGTAAAATTTAAATCTGAAAGCAAATGTATGTATGTCAGCATATGGTGTGTAAGGAATTTTTTATGAACCCTGTGCATTTATCTCACTGGGATAGTAGTAATTTTTCCAGCTGTGTTCCTGAGCTCCTACTTTGACTGTCCTGGGGAGAAAGGATCTCTGCTTCTGGCAAATGTAAATGTTTATTTTGTGCTCCCAGTGAATTCCTGCGTGACATTTCTCTTGACTGGGTTTTGATACAAGGGAAAAAACCCCTTCACTTTAGCTGTAAAAAGATAAAATGTGGCATTTACTTTTCCATATGTATTTGATGTATAAAAACCCAAGTAAGTTAGCAACTTCCTACATTGAAGAACTAATATAAAAAAGTCTTGTGTGTTCTGTTGTTGTTACTGTTTTCCTTGCTGCATGAAAATAAAGTATCTCTCTATTCCTTACAGCTGGAAACAATGTGGAGGTTGATGAATCTTTATTCCAAGAAATGGATGATTTAGAATTGGAGGATGAAGAGGATGACCCTGACTACAACCCTGTTAATTTAGATAGTGATTAGACTTATTTGAACTGATTCTGTCATCAGTATGGACATACATAAGGAGAGAGGGGCAGGCAGGAAAGCCACAGCATCTGTGGTTTTAGTAATGTGTATTGTTTTCCTTTTTTCTTAATTTTTTATCCAAAGAAAAAACCAAAATATTTTAAATGCGGGAGAATGGTCTTCTCATGACTTTCACTATAAATAAATTTACTTTAATATTTCAAATGAAAAATTTGAGACATATTGATCTGTCTGCAAACACTTTTCTATTTTCTCTTTTTCCTTCCCATTTCTGTATTTGTCCTTTGAAGAGATGTGGCAACATTCAAGATGGAAAGATGTTACAGCAAGCACTAAACACACCTGCATCTGAATGCTGAGTAGGTGTTCTGCTGTCTTCCACCTGGAGTAAACATGGGCAGCTTTGATGAATAAAAGGGATCACATACTATGCAGTTATTTAATTTTTGTTTCTTCCTCCTGTGGAATTTTTTGATAATTCAAGTCTGTTCTGGTGCCCCAATTTATCATCTGTAGATAGACAGCACCAGTCACCTTTGTTGTATAGCCTTATTAAAGTTTAATGGAAACCATTTCCATACAATTAGAGTAAAATTTTTTGCCATAGTCATGAATAGTATTTTCAAAATGGCAAGTTCAAGTCAGTAGGGAAAAAAAAAATCAGAGTGTGAAGTACTCTTGAAGTTTGGTTGATTTGTTCAGAGAAGGTTTGAGTTTTTTTGAATGTGTGCATCAATGAACTTTAATGAAAAATCAAAACCCATCCTAGGAAGATTAGTTTGCTTTTGGCAGCAGGCTGTGTTGAAACACTATGAGTGGAGTGCACATTACAGCACCAGGGTTTATAGAGTGCTTTATAGGTTTGAATGTAACTGGTGTAGTTTTAGAAGCATTTTATTGGCAGCCTGTGAAGGTTAGCACAGAATGCAGTAAAGCTACACATCAGCTTGGGGATGGTACCCATCCTGCAGAGCTGCTTCTGGAGCTAACAGATGTTAGACTCCTCCCTTGCCACCTCCAAAAAGCCCAAACTCTGCAAGAACTGCGGTGTTTAAACATGCTGTGTTTGAAACTGCACCGCTGCAAGGGTGATGGTGTCAAGAGACAGCTTTCCAAATAGAGTGATAAAACACTGTGTGCTGAATTTTAAACACTTGGTAGACTGCCTTAACTGTGCCAGCTTCAGTCTTTGAAGAGGGTTGCACTAAAGTGTCACACTGCTTAGAGGAATAATAAATTTATTAATTTTAGTAATTGAAAATTCCATATTCAAAATGAGAGGTTTAATTATTGAAATAATTTAATGTTGTATAGCATTCTCTGCTCATATTGCTCGAGAACATCTGTTGAGGATGAACTCCTTTATCCTGTTGTTTTGTTTTTTTTTATTCAAGATGAATGAATTTCTAATAGATAGAAATAAGTGTTCAAGTACCCTGTAAATACTTTTATAAATTAACCATGTGCCTTTGTTCCTACTGTCCTCCCTTTGATCTTTTTTATTTTAGCTACTAAGAACTCTAGATAAGCATCTAGGTCTCAGTGATAATGTTGGTATGTTTCAAAGCAATAAGCAGGATCTGTGCTCCAGCAGAGTTACCAAATACATTACAAAAAAAGATGAGCTAATGTGATATTAAATCTTGTCTTTTCCAAAGATACAGTTGGATTGAAAGCTTCATAGTTACTACATCCAGCTTCCTCTGTAATTGCTAGAATGCTTTAAAATGCTCTTCAGCACTGAACTTAGTTTAAATTTTCTCATATGTCTCAATTCAGCTGCATAAAACCCCATTTAATTCCTAAGGCTGCTTTCCATTTTTCAGCAATGTATATTTAAAACTCGCTTTTTCATAAAAGGAGCAAATTGGATCTCTTTAAATTTGGACCGAATCTAAGAATGCTGTGTAGTCTGTGCAAATGTGGTAATCAGAAAATTTTCCAAGTGGATCACTGATGAGTCATCCACATACGAAAGAAAGTTTCTCATGAATTATATTGCTAGAATAATGAAATTTTCTAGTCTGTTTTTACACTAACATATTTATTGGTTTTCATGCAGAGAATGTATAGCTTAAAAAATGTTAAAATTATGTAAAACAAGTTAAAATGTGAAAATCTGTTTTTGCTGTTATATTTCAAAGCAGAGGAAATAAGAAGGGTTGAAGTGACAAAAAAATTGCATGAAGTCTGTTCCTCCAGGTATTTGGGAGAAGTTTTAGTGACTCAGTCTGAACTGCAGATTTGTTTTAGCTTTGTTAGCAGTTAACATCTGTGAAATAAAAGGGAATTTGACTGAAAGTAAGCTTGGCTCTGTGTGTGTTAGTTTGCTGAAGTGAACAGAGAGAAGTGTTTTTTTCGTGGAAAAAGTTTAGGTGGGATATTTAAATTTGCTTATGTATTTTGGATTAGACTGAAATGAATTCTTATTAATTGAATAAATGCCCATTCATAAAATTTGACAGAATTACAGTAATTTAAAATCCTGGTGCTGACAACCTTTCTTGTTTTAACTGCCTCAGTCCAAAGCATGCACTGTTATGCATGGAGGGAAGCAGTCATGAGTTCCAACACTGCACCTTGACCAGAGTGAAGTCAGTTTTTAACTGGCTGAGTGTTTTGAACAGTTGGTGCCTGACCTGTCTTAAAAATTCAGATGATGGTGCCCACCACATCAAGATGCTGTGGGTAAAATTTCAAGCATGCTGCAAAAGCCTAGGATTTTGCATCCAAATTATGATTGCATTATTGGCCTATCTCCTTTTCTTTCTTTCCATCTATTTGACATGCATTACAGACCAGGGCTAGTAAGGGAGCTGATAGTCCCCAATTCCCAGGAACTCTGCCCCTAGTCTGAGCCCCTCTAGTGTCCTAAAGTATTTAAACCTTTTACAGCTCAAAGGCTTCTACGTACCTACTGAATGTATTTGCGTAACTATTTAATTTCATACATACTTCAAAAAAAATCAATGATTTTATGGGTTGTAATATCTTTACATGTCCACCTGCTTCACTACTTCCAAAAATAACAAGTTCTTATCGCCAGAGCACGTGAAACATGAGAGAAACAGGTTACTGGTAAGGCTCTTACACCTGTATTTAGGTGTCAGCATAGAAGAGAGTCTAAATGGAAGGGATGTATCTAAGCTCCAGTTACAATAACTGGATGCTCTGGCATGATCCAGCTGCTAAAGCAGAGACCCTGTGCTACCTGCAACACACTCCACCATCCCTCCCAGCCTGCAGCCTGCACCTGGAGGGGCAGGGCTCTTACATTCAACCAGAGCAGCAAGTTCTAGGTACAGTAAAGTGCCTCAAACACCCAAGATAATTGTTTCAGCAGACAGCTCCAGTCTCTTAAATTGCACTCACCCTGCACAACAGAGGCACTAGTCAAAAGGCAGTTCAAATGTCCTTCTGGAATATATATACAGAACATATAAAAAGTAGAAAATTTTAAAAGAAGTATGAAGTGAAGATGGAATAAACACTTCTTAATAATGTATTAATTTTATTCATTCATGGTACAAAAGGAATATTTTCTTCCTCTCCCCCAAAGGATTGTCTTGCACAGCACCTAAAGCACACACACTCTACTCTGGACACCACTTTCTTGGACCTTTTAGCCAATGCCAACACTGATCCCCCTCCTAAGCACACGTGTTCATGTTTAAAAGTGATACATCCTGAGAAGCCAGGTAACTGACAAGAAGTTCACGAGTAAACTAATCTCTGGTGGAACAGACTGAGTCGTGAAGAAACCTGTTTCTGTGACTGGTCATAAACACAGCAGCATAAACACATTTACAGAGGTAAACCATGACCAGAAATTCCAATTAAGTAGCTCCAAAGTATCTTTATGCACTGCTCACTGACAACAGTGCATAATTTGCTACAAGACAGTAGGTGTTGCTAATTTAAGCAACTAAGAAAATAACACGTTTTCTAGTATGACAAGGACCGCAATACTTCAGAGTTAGTTGTCTCAGGATGCCAGGGTTTTGACTGAACACAGAAACTACAGGTTTACTCCAGTGTTGTGCTTCCCCAGAGCTCCCAAGCATTTATGGAGACATAATTTAACTCTAAAAATTGTTGAGTTAGGGTCCACAGTCCAGCACTTTAATGTTTTGCACCCAGCAAGTTCCAAAAGAAGGTTACAAAGGTATCCTTTAAGGAATCTTCTCTGATGTTAAGACCTGAGAAGCAAGGCAGCGAGCCTACAAATAGGTGGGGAGAGAGGAAAACAAAGTACTTTAATGAACAAAACCAGCACTTTAAAGAGCTTCTTTCAAATTAGTAGTTTAGCAATCTTAACAAGTATAAGGGGTTACATTTCATCTTAATTAAATGGGAGCTTCCAAGACAACACTCTAAACAACAGATATTTTTAAATATAAAACACACCTTTGAAAAGAAGAAAAATAAAGTGGGAAACCAAAAACAAATCAACACCACCCACCCCACAAAACCCCAAACAACACTTTTTTTTCACTGTTTCCTAAATTTTAAGGCTTTTTCCAGTAGGAGGAGAGGATGGCCACGTTTCACTGATATTTCTGACATGTTCAGGACCAGAAAACACTTTGTACAATACCTCATTTCAACATACACATTAAATATAGCTAAGCAAGTGATTCAGTTGCCAGTTATTGCATAGTTTAAATAAAAGTGTGTCCTGAAGCTTGAACATGCTGAACAGTGCTGGTAAGACACCACAGAATTGGAACGTGGGACCTCAGAATGAATTTGTTAGTTTAGGAAACTAGCTTCAGAAACCAAAACCACATCTGGCACTCAGCTGAAAACTTCTAACATCTTAAAAAAGGTTAAATGTCCAAAGTCAAACACATGGATAAGATTTATAAAAATTTGCTCTATGAGTGTTTGTAAGTAACATACATGCTCACAGTGAGTTATTTAGGAGAAAACATCGTAAGAAAATGAAAAGTTTAAAAAAGCCTAATTTACATCTGCAAATGGCTGAAAGCTTCATACAAGACTTAGAAGTTGTCAGTTGCATCAAGGTGGCATCCATTTATATTCAAAACGTTTTTGGTTTTGGTATCTCGGGATTATATAAGCAGAAAGCAGGAGAGAAAAAGAACAAGGAAACTGAAGAGATGCAAAAAATCCACCATGCAACCATACATGCATATGCATTCAAAGAAGAGATGCAGATGGTCTTAAATTTTCACAAACAGAAACTGGTTTCTGAGATACTTACAGCTTTCTCTTCCAAAGAGAGCACCCCATCTACAGCCACTATCTGGTATTGCTTTTCTTTTAGGCTACCCACAAATTTCCGAAGTAGTTTGAGACCGGTTCCATCAATGTTTTGTTTCAGCAGTTTCTGCATTTCTTGGGAAGAACATCCCGGGTCAAACAGTAGCAAACATAAGCTTTTGTTCTTCTTCTCTTCTATTCCAACAACAGTACGACTATGACCTAATACCAAAATAGAGTTTCAGTAGTTTAAAAACACATAAATCCCATTTACTTCTTTGTAACATATGACTGATTTTCAGGCCAAGGAAGGCATTACTCAAAATTTAAGAAGATAGTTATAAGAGTACATGTCAGACAGTTGAGATCCAAATCACACTCAGCTCTTCCATCCAATAAAAATACAAACTTTAATGTTGCTCTTATTAAATAGGAAAATTATGGGAAATAAAGCCATGCCTTCAATTCAATGAAGAACAACTGAAAAATGCTGCTCTGAACTGCAGCACATATAAAGAGAGATGGAGAATACTAAGAAACCAGCATATTGTGACACTGACCTTGATGTTGCAAGTAGATAGGTGGTTTGGAAGTACACACCACCTTTGCACCACCTTCATTGTCTGTAGAATAATAATTCAAAATCCACTCGAACAAACGAGGGTGTGTACCCATAGGACCAGTGGGTTTGTGAAAGTCAATGATTTGGCACCTGTAAAACATTGAGAATGAAAACGACAATATAATTTCAAGTAGATTGCTTGTTAAACCAATTTTTTCACCTCTGGGTCCCTTCCTTCTGCACCAAGTGGTCCATACTGCTTTTTTACTTTTTAATACAGGAGGAGGGGACACATAATTACAAAGCACTGTAACATATACTGTGTCAAACTGGAAAATTTATTACACAACAAAGAAGTGCTCTACTCTATTCCGTCTAACAAGAACTTGTGAAACTTGCAAAAATTAATGTCACATTTTTTGTATGTGATACACATACACTAGAGAATCCAGTTAAAAGCCATAGAAAATAACTGAAATTCAGATTCTTCTTGAGAAGAAACTTAAAGAGAAACGAAGTTTTTAATCAATGCATATGTGGCATAATTCTGCATCAAGTCTCAATGATCTAAGCAGTTACTCAGTTTATATACCTCCTTTAAGTAGTTATATGTACCTATAAATAGTTGCACAGCTTCATGCTGCATTCAATCAGATCAATTCATATATTAGTTAAATTTAGTCACTAAGGCAGCTTTGTCATCACACAGTTGGGAATTCTAAACTTTAAATGTACAGCACTTAAATCAGCAGTTAAAAATAACAACAACAAAAAGTAATATTTACTTTATCCTGAGACTTGTTAACAGTGAATAAATTTCACATGCTCCTATCCATGCTTTGGAACCATGTAATCTGTTGTTGAAGTGAGATGCCCCATGAGGATCAAAACCTTCTCTCCAGGCATCTTCAATCATGGACTGAATCTTTGGTATACTAGGAATTAGTGTAGTATCTGGAACAGAAAAGCTTTTGAATTGTTGTTACAGGGACTGAAACAGTCTATTAAAAATATTCAGCTTCTTTTATAAGAGGCAGTTGATGTCACAAAGATGCACCAAAAAAACTAAAGGTAAAACTTCAACCACATCACGTCTTGCCAGTATTCACCTCTGACTCTTTTACAGTAAGTTGCAGTGGTATAACAACCATTTAATAGGTATTATTGACCTTGAAAGACTTGCTGTGCAAATGAAAAGGCAAAACATCAGTCAGCAGGTTGTCATTCAAGGCACGTGGAACAAACAGCATTTTGTTTAATACCTCTCAGGCAGTCGTTGTAGACGCTGTTTTGCAACAGTGAGGAAAGGACCATTTGGAAATTCCTGTAACCGCAACCCCAGCCTCTGTCACCCAAAGAGGAGTGGAAGTGATCTACTCCTGCTGAAAGCCACACACGCCTCACATCCTTGTTCTCATTCTGATAGTACTTGCACAATGCTTCAATGACTCCTAAAGGAAGACAAAATATAACGTTTATCTGTAAAATGAACTCCAAAATCTATCAGAAGATTCCTTCCCCAGCTTGTAACATATACGGATTAATGTAATTTATTTTGAAACTTCATTACATCTAGAACCCAAATCACAAAAACAGCGGTCATTGCACCTATTTAATTTCAGTGGTCCCTGATGAATTTATGTGCTATGACCCTTTCAAAACTAAATCTACTTTTTTCACTGTTGCTATACAGTGATTATTTTAAATTAAACAACTCGGACCAAATAATAAACTGTGATAGTCACAGTAACTATTACAATGATATAGAAAAGGTACGTCACCAATAAAATATTCCTATGTCCCTGCCACCTCCAGTACAACATCATCTTAAAAACATGGCAATATTTATGTATTCTATGTAAGCCTTTTATTCCCCCCAACTTATTTTTCCTGGAGAAACTAAGGAAAAAAAAAAGGAATGACACTGAACTTCAGAATTACTGTAAATATTTAAAAATAATCCTCCTGCAGGATATTCCAAGTTCTCCTTTGTTACATGAAAGAATATGCTTGGGAATGCTCTCTCCAATTCACATATGTAAATCCTCAAAGGCCCTTTATTGCCATGCTGTTGTGAAGAGAATTATTCCATAGTCACCTCTCTGTAACCTAAATCATTACCAAGAATGAAAACTTTAAATGTGTTATTTCCACGCCATCCATTTGACAGCAGAAATTTTATTTTACCTGTCACAAACCAAGTGGATATTTTGTAAGCCAGAACCACTAGCAATAGGCTAAAACACCTTTAAACTGTGGTCTTGGAAAGTAAAGGGAGCCTTTTGAAAGGGGCACAGAAATCCATCTGGCCTGTGTTTTTGCACCAACTATAAAACATTTAAAAGAAGATGTATCAAGTAGATGTCTACTCCTCCCAGTCCTCTCTTGGACTTTGTAATCACATGAACACTGTGCTTACCTGCAACCAGCTTACAGAATATAACAATTAACAGAAACTCAAGACAGAAAGCTGCTGTAAATTTGAACAGCTACACTGGATTAGGAACCAATGAGTGCTAAGCAGTAAACAAGCACAGAGTCAAGGGCAACCAGCTTGGAATAAGACATTTGCATCTTCTGATACATACTCTCTATTTGTGCCCTCGACCAGACAACTTGGTTCCAAGGTTCCATTAAAAAACCAAACAAACAAAACAAAACAAAACAAAACCCCACACAAACAACAGCCTTCAGGTTAGAATACCGATCAAAAATATACCAAGCTTTAATTTCCTTATTAGTTTAGGACTATAACAATACAGATTGATCTGAAAAATAAGGTTTAGAACCAGGACACAACCAATACTAAACAATGAATGATATGTTTTGTTAAAGACTGGTTTGGTCACTACAATCTAGATCTAGAAATTACCGTTTTAGTTTTGTAATTTCAGCATCTTTACCTGAGGTCTTTGTTTTCCCATCGTCTATACCAGAAGCCAAACTTTCCATCATGTCAGCTTTTCTCTTATGATATTCAAAGGGCTGCATCCTCCCTCTATCAACTTCTCTTTCCATATTCCTTAGAAATTGCTGCTTGAAGCCACCAGAATTATCCAAGCCATACTGTCTCTGTTAGGGATGGAATGTGCATAATTTAAATCACATTTTCAAAATTCATCTTCTGTGCACGCAGTTTCTCAAAATCACTATCAGTAACTTTTTAAAATGGTGAGACATAAAAACTTCAGCATTACAATTATTTTAGAGCTGAAGACCAAGTTTCATTCCTGAATATGAACGTGGGAGTAGGAAAGCCACACCTGGAAGAGCAGGCACATCCCTCTCCTCTGTCTTTGGCAGAGCCACTGGCACAGATGCAGTCTGGCAAGGAGGTAGTGAGAGTGGGAAGTGAGTTACCAGGGCTGCAAGATGGGAGACAGAGGGAAGCAGGACCAGGAGCAGGTGATGGTATTCCACTAGAGAACAGCCAGGATGCTCAAAGCCTTTGGCACTCTGGCAGGGAACATGCTCCAGGCTGCACTGCAAGGCAGAGCACTAGAGCTGGGTGGAGCACAGGCAGCAGGTGTGCTGGGAGAGCAGAACAGCAAGCACAGGGAGCAGCCAGCCCCATCCTGAGCCAGCACCACTCACAGCAGCAAAGCCAAGTAGCTCAAGGCTGGCATCTCCAGTACCTCTGCCAGGATCAGCGTTGCCAAGAGACTGAATTGGCTTCCAACCCATCCCTGCACCATTACCTCAACACAGACTATGTGACTTGCACAGGTCTGATCTGGTAAGGCCATTCCAGGACATTACAATTCCAAGATACTCAGCTTCTAAAGGCACAACTGTCTGTAAGTTTACCATTTAGAAACAATAGTGTACCTGCAGCTTTTTAAATTCTTCCCTCTCTCGCTTCTCTTCTTCTGATCTCTGCCGTTCATCTTCTTCTGTTTGGAGTTGCTGAGCCAGTTCTAGATCTCTAATGTTTCCGCCTACCCCAGAGTAACATTCCAAAGCGAGGGGACTTGGTCAGGAGGTTAGTAATGCTTTAAGGGATCATTTGTTTAATTTTTCAAGATTCCTTTCTAAGCAGAGGTATGTAAACACTACTGGGCATTAATTTCAGGAGATGCACCCCACATTATTTTGAGCTATTAGCAAAGAACACTGAACAGGACTGGCTGCATTCAGTCTCCCAAGACTCAGACTCTTGATTTGCACAAAGTTTATGCAGTTACTGGAGCAATTACTTAGCAAATACTGCATGTACCTCTACCACTGAGAAGACAGCTTTTGTTTACTGTGTTTCATTTCACTGTTAGCAAGAAGTCACAGTTCTTTTAATACCACACACTTGTTAGCTTCTAGGATCATTGCCAACAGTCTCATAAGGAAGTCACAACAATCAGAGAATGGAATAGAGAATTGCTAGGATTCTGTTAGCCATGTTATAAAATAAAATTAATTTTGATTTTTTACTTTAATGTTATGACTAATGAATCAGCAAAGTATTTGAAGAAAAGGATTGAGAAAAAAAATGAAGTTTTCATAAGCTATAAATTCTCAATTCATCACAGTGGAACATGCCATTGTAAATTCCATTTATGTAAACCTTCTATAGAGCTAGAAAACCAAAGATGTACTACTGCTGTCTTTTAAACATTTTTTTGCTCAGAGTTTTCTTTTGGCTAACATGCAGTTCATTTACTTAATAACCATGCATAGACAAAGATTTCTTTTAGCATGGTGATTAAGTTGAGCACTTTGGCAAGTGATAAGACCCAACTATGTTAACTTCACTATACAAAGGTCCAGTTCACTTTATATACAGAAATATTTATTTTAAATTTTATGTGAAATTCTGTACTACAACATGCAAATATTTGCAAATGCTTTCAAGTATTATCAAGCCTGCATTCTTTCATGTACCTTCTGAAAAGCTATGTTCCTCTAAGTGTAAATCCACATGTTCTTCAAGAATCTGAATGTTTGTACAGGTAAGACTACACATAGGACATTCATATAGCTGTTCACCACCTCCTGTGTCTGAAAAAGAAATGCAGGTTCTTGATTAATGCGGTTCCTGGGTTTTTTGCGAGAATCATCCCCTAATTGATATATAGTCTAAAGACATATACACAGTAATGAAGTTTGTGTTGCCATTGAAATTCTCCAGTGAAAGGCAGCAAATTCTAACAGCTGTTACTCTCCTAACCACTTCATAATTTGTATCTAAATATGCAAAAATTTTAAGACATATTTTCCTTCTTTCAATTAAGTTTTGCCCCATTTACCTTACAGATCACAGTTTGCTATGGTAATGCTTGTATCAAGAAATGCTTAGAAATACCAAACCATTTATAAAAAGACATGTTCTGCTAACAGAAGAGCATTTGCTTACAAAAATTTAACATCCATGTAATAACACAGCAGTTGGTGGGCTGAAAGAATAAAAAGTGCTGTTGTTCTTACTTTGTTGATCTTCCTGCATTTCCTAAAATAAATGTTCTTTCTGCAGTTTTAGTATTATTATTGAGGGTACCACGTAGCATAGCTAAAGTTCAAAAGGATTTTTGGAGATCATTCAGTCCCTAGTAGAATGGTCAAATTAAATAGGGTAAGTTACACACAGCTTTTCCCAGTCACTACTTTTCCATTTCCAAGTATAGACTCTCCACAAACTCCCCAGAGAACATATTCTAGTGTTTGACCATTCTCACAGTAAAAAGAAGTGTTCCTGCATTTAAATGGCATTCCTCGTATTTTGACTTGTGCCCACTGCTTGTTGTCCCATCACGGAACCACAGACAAGTGCCTGACTCCATCTTTGCTGCTCTCCTCTTGAGTAGCTAGATTTTATCTGCACCTTCCTCGGTTCACAAAACACAAGAATTGATATCCTGTGTTAGCAGTTTCTGGAAGGCATTTGTCCCAGCTAAATGTTAAAGGCTGGTTGGAAGAAAACTTGGTGGTATAATCATATAAATTCACCACCAGCATTTACCGTAACCTTGCAAACAAAGTTTTCTGAAACATGCTAAATACATAAAAAACCAAAACACCCTTAATACAGCTGTTTTTAACGTAGAAAATGGCATGCAGGCAAGTAAATTATTCATGCTCTGCGTTATTTGCACCCATGGAAGTAATATGTTCAATGCAACGACCTGGGGGGTGGGTGTGCTGTGGGTTTGTTAAGAAAAACATTTTAATCACAGATTATGCAGTGTGGTTGACTGCACCGGCACATTTTGCATCCCAATCATCATTCATCTAGTCAGTATGTATGGCTTGTTACATCACAAATGCTAGTCTTCTAAGGGTATTACCCCCTAGCAGAGACGCCACCCTTAAGTTTCTGAAATAACTACCAGCAACTTCGGCCAGTTAGTCAAAATGAAATTCTGAAAATGAAATTCTGAAACAAAATACAGTATCTAAATACATAACTACTCCCTTTGCTCCAGCTCTGTCCCCCGGCCGGTTCCCCGATCCCACGGGGACATCCCATCCCCTCCCCTCCCCGCCGCCGCTCACCCGTGCCCGGGGCGCCCAGCAGGTGCCCGTGCCGCGCCCTGACGTGCTCCTCCAGCTCCCGCCCCGCCGCCTCCCCGCAGAACGGGCACTCGGGCGGCGCCTCGGCCCGGCGGGGGCCCGGCGGGCCCGGCTCCGGGTGGGCCGTCTCCATGTGCCGGCGGAGCCCGTCGCG